>SJXQ01005685.1:93017-256397 GCA_006408695.1 Aepyceros melampus
CCTTACCTGTGTCTCCCCCCAAGATGGCCCCAGTGTGCTCCTGAAGGAGAAACTCAAAATGATGAACTTGATTAACTCTTTCCACTTCAGTCATCATCCTCTGAGCTTGATGTCTCTGTTTGTTCCCAGCAGTAGAGACATAGAGCAGGTGTCAGTGGTCACAGTTGCATGGACAGGACTGTAGTTCATGCAGTTGGAAGATAAAGGCCACCATTAGAGGGGGTATGTGTGGCTCAGTACCTGAGTTCATGCGTCAACCATGGAGGATAAGGTCTGTTTTGCTATCACCTCTGATTGGGCTTCCCTGATGGCTCAGATGGTAAAGAAGCTTCCTGCAGTGCGGGAGACCTGGGTTCAATCCCTGGGTCGGGAAGATGCCCTGGAGAAGGGAATGGCTTCCACTCTAGTACTCTTGCCTGGAGAATCCCATGGACAGAGGAGCTTAGCAGGCTACAGTCCAGGGGGTCGCAGAATCAGACATGGCTGAGTGACTCACACTTCTTACTGACTCAACTGTGGTTTGAGATAGAGAGCCATGAGACCTCAAAAGCAGCATTCTCGCTCGTCAGGTGTTCCTGTTCCATCACGTTTGAGAGCTGGAAACGTGACGTCAGCAGAAGGGTGGCGTTCAGGGTGCAGTGGCCCTCTCCATGTGGGCCAGGATCTGAGTCCAAAGCCCCAGATATCTATACCAGGCCCTGTAATGTCAACAGTGCTGGGAACTTATAAATACTGTCTGTGCGGAGGCACTTTTCATGTGCTCAAGTGAAGCAGCGTTCTGATCCATACAGAGCTATAAACGTGAAGATGAAGGAATGCTATATGTAGAGGGGAATGTTTGAAGACTTCAGTGGAGGAAAATGTGCTGGCACCTACAAAGATAGCTCTTGAGTTCCTAAAGGCATTGGGTTAAATTAATCATTGATTAAACATGAAACTTCAGGATGAGATTTTGCTTCCTAGTTCATTAGCTTAAAATCTGAATAAATTTGCATCAGTGCATAAGTAGAATACTAATTTGGTGAAATCCTTTTGCAGTGCATTGCAGCGTTCTGATCCATACAGAGCTATAAACGTGAAGATGAAGGAATGCTATATGTAGAGGGGAATGTTTGAAGACTTCAGTGGAGGAAAATGTGCTGGCACCTACAAAGATAGCTCTTGAGTTCCTAAAGGCATTGGGTTAAATTAATCATTGATTAAACATGAAACTTCAGGATGAGATTTTGCTTCCTAGTTCATTAGCTTAAAATCTGAATAAATTTGCATCAGTGCATAAGTAGAATACTAATTTGGTGAAATCCTTTTGCAGTGCATAACCAGAAAAGCAGTGGGTTTTATGCTTATGAGTTGTAGACTCAGCAGAAAGGGGGTAGATAGCAAGGTCAAAGTTGCATTTCTGTTGCTGATTGAACAAATGAACAGTGTATCGCCAAAGCATAGAGCCTAAGTTTTTGTGCTCTTTGGATATTTGTTCTTTTTTAAAAAGTGAAACTATGCGCAACCAAGAGATGCCAGCTTTTCACTTGAGGCCTGATGATGACAGGTGGAAGCCATGGGGGTGCAAAACAAAACACTTCTCAAAATTCAGACATCAACTATGTCATGACATTCCTGTAGAAGGCAAACCTGGTCCTCCTCCTCTGTTCACTCACTGCTGTTAGCTGACTCCCTCCCTGCACTTGCACCGCTCTGTCCATCGCGCTGGTCTGCTCCAGTGCTGACCCTGGCACTGGGGCTTGTTGACACAGATGTAGGGTGATAAGCACTTCATGGGGAGGGGAGCTGACGATGCCCTCATTCATGCATCCCTGGACCTGCCTCGGAAAATCTTGCTGAGGAGGGGTCAAAAGTAGCAAAGGACAAGAACTTTGGTTGTGGGGGGGGGGTCTGCTTCTAGAGTCCTTGCCTGTGAACTTCCCAACTGAAGCTTAATGGTGCCCCCACTATTGGCAGTACTGTAGAGGATATTTTTGGAGGTGACCTCATTTGCTGGGGTGCTACTTACTTGGGACACACAAGTCCCAAATAAACTTGGGAGTACTTAGCTGCCCCTTAGTGGACATCCACTTGAACAGCTAAGAATTCCTCTTAGGAGGCAAGCAAGATGGCAGTTTAGTGCTTGTGTTAGCTAATATGTTAGTTCTGGATGAAATAAAGGCACAGAGACATTTTGTTTTCCATATGATGCCTATATACTTTATAATAAACCTGCCCTCCATGTATCTGTACTTAATAGTTTACTTATGCACAGTTTATAGAATTTACCAGAAGAGGGGTGCAGAATGGTTTTGTAAAAAATGCCCTTGGAACTTTCCTGGTGGCCCAGTGGTTAAGACTTTGCTTTCCAATGTAAGGGCTGCATGTTCAGTCCCTCGTCAGGGAGCTAAAATCCCACATGCCTTGCGACCAACAAATCAGAAGTTAAAACAGAAGCAATTTTGTAATGAATTCAATAAGGCTTCCAAAAATTTTTTAAGAAAAAAAAATGCTCTGGCCTCTAGTTTCCTCAGTTGGAGATTGAAATAAACTGACCCAGTCAGTTCACTAGTGAGAAAGAACCACAGGGGACATCCCCACTCTACTGTTCATTGTTGGAAATTGGGTTTGAAAAAATACCTAAGGCAGCTCCTGCTCACCTATCCAGACATTAAAGATGGCAGCAAAACTGGCCAAGGAGCAGCAATCAGTGAAGAGCAGATATTCTCATCACGTTCTTGGATGATTGTTTTTGTGACAGAATTTGATATTTGTAAGAGTCTGATGAGAGGACAGGACTAACTTCTCTCACTTGGCTTTAAGGATAGAATTCAGTGGACATCCATTCTTTTGGTGTGTATGTTTATTTACATATCCAGTTCATTATTTTCCTTAGAGTGTACGAGATTTGTTTCATGGATTCATATGGATTAAAATGGGTTTTTTATTTAAAATACTAAAAAATGTCCTGGCCTGGGAATGCAGAATTTAGGAACAAGACTTCTGTATTAACAGGTGACTGGATTTCTCTGAAGCAAAATACATGTAGATACACAACAAATGTTTTTCTAGCTCTGCTCTTCCCTTCCCTTGGGTTCCTGTTCCCTCGCATATAAATTTGCGGACAGGACAAATCCCCTAGTGAGGCCTCTGCTGGGCCCATCCACTACATGGATCCTCCTCTGTTGTTTTAAATCTTTGTGCAGACCAGAGGTTGTGTATTTCCTTCTGTCACATTTCTTTGCCTGCCTTTGTCTCTTTGATTTGGATCCTTGCTCAGGAACTCAGGTTCAGTCTCTGGGAAAACTCAGCCCACTTAATGACATGCTGCATAATTTTGTAGCTCTCGAGGGAAAATTGTGGCAAGAAAATGGAGAATGCTTGTTATTTCTTCTTACACCATGTTTCCAGAATCGTCTAATGTGAGTAGATAGAGAAAGGGGGAGATCTGCCAAATCCTTAGGGAATTTTGCATTGCTGCTTGGTAGGTCCTTAAAAATGTTTCCCTCTATTTCAGAACAAGGCAGAATTGCTTTATGGCCATTAAATTTACTACTTTTGAAATAGGAAAGTAAAGTGTAGAATGTCAGATTAGTAGTATTGTGCATTCGGCTAGATTGTGGGAGCCCTGATGAATCCATGTGACATTTAGAATCTAGAGGAATCTGATCCTTGTTTCTAGAAAAAGCCTGATTAAGAAAATATGCATTTCTTTATAGTTTCTTTCATTGTGCAAAAGCTTTTAAGTATAATTAGGTTCCATTTGTTTATTTTTGTTTTTATTTCCATTACTCTGGAAGGTGGGTCATAGAGGAGCTTGCTGTGATTTACATCTGAGTGTGTTCTGCCTATGTTTTCCTCTCTGAGTTTTATAGTTACTGGTCTTATGTTTAGATCTTTAATCCATTTTTAGTTTACTTTTGTGTATGGTGTTAGAAAGTGCTCTGGTTTCATTCTTTTATAGATGGTTGACCAGTTTTCTAGAACCACTTGTTAAAGAGATTGTCTTTTCTCCATTGTATATTTTTGCCTCCTTTGTTAATGATAAGGTGTCCACAGGAGTGCAGATTTATCTCTGGGCTTTCTATTTGGTTCCATTGATCTATATTTCTGTCTTTGTGTCAGTACCATAGTGTCTTGATAACTGTATCTTTTTAGTACAGTCTGAAGTCAGGTAGGTTGATTCCTCAAGTTCCATTCTTCTTAGTCAAGATTGCTCTGGCTATTTGAAGTTTTTGTATTTCCATACAAAATTTGAAATTATTTGTTCTAGTTCTGTAAAAAATACCATTGGTAGCTTGATAAGGATTGTGTTAAGTCTATAGATTGCTTTGATAATATACTTTTCACTATATTGATTCTTCCAGTCCATGAACATGGTATATTTCTCCATCTGTTTGTGTTCTCTTTGACTTCTCTCATCAGTGTTTTATAGTTTTTTATATATAGTTCTTTTGCTTCTTTAGGTAAATTTATTCCTAAGTATTTTATTATTTTTGTTGCAGTGGTGAATGGGATTGTTTCCAATGAACAAATTCTTAGAAAAGTGTAACCTTCCAAATCTGAGCCAGGAAGAAATAGAAAATCTTAACAGACCCATCACAAGCACAGAAATCAAAACTGTAATAAAATCTTCCAACAAACAAAAGCTCAGGATCAGATGGCTTCACAGGTGAATTTTACCAAAAATTTAGAGAATAGCTAATACCTATCCTACTCAAACTCTTCCAGAAAATTGCAGAAGAAGGTAAACTCTCAAACTCATTCTATGAGGCCATTATCACCCTAATAACAAAACCAGACAAAAATGCCACACAAAAAAAGAAAACTACAGGCCAGTAACAGTGATGAACATAGATGCAAAAATCCTCAACAAAATTCTAGCAAACCAGAATCCAACAACACATTAAAAAGATCATATATCAAGACCAAATGGGCTCTATCCCAGGGATGTAAGGATTTTTCAGTATTCACAAATCAATCAATGTGATACACCATATTAACAATTGAAAGATAAAGAATCATATGATTATCACAATAGATGCTTTACCTCAAAGGGAAAAACTTTGACATAATTCAACACCCATTTATGATAAAAACTCTCCAGGAAGCAGGCATAGAAAGAATGTACCTCAACATAATAAAAGCCATATACAACAAACCCATAGCAAACATTGTCCTCAATGGTGAAAAATTGAAAACATTTACTCTAAAATCAGAGACAAGGCAAGGGTGCCCACTTTCACCACCACTATTCAACATAGTTTTGGAAGTCCTAGCCACAGCAATCAGAGAAGAAAAACAAATAAAAAAAATCCAAATTGGAAAAGAAGAAGTAAAATTCTCACTGTTTGCAGATGACATGATCCTCTAGAAAACCCTAAAGACACCATCAGAAAATTACTAGAGCTAATCAATGAATATAGAAAGTTGTAGGATATAAAATTAACACACAGATATACCTTGCATTCCTGTACATTTACAATACAGCCCTTGTTTTGACATGTCTGGAGCCCACACATATCCCATACTCTTCATGCCTCCAGATACAGAAGTGCAGGAGGCTGGCAGTGGCTGTGAAGAAAGTAGCTCAGAATGATCTGAGAAATGAAGTACCTTGGTGTGAGGTCACCTACTTTATAAACACTGCTTTTAAGGTTTATACTTGTCATATCACCATGTCATTTTAATAAACACTTTTGAGGTTTAATAATGGACACTTAATTTCCATTACAGAGTTCAAAGACAAACTTCCATATCTGGTTTAAGCTGAGTGGCGGGTATGCAATAGACAATCATTCTGGTACTTAAATTTATAGCAGTTATATCAAGAAATTGAGGGCTACAGGAGAAAGTTTGTTTCCGTAACCTGCAGAAAATATAACAGATTGAGATAATTAATGTAAAAATAAAGAAACTGGGTAAAAGGTTTATCTTCCTTGAGCTTTTCACATATTAAATACCCAACTACAATATTTTATTTTAAATAATAAATGACATTTGAAATCTAAGCACAATATTTTTTTTTCCCGTGGAAGATTGGGATTGACATATACACACTAGTATTTATAAAACAGATAACCAATAAGAACCTACTGTATAGCATAGAAAAATCTACTCAATTCTCTGTAATGACCTACATGAGTGTGTGTCTGTATGTTAGTTCCTTAGTCATGTCCAACTCTTTGCAATCCCACAGACTATAGCCTTCCAGGCTCCTCTGTCAATGGAATTCTCCAGGCAAGAATATTGGAGTGGGTTATCATTTCCTTTTCCAGACCTACATGGGAAAATAATGTAAAAAATGAATATATGTATAATTGATTCACTTTGCTATACAACAAAAACTAATACAGCATGTAAGTCAACTCTACTCCAATAAAAATTAATTTAAAAAATTTTCCTTTCACCTCATAATCACGTCGGTAGTTGGCTAACTGCACAGCAGGACAAGATGATTGACAGTATGTTCACAGTGTGAGATTTGGAAGTATCCCCATAATCTTCTTTGGAATGATCAAAATGGAGGTGGAAGGAGAGATGATGAAAGCCTCTAGGAGAGTGGAGAAACCTAAAACACTCCAAGTCAGTTTCATCTTCAACAGAACATTATGCCTCAGCCAAAGTCTTTGCTTTCTTCTCAAGTCTGAAGTTTTGGATAAGGGCAAGTAAGATGTCTACAGAATGGGATGGTTCTCTCTTAATCTAGCTTTAGCATGTATGACTTACTTGAGAAAAGGTAGTCTTCACTGAAGGAATTGCTGCTCATAAAGATTTCTAGAAAGAATGAGTAAATTAATGAATGCCAATGCCATTCAAAGAAGCAAGCTTTTATAAATCCATGTGACCCAGTTATACCAGTGATGTAGCCACCTCTGCTTATTGGAAATAACTATGTGCTTTGAATCCCTGCAGATGGTGACTGCAGCCATGAAATTAAAAGACTCTTGCTCCTTGGAAGAAAAGCTATTACACTCCAAGTCAGTTTCATCTTCAACAGAACATTATGCCTCAGCCAAAGTCTTTGCTTTCTTCTCAAGTCTGAAGTTTTGGATAAGGGCAAGTAAGATGTCTACAGAATGGGATGGTTCTCTCTTAATCTAGCTTTAGCATGTATGACTTACTTGAGAAAAGGTAGTCTTCACTGAAGGAATTGCTGCTCATAAAGATTTCTAGAAAGAATGAGTAAATTAATGAATGCCAATGCCATTCAAAGAAGCAAGCTTTTATAAATCCATGTGACCCAGTTATACCAGTGATGTAGCCACCTCTGCTTATTGGAAATAACTATGTGCTTTGAATCCCTGCAGATGGTGACTGCAGCCATGAAATTAAAAGACTCTTGCTCCTTGGAAGAAAAGCTATGACAAATCTAGACAGCATATTAAAAAGTAGAGATCTTACTTCACTGACAAAGGTCCATCTAGTTAAAGCAATGATTTTTCAGTAGTCATGTATGGATGTGAGAGTTGGACCATAAGGAAAGCTGAGCACCAAAGAATTGATGCTTTTGAACTGTGGTGTTGGTAAAGACTCTTGAGAGTCCCTTAGACTGCAAGGAGATCAAACCAGTCAATCCTAAAAGAAATCAGTCTTGAATACTCATTGGAAGGACAGATGTTGAAGCTGAAGCTCCAATACTTTGGCCATCTGATGTGAAGAATTGACTCATTGGAAAAGACCCTGATGATGGAAAAGATTGAAAGCAGGAGGAGAAGGGGATGACAGATAATGAGATGGTTGGATGACATCACCAACTCAGTGGATATAAGTTTGAGCAAGCTCCAGGAGTTGGTAATGGACAGGGAAACCTGGTATGCTGCAGTCCATGGGGTGGCAGAGTCAGACACAACTGAGCAACTGAACTGTACTGATGTGTCTTGGAAGATTCAGAAGCCAAAAAGCTCAATTTGTTTGTCAGTCTTGAAGAGCGACGTTAGTCATGGTGATGGCAAATCTTTGGTAACATTCAGTACTGACAACCACTAGTAAGTTCTTTCAAAGCTCTTTGCAGCTTTCATCTACTTAATCTTCAGGGACACAAGAAATGACCAAGAAAGAGTTTAACAATTATTTTGATGTCATGAATCAAATGATTAATTTTGTTTCAATTTTGATCAATTTCTTACCAATTCTATGTGGAGGAAATGATTTCTTCTTAGAATGTAAAGTTAAGAAACATTGGTTTTAATGGAGAAACATTATTATTTCTCCTTATTTCTGGCTTAGCTTATTTTGTTTGGGTAGTAACATTTATCTCTTAATTAAAAAAGAGTACATCTTGTACTCTTCTTTATATATATATATATATATATATATGAGAAAAAGTTATATATATATATATATCTCTGAGAAAAATAATATTGCTGCTAAAATCACTTCAACTCCTGCCATATATCTGTGTGTATCCTATCAATCAAAGCATATACAAACATTTACAAAGGTAAAAACTACCAAAACAACAGAGCAAACAGGAAAAATTTCCACCACCTTCCTTTGGGCATAATTTTATTATTTGAAAAGGAAAATGAGTCAGTGTGGTTGACCACATTGTCCAAATTCATTAGCAAATGAGATGATGGATGTAAGGACATTTTGAAAAAATATGAAATTTCAATGATTTTTTTTTTCTCTCTTCAAGTACTTCTACTGCTCAAATAGTCCTGCCCTCTAAGGCAATGTCCACTTCCTGCGCCATCAGCATCTCGTAGCTGACAAATGTCACACAGCCGTTGGAAACAACTGCTAATAATTTTGAGGTGATGAGGGGAAGCATTTCCCTGGCGTGCAAAGAGATTTAGACAAAAGAGAGATGTTTAGATTATAGAGTGCACTGTAGCAGAGCTCTGTTCAGGACTGCAAATGACAGAAGCATCTCTGTCTTTAATAAAGTTAAGATTTCTCATATCTGTGATATTTAGATCCACAAAACATGCTTGCAGGATAGGATCACAGCTTGCCTATGTCTAAGGAATATATTCCATGTGAGCCTGAGATTCTTTATGAAAAGCTCTAAGATAAAGCCAAAACAGCCGAATGCAGAGGGGATGGACGGTGAGAAACTGAACCATGATGAAAATGTATTAACTCCAAATTCCACAGCACCTGAGGGTGCATTCCAGATATACACCTGAAATCTTCATTTGGTGGGATAACATATTGTCTTTCTTTTCTTAAGCCATTTTTTGATGGAACACTGTCATGTGCAACAGAGAAGAGTTACAACTGATCTGGCTGGAAAATATTCTCTGTCCAGAACACTAACTACCAGAAGTGTCATGCCAGCTTGGACTTGCTTTTGTAGGATGGTAATAGAAATTAGAGAAAACCCACTGGATTTAGACTCAAATTCTGGGCCATCTTTGGGTGACAACTTTTTTCATTACCACCACTCAGCTACCCATCCCTGTTTGGGCCTTCTGGTTTCAACTGGCCTTTCTCTGAATATCAAGATCTCTTTGAACAACCAAAAGTGACTGACAAGAGGATTGTGAAGAGGTCTGAATATGTAAAGGAGTCTTGAAAGTGCTCTTCGTATCAGCATCATAATTGTACCACTGACACATCCATTCATTACATGTGGAATTTGTTAAAAGGGATAAATAGCTAACTCTGTAGTAGTCCACTATAGAAGAGAGTATTACATTTCTGAAATCTAAACAACCACCCATTAATGCTTAATTCCCATGATTTGAAAATCTTTTCTAATCTCATTTTTCTTTCCGTCTCCAGCTGAGTACTTTTTTTTTCCCATCTATATTTAATCATTAACATAGCATCAGTGTTGGTTGTAAGGTGATCCCACCAAGCAAACCGCCTGGATGCTAATGGCTTAGTTGGAGGCTACACATTCCTAATGACTATACATTCATTGAAAGCTTTCATTGCACAGTAGCAAAGTCAACCTGAAGTAAATCATAAACTTCATTTTAGTCAGTGTATCACATATCAAGATTTTTATAAGTACATGTTGACTTTTTGGTAAAGACCCAAGTCCCTAATCAGTCTTCCAAGAAAGAAAGAAAAAAAAAAAACCTCAAAAATACAGTGGGTGGAATCATTCCCTACATTAATAATCTATTTCAAAGAATACCTTCTTTCAGACTACACAAAAATATAGTGCTTACATTTTTACAATCCACAGTTTATATAGAAATTATTTTATGTTTAGATATCACTCACTAGTAACTGGTATTGAGCCAGCCCAAGAGCTACATAAACACCAGATTTTACACATTACATAGCTCACACAACATTTTGCTCTAAGCTGGTTAGTTAGTTATAAATCTACATGCAGTGTACAATCTAACCCCACCCAGATAGCTCCCCTGCTCCTGCCTTTTTTTTTTTTTTTTGGCCAAGAAAAGCAGTAGGGGATATATATATACTAAAAGAAATCAAATCATACATGTGCACTTTTGTAAACTAGGAATTCCTGTTTCTGTTACTGTAAATCACTACCAGATGTCAAATAGCAAAATGTTCATTACTCCCCCATATAATAGAGTTGATTAATGAGGTACATTTACATTGTGGAATCTTGGTCTCTGTCATAACTGGACAGGGTTTAAGAAGTTTTTAAAAAATCATGCAGATGGGGAAATAACTTTAACTATTATGCTTCAAAGGCAAAGTAAATATTAGGCATCTTGGGGCAGGATTTGGTCATCTAAGGGGTAATAACTTCCAAATGAAACAAAGCTTTCTTCTTTGAAAGAGAAGAAATGGTAGCCATGTCACAAGACAGAAAGATAGATATGTTTCTGGCCTGTCTATGGATTATAACTATTCAGTATAGGAAATCTATTTGAGGGGAAATTCAGTGCAATGCACAAACTGTTAAAGGAAGTCTGATTGCCCTTCTCTAGTTAGCCAAATAATCAGCTCTTGGGCTGGGGACTTGTGTGATGATAGTATTCACGCAGAAGTACTGTTCTAAATAAAAGTCCCTTTTCTATTGGATAGTCAGGGAGTCTTCTTTGAAAAAGGAACGTCTATTTGAGTGACGTCACCTGCTTGTAGATAAAATTTGTTATCAACAGCTGTCAACTCTCTCATAGTGACACTTTTCATGTTTTGACCACCATTCTACTTTATACTGGTTTCTGTGCATGGTAGTCATTTTCAAAATGGACTAAATACATTTCTCACCTCTGTATTGTGTTGCACTGCATGGAGGTAAAGGGTGTGAAAAAATAACCCAGGAAGGAAACTTGACATTGGCAGCTAATCAGAAGTTTATATTTTGTCAGCAAACCTGACCTGGAATGACTCATTGGCAGCTAGAGGCCAGGTTTTTGTTCATAAAAGTTGGTTCAGACACTTTGGAACCAGTGTGAGGCATGACCAACCATAGGGACACTGTCACCTGTATGTGTCTATTCAATCTATTTCTTCATCAAGCATTTATTTATTTTTATGCTGAGAAACTAGGAATGTACACATTTTCTATGACACATATTTGTGTGTGTGTGTGTGTGTGTGCACATGCTTGTGTGGGCCATTCAATTTCTTGGTAAGCAGTATTAGGTAATCATGAAGAACATTAACTTTGAAACCAGTCACATACAAGTTTGAACCCTAGATTCATCACTCATTAGCCATGTGGTGCCGGGGACCAGCCCCGGTGGATCCAGGGATATTCAAAGGGGGGACAGAGCGGGCGGATAGGACAGGATAGGAGAAAACAGGATAGCTCAGAAAAGAATAGTATAGTAGGAAATTAGTGGAAGGAAAGAAGGCTGAATAACTTGGTTTACGTGGAATGCCAATAAAACCTCGAGACAAGAGGTTTGCACCATCTATGTTAGGCCACCGGCGTCCGTTTGAATATCGGAGAGTGCCCCGCCCTGGGCTCTCTCTCCTACAGATCTTAGCAGCCGGGACAGGTAAGTAGACATGGCGAGCCTCCACGCCCCAGATGGGAATTCAGCCGAAAAAGGGGAGAAAAAGAAAAGAACGACATGGGGAAGCCCAGCGTTAGTGTAAGGCTCCAAGAGGGAAAAAAGGGGAAAAAAAGGGAAAAAAGGAAAGGGGGGAAAAGGGGAAAAAAAGGGGAAATCTAACATCTGCATAAGGCTCCAAGAGAGAGTTTATTGTTCAGAATCAACTTATATACCCCAAATTATACATAATAGAATATGCAGAGTTACGCAGAAGTAGGAGTCCCGACCCTCATTGGACAAGGCTTTCTTTTTTGCATACTCTCCTGTTACAAAAGTCTCAGGTGGTTTACGCTATCTTCTGGCCAAGAGGCCTATTAACATTTCTATGGCTCTCTTCTGATGAAGTTTTGTTAACCAGAAGACTCATTTGTGTTAATCTTTCCAAAGTCTGAATGCCACTCTCAGAAAACACTAAATAAAAATACAGCAGTTTGTAATAAAAGGAAGTACAGTAATTTATAGCAAAAGTCTAGTATTGCTAACATCAAAACTACTTAGATATCCTTTTCCATATCCCATATGTATTGATTACATCTTCCTGGGTGCCTGAGAGATTAAAAAAATAAGGAAGTCTGGCAGCAATCATTGAGTCAACCGTGAAATCCTGTCACCAATATGATTTTGAAAAGGCTCTGAAACTTTATGATACTTTAAAGCTTTTGTGCCTCTCACAGTTGAGAGGTTGTGAGCAATTCACAAGCTGGCAAAAAGTCAGGGGACCCTGTTTAGGCAGGCTAGAGTGTTATCAAAGGGGGGTTGGGCTGAAACACTTTCAAATGCAGGAAACCAAAGCTCAGAATTAACTTTTTCCAGAGAAAATTAGAAACTAATGGGAAAACAGACAAATTCTTATTTGGGGGGGCACATGTTCAGGAAAAACCAGGGAGAAATCCGATGACTCAAATTGCCCTGCCATCTGAGTTTGCCACGTGACCCTGTCACGGGTGGGATTCCTCATGCTGGCTCCCGACAATGTGGCTTTTGTCAAGTAATCTAAATTCTCTGAGTCTCTGTTTCCCTATATGTAAGAATGTAAGATAGAAATATTAATAAGCACATCAGAGACTTATCTGAACAACTAAATGAGGTGGGAATGTAATAGGCTTCTTAGGTAGCATGTATAGTAGATGAAACCCCTAACATTGTGTTTCACAAAGACTGTCACCCCACCCCAGCCATACTTAATAGTAATGAGATTTTTCCAACCAAAGATCTTTTCTTAACCAAGGCACACCCTGTTGGAATGTCCTGATTTTCCTTTTGTATTGCCTCAGTTGGAGTGACATGGACTCCAAGGACTCCCAAGTGGTGCTGGGGCTAGAATGCTGGTGTTTTCCCAGCGCCAGTCCCTGGTGCCCTCTGCCCTGGTCTTGGGCTCTGCCACTTCTCAGAGTTTAGAACTGGAGCCAAACACCAGCTCTTCTGAAAACACTAACCTAAGGAGAATGTGACAGGCAGCACCTGGTTCAGCTTTGTCACCAAAAGTGTGATAACTCAGGGTGAGAATCGTAAGGCCTAACCTAGTCTAATAAACTGGGTTATAAGGTTCTAAGAGAATGCAAACCTGATAATATAAGTGATGGCAAAGTATAAGAAAGTTGTATGTAATAATGAGGGTTACTATCATGTACTTCTCCTATAATCAATGCCTCCTTGTTAAATTGAGTTGGATAGAGGGTGAGATTAACGGAGAGAGTAGCATGGAAGCATATACACTACCATATGTAGAACAGATAGCAAGTGGAAATTTTCTGTATGACTCAGGAAACTCAAACTGTGGCTCAGTACCAACCTAGAGGGATGGGAAAGGGTGGGAGGTGGGAAGGAGGTTCAAGATGGAGGGAACATATGTACTCCTATGGCTAATTCATATCGATGTATGGCAGAAATCAAATCAATATAGTAAAGCAATTATCTGTTGATTAAAAATAAGTAATTTTTAAAAAATTAAAAAATTGACTTAGATAGCTATTTGCTGAGCATACTTGGTGTTAAACAACGTGTACACTATAGTAGATTCCCATTATGAAGAGGAGCGAGGGAGCAGGAAAGAGTCATGTCCTAAGAGCTCTTAACACAAAATGAATTACTATCCCCTACCTTATACGTGAAGCTTATAAGCTTAACCTTTGGTATGAATGAAATAACTGAAGCCTACGGTGATAAACTGATTGTTTTAAAATACATACTAAATCCAGGTCAAAGTTAAAACCCAAACCTAATGCTGATGGGGGACTCTGCTTAGGGGGAAAAAAAAGAAAAAGCATATTAGCAACTGATGTTGGAAACTGAAGGCAATTTAGGGAAAAAAAAAAAAAAAGGAAGTTAGTTTGGCATGGCTAAGCATTTTTTAACTCAGGAAGACAGTTAAAACTTTAACTAAAATCCATATTTTATTTTTAAAAGGAATATTTAATTATATTTCTTCTTACAGAGAGATATAACTTTTGTTAGACTCATGGCTATCAATCATTCATTCTCTCATTCATGTAACTTTTAGAAATCTTCTATTATAAATTCATTCTTCCATTCAGCATGCCCAAGAGTTCTTAAATAGGAAACAATGAGCTGTGTTTGAAAAACTCACTGTTTTCCTCTAAGGGAGGATAAAAGTGTGCTCAAGTTTCAAGGCAGATTTCAAGGATGCCAAGGAAGAGTTATTCTTTCCATTTTTGGCCAAAAGAAACATCTAAAATCTCTTAGTGGTCTGGCAATGGGCTCAGTTGACTTCCCAGTTTTAGAGGCTGGCATCTCACATAACTTCTAGAGAGCCAACTCTGAGAGTGTGTTCAATACGGACAAAAGGAACCCAGAAATCGGACAGTGGTTCCTCAATAGTGTAGCTTGACTGAAGCCAAGGATAAGGGCAAACTGGCATCTCTTACTGTCCTGTAGTGTGACAGATTCCTTGGGTTCTCACTGGAGTTCACTTTCTTAGATATCTTCTTAGAATTCCAACTTTCTTTTTTGGGGTAAATTCAAGGACTCAACTGGCTGTGCTAGGATGCAACTTGGAGCATCTCAATACTGCAGATGTTGAAACACTGGCACTTTGCCATCCTTTCCACCTAACTATTCACCCCCACCCAAAACTATTCTTTGCACTAATTAAAGGCTTTGTATTGCAAGAGGATTTTGTTTTGCCTTGTTTTTAGCAGGCATTTGCTATGGTGGTATTCTGCAATGGGAATATTAGAAGCTAGGTGCTATGGGTTGAATGAATTATTCTGTGTTTGTAAGGTCAACATGTGTAAAATTAAAAGACAAAGGGGCATCCATACTATCCATTTTTGCCATCTTTCAATGAATATTGATCACCACATATCAGTGCAGCTGGAGCAATTAGTGGTAATCATGGAAATGGACAGAATGAATTGATTGACTGTTATTTTGTCTTGTTTCCCAGCTGTGTAACCAGCTGCATAGCCACAGTCCAAGATAAATCCTGTTTATGGGGTCCTAAAGCTCTTTGATCATAAGAACACTTGGGCAAGATTTCAAGTAGGTACTTGAAGATTCCATAGCAGTTAGAGCACCTTTGAGGATGTCTAACTCATGGAGGAAGTAACTATTCATTCATCAGGATCCCAGCCAATGACATTGCCACTAAATGATAAGCATCAAGGCCAAAGCAGATTTAACACATTGGAAAATACTCCAAATCAAATAACCATTTGAATTCTGGAATTGTTTTATGTCCCCACCCTGTTGTCAAGTGGAATTTACAAATAAATTTAATAATAAAAATAATATACTTTAATTCATTAGCTTATAGCAAATGTATACTTGTTCATTTCTAGTCAGACTCAAGAAAATCACACATGCATACACACACATACATGTTATTGAGAAAAACATGAGACAGTTTTTCACTTCTACTGATATTGCTTATGACATGTGGGTGGCTGAACAGTATTTAAAGTCATGTGAACTTCTAGATGAGAGCTTTACCACTGACAAGTTCTGTTATTTATTAAAGAAGCTTTGTTAGTTTAACATCAGTTCCGCATGAGCAATAGTTTTGTATTTTTCTGAGTCATCTTTTTCACTTGTATGAAAATAGGACAGCCTGAGCCCGATGGCGACCAGCTTTGACCTCTCTTATGTTTTCCATCTGCACTACATTCATCACACCAGAAAGTTTGGAGTCTATGGCCTTTGTATGCAATTTAAGTAAGAAAGGGAAGGAGGGAAGCACTAATAAGCCTCCCTTAGGGGGAACCAAGTGACTTCTAGCACCATCCCAGGGATTAGGGTCAGTGAAAGACCGAAGCTGTACTGACAACTTACCTTTGGACAAGGGCAAACCTTGGTTTGAAAATGCTCTGTGTCTGCTCTTCTTACCCTGTGGAATTCTGAGTTTCTAAGGTTGTTACAGTTTGAAATGAATGCCTCATATTTCTTCCATACAGATTGGAATGTTCAGGTTGCCCTCCTCCCTGTCCTAGGGGAAAGCATCTGAGCTTTGGAAGAAACTCTGCTTGAGTGGACTTCCAAGAGAGGAAAACAGGAATGGTGACCTATTATCAGAACAACTTAACTGGGATCTCAGTGAATATTTTCCTATCAGAAAATGGTTGGAAATTCACGGAACACATGCCCTAATAACAGGACAGGATATTGGCAATCAGGACTGCCCTAAAAGTAAGAACTCTTCTTGAAAATCCAAAACACATGGCCCTGATGGTAATAACCCAAGTTGATTTCCAAATGGTACCATAGAGATTGCAAAATATTTGTAATTATGACACATGAAAAAGTTAGATAAAAACAATTATTTGCAGTAAAAATCTATATTGCTATATCTAAAATTGAATTTTTAAAATGTATTTTCTTTTTTAAAGCACTTGGATATAGATGTGTAAAAATGAGTGTTTACATGACTTTTTTGGTGAAATGTAATTGTAGCTTTCTATAATTCCTACCTTTCAATGAGTTAGCATTCAAATGTGCTTTTTGCAACAAAAGATGGGAAGAATTTATTTTAACAGGTGATTATTTCCCTTCAGCTAATTCTACCATTAGTCTTTGAACATTAGTGCTAATGAGGAGGAACAATGTGAGAATAACCCCAAAATAGTAGATAATTCAAAGGGCATGTATACTTGACTTAGCAATGTTTTCTATTTATTTTTGGCATGTAAATATGTCTGAAGTTATTGGCATTCTCATGACTTTGGATAGCATAATTAAGTCATATTACAAAGTAGTAGCTCACAGTGAGTGATACAATATTTCAGGGCATATTTTATTTGAAATTTAATGCATCAGCTTGAATATAGGCAATGCTAGTGCATTTTGAGAAGTATTAATAGATAATTTTTGCAACCAGCCCATTTTCTCACTTAGGTTCTATGTCCTCATTTTATCACTCTGTACTTCCATCACTCCATCACACTGTTGTCTCCTTAAAATCTAAATCCATGATACTTGATACTCTAATAGTTCACTGAGATCTGCTCTGATTTGCTAGATACACTCAACTAATTAGTAAATAGTCTCTGTCAGCCTCACATCTTGATTTGAGGAAGGAAGAGAACTGAAAATGAATAAAAGGCATAATTTTATATCCATGACCTTATACTAAAAAAAGCCAGGGATTTTTTTATTTTTAATTGGTGGGAAGTTGCTTTACAATGTTGTGTTGATTGGGGCTGTACAACAATGCAAATCAGTCATAATTATTCCCTCCCTCTTGAGTCTTCCTCCCCTCCCCTATCTTATCCCTCTAGGTCATTACAGAGCACCAGACAGGGTTCCCTGTGTTATATAGCAATTTCCCATAATCTATACAGACATGATAGTATATATATGTCAATGTTACTTTCTCAAATCATCCTACCCTCATCTTCCCCCACTGTGTCCACAAGTCCATTCTCTACTAAGTTTATCAGTACCATTTTTTCTAAATTCCATATATATGCATCAGTATATGATATTTATTTTTTATCTTTCTGACTTATTTCACTCTAAATAAGAGGATCTAGGTTTATCCACCTCACTACAACTGACTCAAATTTGTTCTTTTTCATGGCTGAGTAATATTCCATTGTATATATGTACCACATCTTCTCTATTCATTCATCTGTTGATGGATGTCTAGCTTGCTTCCATATCTTGAAAAGCCAAGATTTTGTATTAAAAGCCCTGAGTCAAAGTCTTGGTTTTAGTTGCAACATCTGTTTCTGTGATGTTGCATACATCAGTTTGCTTCTTTGTATCTCAGAATCTTCATCAGTAAAATGAGTATGTTGAAACAGGTTAGTGCTTCCTAGCGGAAGTCCCAGGTTCCCTCAGAATTGCCTTAAAATGCAAGGAAGTCCTTGATAAATGAGGATGAGGATGTTGAGGCTGAATGGACAGAGTTTAGAACTTTCCTCCTGGTTCAGGAAAAGCAATGGTACATTTATTTGTTTATATATTGGTTGCCTTGATATTTCATGTAATATTGTGTGGGGAGAAGGGAGAAGATTTGAAAACTAGACAAAGCTCTTCAGTTCTAACATACGTTGCAATCTGACTCATTGGAACAGCCTTAAAATCCTTGGGAGGATTTATGAAGTTGTGCAAAGTTAGACATCTCGTAACAACTATGATTGGAGAGCTAATGGTGAGTGATGTCACATTTTATGGATAAATTAGGTTTGAGAGAGCTTGGTTAAACTGGAAACTTTGAAAATTTGTACATCATAGATGGATAAATAGATATGAGAGAGAATTTTTACACTCCAAATCCAGATTTAAAAATAAAGAGCATTAAGATAATATCAGTGGCATCCTTTACATTTTAAATAAGTATTAAATATACCACAATTGATTTTCATGGGTCTTTGTCTTGAGACAAGGTGGATTCCTGGCTGTTCTGGTGCTGATGCAGAGTGAAGACAAAGAAAGGGGTTTTGTTACAGAGAAAAAGCGGCTATTGATCCCTCCCCCTCCATTCCATGAGTTTCTGCACTGTCTTATACATCCAAGTTTAATAATTAAATTGTATTACTATTGACCATGTTTGACTGTTTTATTCTTTTGCAAAGGACTTTTTTTCTGTCCTTTTGAAAAGCATAAGGAAATGTAAACTGAACAACTAAGTTTTGAATACCCATTTCCACCTCCTTATATATTTGCCACAAATCATTCTAGCCCTTCCTAAAGGGATCCATTTCCTTCTCTTTATGAGAATATTTCAAAAATAGAGTAAGAAATGGCTGGGGGATTAAGAGACAGCTTCATGGTTTGTCCTCAATCCTTCTGTTTCTCTTCATCATCCCAGAATGATCACAAGGTCTTCTGATAGAGTCTGAGAGCAAAAATAAAGCTGTTTGGCAATCACTTGACTCAATGTGTTTGAATCTCCTGGTAACCAAATGTTTTACAGATGCTTTGTTTAAAAAAGTATACGTGTATATGCTGGGGAAGAAGGATAAGAGAGTATGCAAAGCAAGTCAGAGCTGGAAGAGAAGTCTTCACTGGGGAATACAGGCAGAATTCTTCCTCCCCTTTCTGAGTTCTTTTCTTTCACTGAGGACTTGGTCTCTTTCTGTCAATTTTTTTTTTTTCTGGCAGTGGCTCCCTTGGAATTGTTTCTGGGGGAAAAAAAAATTGAAGGATGCTAGACTTCCTACATAAATCACTAGTTGAGCAGGGGTGGGGGAACTTTAAAAAAACAGATTCATGTTCTTTTTTGTTAAAAAAATTAACTCATGGAAGTATCTCTCTTTACTAGTTATGGATGCTTTTTCCTTTTTCTAATTTTATGCCTTTTGTATATTCTCCTTTAGCAGAAAAAAAAAAGAAAGAAAAGTAAAAGAAAGAGATGAGTTATCCATTGGGAAAAGGAGAAGGTAAAGAATAAAAATTAGATATTTTAAAGTTAAAATAACTTAACTTTATTCCTGTTTGACCCTTAAACTCTTTATTGCAGTCTCAATTAATTCCAAATCCTATAGCAGGCTTTACAAGTTCCTTTGTATCTGTCCTCTCCTTATCAGTTTGATATTAGTTTCTTAGAATAACTCCTTCTAGATATGGCTTCCAACTTTGCCTAAATATGTCCATTTAGAGATTTCCAATTCCTTTTTCACTACTTGGCCTGAACAAAGGGCATCAGTTCTGTCTTGATCACCTGCCATGTATCCCTCCCTAGTTTTATTTGGCTTCAACAAAAGTATACCTTCCCCAAAGAAGTTTTCTCACCTAAGAGCCACATACCCCATCTTTCAAATAAAGTTTTCATGTATTTTATTATGACTATATGGGAAGTGGATATAATAGTTTCACAATTCACAGACTCAGATAACAGCACTCAGTTTTTAAGTTATTGAAAACAAATTCCGACCACTCATTTTAATATCTATCTCTGGTACAAATACTATCTAAGAACTGAAAATGCCATTTTTTTCACTTCTAGGTAAGTCAGCCAAAGTAGTGATTAGTTCACTATTCAGTGTTAGAATCTCAGCAAGCAAGCTATTCAGCTCAAGTCTGAATCCAGCTCTAGCCTTAGGGATTGTCTAAATTTGGAGGGGGATTTGCAGTAATAGTTCCAATTAGAACAGCTAACTCACAATAGGCCCTATTACAAGCTTCTATATATTTATTCAGTCCTCAAAACAGCAATTTTTGGGCTCCAAAATCACTACAGATGGTGACTGCAGCCATGAAATTAAAAGACGCTTACTCCTTGGAAGAAAAGTTATGACCAACCTAGACAGTATATTCAAAAGCAGAGACATTACTTTGCCGACTAAGGTCCGTCTAGTCAAGGCTATGGTTTTTCCTGTGGTCATGTATGGATGTGAGAGTTGGACTGTGAAGAAGGCTGAGAGCCGAAGAATTGATGCTTTTGAACTGTGGTGTTGGAGAAGATTCTTGAGAGTCCCTTGGACTGCAAGGAGATCCAATCAGTCCATTCTGAAGGAGATCAACCCTGGGATTTCTTTGGAAGGAATGATGCTAAAGCTGAAACTCCATTACTTTGGCCACCTCATGTGAAGAGTTGACTCATTGGAAAAGACTCTGATGCTGGGAAGGATTGGGGGCAGGAGGAGACGGACACGACAGAGGATGAGATGTCTGGATGGCATCACGGACTCAATGGGGGTGAGTCTTAGTGAACTCTGGGAGTTGGTGATGGACAGGGAGGCCTAGCGTGCTGCGATTCATGGGGTCGCAAAGAGTTGGACATGACTGAACGACTGAACTGAACTGAACTGAAGGTAGTACTATTATTATTTGCTTGGCTTATAGGCAGCTCAACCTCGGTTTGAACCTGGATACCCTGTGTCCAGAGCTCTTACAAACCCAACTATATTAGCTCCATGAAGCATGAGTTCCAAACTAACTGAACCAGAATCTCTCCTCCCTAGTAAGCATAGTAAGTGATCATCCTATATCAAATGAATAGAAAGAAAGAAAAATAGAAAAAAAAAAAAAGAAAAGGAGAAGTCAACATAGAGCCAGCAACCTGCTGTGAAGAGGGAACCAGAAATGTGTTTCCCTTTCCCAAATGTCTCTCATTCGTTGGGCTATCTGTGGCTACATTGTGGCTGTCTATTGGAGCAATCTGAAGATTCAGTGAGGGGCTGTCAGTCATTACCTACATATTTCTGCCTGCTGGACAAACAGAGGGTATAAATCTATATATGCTTAATGTCTGCATTTGTTTAAAGGAATTACTTTGACATCGAATTCATAAATTCTCAGTTCTTGAGAGGCTGGCAGAGGTAAAAGCAGAAGCAAAGCAGGGTGGGACTGACCCAGGGGACTGCCTGCTGGAGATTTGATGGCTTGGATCTGGATGCGAGAGGGTGTCAGAAGAGCAGCCTTATATGGACTGGGGAATTCAGGGTAGCTGTTGACTGCCATGCATTGCAAGGAATACTGGAAAGTAAAGGGGTTTCTCCTTGCTAGCTGCTTTAATACTAACTTGCTTGTGACTTTGAGCAATATTCTGCATGTATACTAAGCTGCTTCAGTTGAGTTTGGCTCTATGCGACCCTATGGATTGCAGCCTGCCAGGCTCCTCTGTCCATGGGACTCTCCAGGCAAGAATAGTGGGTTGCCATTTCTTCCCTCAGGAGATCTTCCTGAGCCAGGGATGGAACTGTGTCTCTTTACATCTACCTGCATTGGCAGGTCAGCTCTTTACCACTAGTGCCACCTGGGAAGCGGTGTCCTTTTTTTGGTCTCACTTCAGGTAAAGTTCATGTTCTGAGTAATTGCTTTGGTCTTTACTAGGCTCAATGCTGTATGTCTGTGATCTGTGCTGCCTTGTATTTCTAAGTCCCCACTCTCTTCTCAGGTTATGGCTCAGAGCTATTGCTCAATGTTTTTCCCATCCTTTCTCAGGGGAAAAAAAAAAAAGTGCTATTGAAAGGGTGAGAATGGGGAGGATGAACTTTGCACATTATTTGAATCTGCTCCTCCCTGATTAGTTCTTAGGTTTTCCCAATCTTAGAAGAATAATTCCCACACATTCCATTAGCTCTTCTGTATTCTTATGTATTATCTTTAAGAGCTATTTTTTCAGACCTCAATGCACAGTGGGTAATTCCAACATATCAAGAAATGTGGCAACTATAAGAATATTCTAGTTGCCTCTATTGTATTGATATTTCAATTAATAAAAGCAAACAGCACAATCAATGTAGGAAGTTCTTTTTTCTCTTTTATACTGAGCTGCACTCAAGGAATTGTTTAAAAATTTGAAGAAAAAAGCTGTAATATAAAAAGAAGGAAAGTAATGTGTTCTCTTTTGTTCCTTGATTTTTTTAGTATAATACATCAAACATTTCCTCATAATTAATAACTACAAATACTTTTAACAGTAAATTTCCATCTATTCATCTTACGGGGTATCACTGGGCATTTGAGATTTTTACTAAATCATGTAAATGATTTTAAAAACATAAGCTAAAGTCACTAATTAATATTGATATTATCAATATAATGTGTTAGTTGTGGATTTTTGTCTTCAACAACATACATTAAAAAATGTGAACAAACATAGGCTCTATAGGTAAATGTGGGCGGGAAACCAGTTATGGTACATGACAGGTTTTTTTTTTTTTCAGATTTGGGATGCTAAGCCACTTCCCTTTTGTTTCTTTGACCTTCAAATTACCGTCAACCGTTTATAATGGATTATTACAGTCAGAATTTGACTGTGTGAGTCACAACAAACTGGAAAATTCTTAAAGAGATGGGAATACCAAACTGCCTCCTGAGAAATCTGTGTGCAAGTCAAGAAGCAACAGTTAGAACTGGACATAGAACAACAGACTGTTTCCAAATCGAGAAAGGAGTAGATCAAGGCTGTATATTGTCACCCTGCTTATTTAACTCATATGCAGAGTGTATCTTGAGAAATGCTGGACTGGATGAATCACGAGCTAGCATCGAGATTGCCAGAAGAAATATCAATAACCTCAGATATGCGAATGACAACACCCTTATAACAGAAAATGAAGAACTAAACAGCCTCTTGATGAAAGTGAAAGAGGAGAGTGAACAGTTGGCTTAAAACTCAACATTTAGAAAACTAAGATGATGTCATCTGGTCCCATCAGTTCAGTTCAGTTCAGTCGCGCAGTCGTGTCCGACTCTTTGCGACCCCATGAATCGCAGTACGCCAGGCCTCCCTGTCCATCACCAACTCCCGGAGTTCACTCAGACTCACGTCCATTGAGTCTGTGATGCCATCCAGCCATCTCATCCTCGGTCGTCCCTTTCTCCTCCTGCCCCCAATCCCTCCCAGCATCAGGGTCTTTTCCAATGAGTCAACTCTTCGCATAAGGTCACTTCATGGAAAATAGATGGGGAAAGTAGAAACAGTGGTAGACTCTATTTTTGGGTACTCCTAAATCACTGCAGATGGTGACTGCAGCCATGAAATTAAAAGACGCTTACTCCTTGAAAGAAAAGTTATGACCAACCTAGAGAGCATATTCAAAAGCAGAGACATTACATTGACAGCAAAGGTCCATCTAGTCAAGGCTATGGTGTTTCCAGTAGTCATGTATGGATGTGAGAGTTGGACTATAAAGAAAGCTGAGTGTTAAAGAATTGATGCTTTTGAACTGTGGTGTTGGAGAAGACTCTTGAGAGTCCCTTGGACTGCAAGGGGATCCAACCAGTCAATCCTAAAGGAAATCAGTTCTGAATTTTCATTGGAAGGACTGATGCTGGAGCTGAAACTCCAATAATTTGGCCACCTATTGCAAAAAATGGACTCATTTAAAAAACCCTGATGATGTGAAAGATTGAAGGTGGGAGAAGGGAACGACAAAGGATGAGATAGATGGATGGCATCACCAACTAAATGGACATGAGCTTGGGTAAACTCTGGGGGTCTGTGATGGGCAGGGAGGCCTGGCATGCCATAGTCCATGGGGTCACAAAGAGTCGGACATGACTGAGCAACTGAACTGAACTGAATTGATTACAGCCAGAAAGCTGATTTCTTCTGTTCTCATATTTCTGAGTCTAAAGCTATATAGAAACTGTTGTCTAAAATCCATCGACAAGGTCATGGTTAGATGAAACGGCAAGGTTGAGAGAATATTCACATCCATCTCACTTTTTTTGCTATATGCTCTAAAATGCTTATATCCCTTCCTTGGTGTATGTGGTTGTGCCATCAGCCCAGTGGAAAAGAAAGCTGGGCTAATTGTTGTTCCTGTTGAGTCGCTCTATCATGTTTAACACTTTGAGACACCATGGACTGCAGCATGCCAGTCTTCCATGTTCCTCACCATCTCCTGAAGTTTTCCCACATTCACATCCATTCCACAAGGGATACCATCCAGCCATTTCATCCTCTGATGCCCTCTTATCCTTCTACTCTCAATCTTTCCCAGCATCAGAGAGTTTTCCAATGAATTGGCTGTTCACATCAGATGACTAAAATACTAGAGTTTCAGCTTCAGCATCAGTCCTTCCAGTGAAAATTGAGGGTTAATTTCCTTTAGGATTGACTGGTTTGATCTCCTCACTGTCCAAGGGACTCTCAGGAGTCTTCTCCGGCACCATGTTTTGAAAATATCAATTCTATGGCACTCTGCACTCTTTACAGTTCAGCTCTCAAAAATCATACGAGACCACCGGGAAGACCATAGTCTTGACTACATGGACCTCAGTCAACAGAGTAATGTCTGCTTTTCAATATATTGTCTAGGTTTGTCCTAGCTTTCCTGTCAAGAGGCAGTCATCTGATTTCATGTCTCCAGTGACCATCCACTGTAATTTTAGAGCCAAAGAAGAGGAAATCTGTCACTGCTTCCACTTTTCCCCCATCTAGTTGCCATGATATAAGGGGATCAGATTGCATGATTACAGTTTTTTTTTTAATATTTAATTTTAAGCTGGCTTTTTCACTCCTCCTTCATCCTCATCAAGAGGCTCTTTCATTCCTCTTTGCTTTCTGCCTTTAGAGTGGTAGCTTCTGCATATCTGAGGTTGTTGGTGTTTCTCTTGCTCATCTTGATTCCAGTTTGTAACTCATCCAGCCCAGTATTTCTCATGTGACACCAGGCTAATATACAGGTAGAAGAACTATGAAGAGACATACTGGTTAATTACTAGAAATTTCTAAAGTAAAATCTTTAAATTCTCATTTTACTTGTTAAGCTGTGGCACTAAACTGTGACAGAGATGGCCAGTAGCCTCTTTTGTTCAGTGATCTGCAAAGATGGCTGCAGTGATTTTTTTGAAGTATTTCCATTTCCCTAAGTTTAGATTGAAATGGTACGGACCTAACAGAAGCAGAAGATATTAAGAAGAGGTGGCAAGAATACACAGACGAATGGTACAAAAAAGATCATCACGACCCAGATAATCATGATGGTGTGATCACTCACCTAGAGTCAGACATGCAGGAATGTGAAGTCAAGTGGGCCTTAGGAAGCATCATTACGAACAAAGCTAGTGGAGGTGATGGAATTCCAGTTGAGCTATTTCAAATCCTAAAAGATGTTGCTATGAAAGTGTTGCACTCAATATGCCAGCAAATTTGGAAATCTCAGCAGTGACCACAGGACTGGAAAAAGTCAGTTTTCATTCCAATGCCAAAGAAAGGCAATGGCAAAGAATGCTTAAACTACCACACAATTGCACTCATCTCACATGCTAGTAAAGTAATGCTCAAAAGTCTCCAAGCCAGGCTTCAACAGTACGTGAACCATGAACTTCTAGATGTTCAAGCTGGTTTTATAAAAGGCAGAGAAACCAGAGATCAAACTGCCAACATCCACTGGATCATTGAAAAAGCAAGTGAGTTCCAGAAAAACATCTATTTCTGCTTTATTGACTATGCCAAAGCCTTTGACTGTGGATCACAATAAACTGTGGAAAATTCTTCAAGAGATAGGAATACCAGATCACCTGACCTGCCTCTTGAGAAATCTGTATGCAGGTCAGAAAGCAATAGTTAGAGTTGAACATGGAACAACAGACTGGTTCCAAATCGGGAAAGAAGAATGTCAAGGCTGTATATTGTCACACTGCTTATTTAAGTTATATGCAGAATACATCATGAGAAACGTTGGCTGGAAGAAGCACAAGCTGGAATCAAGATTGCCGGGAGAAATATCAATAACCTCAGATAATGCAGATGACACCACCTTTATAACTGAAAGTGAAGAAGAAATAAAAAGCCTCTTGATGAAAGTGAAAGAGGAGAGTGAAAAACTTGGCTTAAAGCTCAACATTCAGAAAACTAAGATCATGGCGTTTGGTCCTATCACTTCATGGCAAATAGATGGGGAAACAGTGGTTGACTTTATTTTTTGTTGCTCCAAAATCACTGCAGATGGTGACTGCAGCCACGAAATTAAAAGATGCTTACTCCTTGGAAGAAAAGTTATGATCAACCTAGACAGCATAGTAAAATGTAGAGACATTACTTGGTCAACAAAGGTCCATCTAGTCAAGGCTATGGTTTTTCCAGTAGTCATGAATGGATTTGAGAGTAAGACGATAAGGAAAGCTGAGAGCTGAAAAATTGATACTTTTGAATCTTCTCCAAGATTCTTGAGAGTCCCTTGGACAGCAAGGAGATCCAACCAGTCAGTCCTAAAGGAGATCAGTCCTGAATATTCATTGGAAGGACTGATGCTGAAGCTAAAACTCCAATACTTTGGCCACCTGACTCATCTGAAAAGACCCTGATGCTGGGAAAGATTGAAGGTGAGAGGAGAAGGGGACAACAGAAAATGAGCTGGTTGGATGGCATCACTAACTCAAAGGACATGAGTTTGAGTAAACTCTGGGAGTTGATGATGGACAGGGAGGCCTGGTGTATTGCAGTCCAGGGGGTCGCAAGGAGTCAGACAGGACTGAGCAACTGAACTGAACTGAAGTTTAGATTTATCCTGTGATTTGCATTGGCCAGTAAAATGTGGCAGAAATAATAGTATGTGGCTTTGAAACTTTGACCTCAAGAGACCTTGTGGTTTTTTCTCTTGCCCTTTTAGAATCCTGCAACCATGATGTGAAGAAGCCCAATTAGCCTCTTGGAGAAAGGACACTTGGAGAGAGTGGTTCAACCAACAACCAGTCTTAACTGCCAGCATAGCAGTGAGATTGTCTTAGTCCATGCTTGTGTACCTTCTGTTTGTCCCCTTTCTGGACAGGTGTTTATTATGCTTAATCTATCAATACCTCACTAGAATTGTTGACTCTATGAGTGGCAGGTAATTTGCCTTTTTAACTCTTAAATCTTTGGAATAAGTGCAACCACCCGTTAGGATCTGTACTCAAGGAACCTCAGAGGCAGCCAGACTTGAGGCAGTTAGCAAAACTGTGGACTTCAAGATTGATATTACCATCGCATGAGATTTGAGAGAATCTTGAGAAAGGGTGAATATGTTTTATACATGAAAGAAATATAAAATGTTCCAACTAGGGAAAAGAGTGTGAAAGATAACTTCATGGCCAGAAGTTTCCCATTTCAATGGACATGGGGACTTTTTCTCGACTTCTTGAAAAGTTGACCACATGACTGGGTTTGACCAGTAGGATACTGCAAGAGTGGCATTATGAGAGTCTCGAGCCTAAATCCCAAGTGTCCCTGTGGTTTCTCCTCTCACCTGGTGAAGCAATGACCCTCATGAGACTAGCACAGGAAGAAGTTCAGTCTAGTCTACAAGTATATGAATAAAATCATGAGGGGGAAAGATGAACTCTAGCAGCTAACACTCCCTAGACAAAATAGGTGGCAGCCAACTCCAAAAATGAAATGTGTGAGTAAAGTCACCTTAAACAAGAAATGCAATGAATAACTTAAAAAAAAAAGTCTATATAAGGATAATAAGATTTGTACCAAATCTAATTCATAAGTAAAATGCACAGGAAAGAGGAAATGATAGAGCAGTATTTTATCTCACATACATTGTATTAATAGTGGAAGTGTGCTAAGTCACTTCAGCTGTGTCCAACTCTTTGCAACCCTATGGACTGTAGTTCGCCTGGCTTCTCTGTCCATGGGATTCTCTAGGCAAGAATACAGAAGTGGGTTGCCATTTCCTTCTCCAGGGGATCTTCCTGACTCAGGGATTGAAACAGAGTCTCCTGCAGCTCCCCATTGCAGAGGATTCTTTACCACTGAGGCACCGGAAAAGTGTAGGCAGCCTCTGAGAAAACCCTCAAGGATCCCTTCCTCCTACTATTTACACTCTGTGTAATCCTCTCTCCTTGACAATATTCTGAACTTATTGCATCCTTCTCAGAAATAGAATATGGCAGAAGGGATGGGAAGCCAATGTTTTGCTTTTTTTTTTAAATTTTAATTTTTGGCTTCAATATTTGCATGTGGGATCTTAGTTCCCCAACCAGGAACTGAACACATGCTCCCTGCATTGGGAACATGGAGTCTTAAGCACTAGACTGCCAGGGAAGTCTCAAAAAGTCAATTCTGATAAGAGGTTATGAAAAGATATAAACTGTGGCTCCTCTCTCTGTCTCTTTCTCTCCCTCTCTTTCTCTTTCTCTCTACCTATCTCCCTCCATCACTCTCCCTCTTTGTCTCTCTTTTTTTTTTTTTTCTCCTGGGTCATGTATATTGAGGGAAGTGAGCTGTCCTCCATGGCAGAATGAGAAACTGCAGTCCTCAAGTCCAACAGAAGCTTTCCAATAACCACATGAGTCAGCTTGAAAGCATATCCTTTTGCTTCTTTTGAGTCTCAAGATGACTGCTGCCTTGTAAGATAGCTGGATTGCAACATCATTGGAAACCTTGAAACCCAAGAACCTAGCTAAGCTTCAATCTAGTTTCTTGACTCAAAGAAGCTGTGAGTTAATGTTGGTTATTTTAAGCTGCTAAATTGGGGCATAATTTGTTATGCAGCACTACATAACTAATACATACTTATAGTAATTTATATATCCATTCATTCAGAAGATACTAAATCAAGCATTTGCTGTGAGCTACTGTAAAGAGAATGATGGATGTTGTTCTTTATCTTAACCTGTCTTCAACTCAAAAAATGGATATTTTTGGCATGCAAAACATCTTCACTGGAATTATGCTGGAAGGCAGGAAAATGGATTACCTCTTGGATATACAGTGAACGGGGGTGGATGATTACAAGAACTCACACTAATTCTTGTTTTTGTAACTCCACTTAGTTCAATAAAGAGTAGCCTGTGTTACTATTTATAACTTTCTACTGAATGAATTTTAATGGAACTCTTGGAGTTATGTAGGAATGTGTTGAGTTGGAAAACCAGACTCAGTGTGGCTGGGGAAGCACAATTCTCCATGTGCACATCCACAATTATAATCTAGCAGAACAGATAAGACAGTTGCATAAATAACCATGAAATAAAATGCACTAAGTGAGGTTGTGAGAGGAATTAATTTTGAAAACAAAATATGAAGATTTAACAGAAGTTCAGGAAGCAGAAATAATTGAGCCTGAGGTCCAGGTTTTCGCTGTTTGTTGGTTTTAACTTTACTATTGATGGCATTGAGTGGCATGTCACTCTCAGTGCCAGGCAGGAAGTGGTTGTGAAGCTGTGATACTTGACTGAACATACGTGACAATAAATAGAGGTGATTTTCCTTCTCTGGTCCTTAATGAGGTTTTGGGTATTAGTGGCTCCACTTGCAGATGAATTTTCACTAAAGTTTATAATTCAGTTTTTCAAATAAAATCTCTTTTCAAAATCACAATACACTATAGATCAAAATGAAGATGAACTGTGTACTCAGAAGATTTCCTGAAATTATAGACAGTAGAAACTGCTGGAACTCTTCTACAAGTCATAGAATGCTCAAAGCTAGGAGAAGCTGATATCATCTGTTCTTGAGTTTTAAAAACTTAAAGGAGCTGAACAGCTGTTAATATCTTCTGGCTGGCTTTTAAAAGACTTTGTGTAACTTCTGTTGTTGTTCGGTTGCTAGGTCATGTCTGACTCTTTGTGACCCTATGGACTGCAGCACAACAGGCTTCCCTGTCCTTCTCTACCTCCCTAAGTTTGTTCAGACTCACGTCTGTTGAGTTGATGATCCCAGCCAATCATCTCATCCTCTGCTGCCCCCTTCTCCTCCTACCCACAATCTTTCCCAGCATCAGGGTCTTTTCCAATGAGTCAGCTCTCACAGCAGGTGGCTTCGGCTGCAGAAAGTACTGGGTTCAGCTTCAGAATCAGTCCTTCTAATTAATATTCAGGGTTGGTTTCCTTTAGGATTGACTGGTTTGATCTCTTTGCTGTACAAGGGACTCCCAAGAGTCTTCACAAGCACCACAGTTTCAAAGCATCAATTCTTTGGCCCTCAACTTTCTTTATGGTCCAACTCTCCCATCTATTTATGACTACTGGAAAAACCATAGCTTTGAATATGCAGACCTTTGTTGGCAAAGTGATGCCTCTGCTTTTTAATGCAGCATAATATAATGAATAATAAATAATAATAATCTAAAAGCAAATAATTAAATCGAGAACACATAAAATCTAAAGCTCTAATACAGTTTACCAAGTAGAAGGGCAAAGTATATATCTTAGTATCTTTTTTACATATTTTGAAATTATATATTAATTTTAAGAATGATAAAAATATGAAAATAGCTAGCATGTGTTAAGAGGAAAAGTATTGTTTTGAAGCTATGCATAAAGACAAAATGCAAAATGGTTCAATAAATTTTAACATTTGAATATGAAATATTATTAAACTTAAATGTTGTAATACAAAAGAAAATAGGTTATATAATAATAGACATAAATATTTATTATCATGCTAAAGAGTGAGTTTTTAATATGATATTTCTTATTTGTCCTAGAAAATTGTTATTAAACTGGTGATTCATTTTACAGTTGAAGAAAATTAGTCTTAAAAATGCATTTGGCACAAAAAAATATTAAAAGTCAAATCACAGAAAATTTCCTAACCAAAATATAGGTGGTAAGAAATATTCCAAGAATATTGATCTTTTGTTATATTATTTGCTTTGTTATTTCAGAACTGTTTCATTTTATATATATATATATATGCACACATATATTTTAAATAAATTGCCTTTAGCATCTGCAATATATTAGATACAGATACCTATTAGTAATCAAATTTAAGTACTTTTTATTTCTTTTATGGAATACTATTATAAAGACAAATTATTAAAATGAATACAATTATCTATGCTTGATTTATCTTTTGCAGGCAGAGTTTTATTAATCTTGATTTTCTAAGTCTATTAGGCAAATTCTCAAAACTCAAATTAATAGAATTTTGGCTTCCAGAGAATCTAATAACACCCATTGTAAGAAGAAAAAGCATTTAAAATGCCAACAAGTAGTGGTCAGCTAATGATCTAGGACTTGATTGAATTCAGCATTGTTGAATTGAATACAATTATATTCTATCCTCCATTACCCATACCAATGAAAAGACAAAATATGCATAACCTAAAACTTATACAGGTATAGTATAGGAATAGCAATGGCTAAATTTTTCTCATTGTTTCTGAGTTTCATTCTATACTGTAATTTCTGGAGTATAAGGTGTCTACCAAATACCAAGATCTGATAGATATTTTTTACCTACAAGACAGTAAATACTTTCATGTGGAAGGAACAACAACAACAATAACAAAAAAAAAACAATAAAATTTGAAGTAAGTAATATGTGATATACACTTTTTACACAGTAAGCTATTTTTCTGGTAAATGACATGAAAACTGGTCTTAATGATTCATACAACCACGATGGTGTGATCACTCACTCAGAGCCAGTCATCCTAGTGTCCGAAGTCAAGTAGGCCTTAGGAAGCATCACTATGAACAAAGCTAGTGGAGGCGAGGGAATTCCAGATGAGCTATTTCAAATCCTGAACGATGATGCTGTGAAAGTGCTGCACTCAATATGCCAGCAAATTTGGAAAACTCAGCAGTGGCCACAGGACTGGAAAAGGTCATTCCAATCCCAAAGAAAGGCAATGCCAAAGAAGGTTCAAACTACCACACAACTGCACTCACCTCTCACACTAGCAAAGTAATGCTCAAAATTCTCCAAGTCAGGCTTCACCAACAGGTGAACAGAGAATTTCCAGATGTACAATCTGAGTTTAGAACTGGCAGAGGAACCAGAGATCAAATTGGGAACATCTATTGGATCATCAAAAAAGCAAGAGAATTCCAGAAAAAACATCTACTTCTGCTTCATTGACTACAATAAAGCCCCTACTGTGGATCACAGCAAGCAGTGGAAAATTCTAAGAGATAGGAATACCAGACCACCTTACCTGCCTCCTGAGAAATCTTTATGCAGGTCAAGAAGCAACAGTTAGAACCAGACATGGAACAACCGACAGGTTCCAAATTGGGAAAGGAGTACATCAAGGCTATATAGTGTCTCCCTGCTTATTTAACTTATATGCACAGTACATCTTGCAAAATGTCAGGGTGGGTGAAGCACAAGATAGTATCAAGTTTTCCAGGAGAAATATCAGCAACCTCAGATATGCATATGATACCACCCTTATGGCAGAAAGTGAAGAGGAACTGAAGAGCCTCTTGATGAACATGCAAGAGGAGAGTGAAAAAGCTGGCTTAAAACTCAGTATTAAAAAAACAAAGATCATGGCATCTGGTCCCATCACTTTATGGCAAATAGATGGAGAAACAGTGAAAACAGTGAGAGACTTTACTTTTCTGGCCTCCAAAATCACTGGTGACTGCAGCCATGAAATTAAAAGATGCTTGCTCCTTGGAAGAAAAGCTACGACCAACCTAGACAGGATATTAAAAAGCAGAGACATCACTTTGCTGACAAAGGTCCATCTAGTGAAAGCTACTGTTTTTCCAGTAGTTATGGATGTGAGAGTTGGAGTGTAAAGAAAGCTGAATGCCTAAGAGTTGATATTTTTGAACTGTAGCATTGGAGACCCTTGAGAGTCCCTTGGACTGCGAGGATATCAAACTAGTTAATCCTAGAGGAAGTCAGTCCTGAATATTCACTGGAACAACTGATGCTGAAGCTGAAACTCTAATACTTTGGCCACCTGATGCCAAGAACTGACTCACTGGAAATGACCCTGATGCTGGGAAAGATTGAAGGCAGGAAGAGACAACGATGACAGAGGATGAGATGGTTGGATGACATCACCAACTCCATGGATATGAGTGAAGAAGTTCTGAGAGTTGGTTAAGGACAGGGAAGCCTGGCATGCTGCAGTCTGTGAGGTGGCAAAGAGTCAGTCACAACGAGCAATTGAGTTGAACAGAGGAATAAAATTATGTTTTACATATATTAGGGACTATTCAAGTACACTGTTTCATACAGAAAGGCTTTCAAATTGGATTCAGTTACAACTTTGCTCATTTTCTTTTTTTTTTTTTAATCATGGCCACTCTTAATGAAAAGGAAAAATCAACTGTGAACTTCGAAGTGTATTTCCTCATATTTGAAAAGTCTCAGAGCATAAAAAAAGAGAAAAAAAAGTATGGCACTGTAGGTTGTTCTTCTAAATTTTCAGAAGGATCTACTAGAGAAGTCCATTTTTATTTCTGACATAATTCTTCTTTGGGGAGGCTGGCTCTAACTTATCTTAGAACAATTAACTGGGGCATTTTAAAAAGTCTTCGTCAATGTTTCCTCATGACTTCATCTCTCGGAAGCAGAAGGGGCCGTTAATATGCAGTTATAAACATTATCACAAGTCAGTGTGGATTTTTTGTCATGTCCAGGAATCCATCATGGTCAGAGAGCTAGAGCTGGAATGAAGGACAGTAGGTGAAAATGACATTATATAAGCTCCTCCAAAGTTACTATTTTAACATAAAAGACCTGAAAGTAGCAGGCCTCCATAATATAATATTATTCTTAGCACATGGAGCTAGCTTTATGACAAGTTTTTGAAAGAATTGCATTCCCTTCATTTCCTCAACACCTCTTTTATCTTCTTTTAAGATGTTCCCTGTCTGACCTTCCCTACAAAGAAAAGGCAGCCCAGGTTTTCTGGGAAATTAGGGTAAGGTCACACAAGACTATCTAAAGATTTGCTCAGACAAAGCTCTTTGCACAGCTGCCTACAAACCAGAGCCCATGAGTAATGGACCCAAAATAGGACCACTCATATCTGTATTCCTTTAAAAAAGTATCTTAAATGACCTTTACTACTTCCCTTATCAATGAACACTCTGAAGTTTAATGATTATTAATGCAGTTATGTCAACTATGAATGCTCCTTGCATACTCCATTTTTGTCTCTTGTATTTTCAGAACTTCCTAAATCATCAAGTGCCATGTTAAATAATTAGTGGGAACACTATTGAGTACCTCAGACTCTGTCGTGCTAAGTGTGTAACCGTCAAACAATTTCCAGGAACATCTCTGATAGTTAGGCTGCAAGAAAGCTCTGATAGTTTCTTTTTCCCCATTCCTTACTAAAATATGAAGATCCTAGGACTTCAGATTCTGTTAAATAAACTTCTCAGTGATGAAAGCTGTTATATATGATAGATTCTGCCCATCTGAATATCTCAGTGGAAAAATAATTCTTTATAGCAGATTTCTAGGAAGTTCCCTGGTAGTCCAGTGATTAGGGCTCCATGCTTGCATTGCAAGGGCACAGGTTCGATCCCTGGTCAGGGAACTTAGATCCTGCATGTCGTGCATGACACAGCCAGAAAAAAAGTATGTGTATATATTATATAATACATTTCTACCCATTAACAAATTTCTCATAAAATCTCAAAGGTAAAATAATTTGTTTGATCACATATTTTATCAAACAACATTCTAGGAACTGTGGGATTCTGGAGGAATATTTCTGCCAAAACAAGTATTTGTTAGCCCAGCTAATATTGATATGTTCTACTTAAGTATTCACTTCCTAATTCTCCCTATATAAAAGGAGAACCAAATGTGGAGGACTGCACTGAGAAGCTGTGTAATTTTGGACCAGGTGTTACACCTCTTTGTGCTTCTGCTTTTAGTCTATACAATGAGGATAGTAATATTAATAGTCCACCTAATAATGGTCATGGGAGAATGAAGTCAGTTCATCCGTGTGCCTTCAATGAATGTCACCCCTTACCATATGCTTTCTTGTCTGTCCAGAAAGACATTCAGACGTCTTTCAGTTTCCTGTCCCTTTAAAATTCAGTTTTGATTCTTCCACTCATGATGTACACTTAGATCCTTCATTTATTGAAATTTACTTTAAGTTATTTTTCCTTCCAACTATATTTACATTTAAACTTACATTAAAAATCCCTAAGTGTATATTAATAACCTAGACTTTAGATTAGATTTCGTTCCTTAAACTTCCTGTGTGGTCTTGGGCCAGGTAGTTAACTTAGGTTTCCATCTGAGTCTTAAAGTTTTAATTTGTTAAATGAAGATAATATATTTATCTTTACATATTAACATGAGAAAACTAGTGGAACTTTAGTAAAGATGTACACTTTCAGTACACTTTCAGTTGAAAGTGAGAAAATCTAATGCCAACCTGCTTAGGCAAAGAAAGGGGTTTATTAATGCACTTTTATGAAAAATCCAAGGAAGATCTGGCTTCAGGGACACCTGCACCCAGCTGCTTAAATAGTGTTCTCAGGCATTAGCTTTAAAAAAAAAAAAAAACTCTGCTTTACTCTGAATCAGCTTCATTCTTCGGTGACTCTCCGCTGAAGGTGCCTCTTGTCAGCAACAGACAAGTATCCTCACAAATGCAAGTTTAATGAGGCAGATGTCTTCTTCTCCCAAAGATACTAGTGAACCTGTACTAATGCATCTCACATGGAGATGTAGTTTGGTTCACACATCCATTCCCAGACAAAGTGACTGTGGATGGTAGAGACCATGCAACCTAGCTTCTATGTACATTCTGACATGAGGTTAAGTCTCACTGAGAATGAAAGAAAGAACGTCTTTCATTTTCCTCAATAGTTGGAAAAATTGTAATTATTTTACATATATACACACATCATATACAACATGTGCCTGTTAAGTCTTGTCCAACTCTTTGTGACCCTATGGACTGTAAGCCTGCCAGTCTCCTCTGTCCATGGGATTTTCCAGGCAGGAATATTGGAGTGGGGAGCCATTTCCTCTTTCAGGAGATCTTTCCAACCCAGGAATAGATAGAATCTGAGTCTTTTGTGTCTCCTGCTATACATGATTAATATGCATTATATACCTTTTAAACTCATTTTTTTTGAAGTAAGATGCCACCTTTAAACATTGGTATTTGAGAACAGTAACAGTAATGGTTAAAGTGGATGGAAAGTTTTACAGGCTAATTTTACTTCTGGCACCACAGGTTTATTGATCAAATACGAAACTCATATGAATGTGGTTAATACTGAGTATTGCATTTGGTAATGTATTTTGTTCATTTTATGCCCCCTTTAAAGTGCCTATCTGTGCATGTCACTTTCACACTAGCACCAGGGGCTTTATAAACATTATAGTACCACCGTACAAAACTGCCAAATGAGTGTTTTTTGAAATTTAACTGTAATACATCTGGCCACAGATATAGAAGTAGTTAGGACCAAAAAAAAGGATAAGAAGAAAAAGAAACAACAGGTCTGGTATCTTTATTAGTGGGGCCAGGTAGAGACATTTGTTCAGCGGGCCAGCCTGATTGTCAGCGATTGTTCGCTGAATTTTCCTTTTGTGTCATAACACAGATGTCTCTAGGGCACACCGTAGAAACGGGTTTCACTTCTAAGCAAAGTCAGAAGGTTCTCATTATGATTATTCCTCAACTATCTAGGGAGAAAAGAAAACGCCCCGGCCTTTCCCCCAGAGGGCTTTGATGTGGCCCAAAGGACCGGCAGCTTGTGGGATTGCTAAGAATGCAATCGTCCAGGTGAGGATGAAGGGATCTTTCCTTATGAAAACATGGATTAGACATAAACATTCACAAGGATGAAACTTGTGTGGCCATTGCTTTAAAGCCATTCTTCTTACTACTTATATTGAATAATATTTCTTTTCTAATTTCTCTTTAAAAAATATTTTTTGACCCTTCGAAATTTGACACCAAGTTGTGGTTTTGTTGTTCGAAGGCAGAGCCTTTCTTTCAGGGTTTTACCTTCTTGCCATCTACATTACCCAGAAAGAAGAAATTGCAGGCTCTTCAATTATATTCCAGAGTCAGAAAATTTGCCCTTGGCCCCACTGGCTGCCACCCAAGGCCTGGTGATATGCAGGGTGAGCATTATTTGTTCCACCCACTCTTCTGCATTAAAAAAAGTGAAGGTGAAGTGACTCTTTGCGACCCTGTAGACTGTAGACTACCAGGCTCCTTCATCCATGGGATTCTCTAGGCAAGAATAGTGGAGGGGTTGCAATTTTCTTCTTCAGGGGATTTTCCCGATCCAGGAATCGAATCCCAGTCTCTTGCATTGCAGGCAGATGCTTTAATCTCTGAGCCACGAGGGAAGCCCATTAACGGTCTGACAGCTTTAGGCACCACATACAGTTCCAGCCAAATCCTGTCACAACCTCATCAACTCCTTTCTCTTCTTTTGGTGGTAGCTCTGGCCTGCAGACCCCATTGATCCTCTGATGTGCTGACTTAAAGGGAAGAGGAAAAACTATAGAGGAAGGTGCTGAGCTCTCAGGGAGCTCTAGGGGAGCATGCCTGGCTCTGTGGCAGCAGGACAGTGGTTCAGACCAAACTTCAGGGAAAGCTACTCTGGGCCTAGCCAGAGATGACCCCTGATAGCTGGTAGGAAGTTGTCTACAACCAAAATTTTCTCAGGCTCTGACTTTGAGGCCAAGTGGAGGCATTAACTTACCCCCCAAACAGATAAGCTTTTCATTATAGGGCTTCCTTGGAAAGCACGTTTGACAAGTTTGATATTTATACTGGGATAGTGAAGTTTACTGACAAGTTCAAAGGCATAATCCATTACTTCAAGCAGCTGCAAGTGAAAAGATGTTTAGCTATCTTTTCACATGAGTGATGGAAATACTCAAGAAGGCATGATTTTTTTCAAGGAAAAGGCCAAGGTTAGGTAGGCAACACTCGGATTATATCAACTACTATTATACTGTGCAAAACTGCAAAACAGGGAAATGTGTGCTTTGATACTCAGCCCTGTTTTGGGCTGTGTTACTCGCCTTCTACCATATGCCTATGACAAACTCAGAAACCTAGACCAATAAATATTTTATATCTATATACACACACTCCAACTATGTGCATGTACATACAAACACAAATGTTCATACATGAAAGCAGAGATGTTCACTCCTAAAGACCCATTGTATTCTGCCTCTCCCTTTCCCTATAAAAATACAGAGGAAAAGGATAAGTCATGTCAATAATTTTAGAGCGGCAATATGATCTCATATGTTTTTGGGATTATTTGCATTTTAAGTCTTAAAAAAATCTGAAGAATTGACCCTCATGTAGTTTATGGAGAGACAGAGGAGACAGCAAGTGATAACAAAATGGGGCCTATGTAGAGGGATAGAGATATTCTGACACCAAGCAATTGTTGACTTTGAGCAAATAGTATACTCTCTCTGACCTCAGTTTCTTCATCTGCAAACTGAGGAGACTGGTGTAGTGTTTCAAATTTTTCTAAACCTGTACCCTGAATGATAGCATGTTTAAGATAGCATGTTTATTTAACTCCAAGAGGCCAATACATGCAAAGTTTTTCTTTGTAATCTTATTTTTCTTGAAGAATCCAGCCAAATACTGGGACCTACTCCATATTTGGGTGCTGGTATAAAAATGGGTCTTCCCTGGTGGCTCAGATGGTTTGAGACTGCAATTCAGGAGGCCCAGGATCAATCCCTGGGTCGGGAAGACTCCCTGAGAAGGAAATGGGAACCCACTTCAGTATTCTTTGCTGGAGAATTTCATGGACAGAGGAGCCTCGTGGGCTGTACAGTTCATGGGGTTGCAAAGAGTTGGACATGACTGAGGGACTTTCACTTTCATAAAAATGTATTTTGCCTTCACAAGTTTCAGACAAGTTTGATATTGCAGAAAACCATGCAATATTTAAATCCTGTGAACTTACAGGGGGCTTCCCAGGTGGTGCTAGTGGTAAAGAACTGGCCTGAAGACACAAGAGACATAAAAGATGCAGGTTTGATCCCCTGGTCTGAACGATCCCCTGGAGGAGGATATGGCAACTCACTCCAGTATTGTTGCCTGGAGTATCCCATGGACAGAGGAGCCTCATGGGCTACAGTCCATAGGGTCACAGAGCTGGATGTGACAGAAATAGCAGCACATACACACACATGGACTTATAGAGCCCCTTGACACACTACCAGTTAGTCCTTAAAGAGTTGGACATGACTGAGGGACTTTCACTTTCATAAAAATGTATTTTGCCTTCACAAGTTTCAGACAAGTTTGATATTGCAGAAAACCATGCAATATTTAAATCCTGTGAACTTACAGGGGGCTTCCCAGGTGGTGCTAGTGGTAAAGAACTGGCCTGAAGACACAAGAGACATAAAAGATGCAGGTTTGATCCCCCGGTCTGAACGATCCCCTGGAGGAGGATATGGCAACTCACTCCAGTATTGTTGCCTGGAGTATCCCATGGACAGAGGAGCCTCATGGGCTACAGTCCATAGGGTCACAGAGCTGGATGTGACAGAAATAGCAGCACATACACACACATGGACTTATAGAGCCCCTTGACACACTACCAGTTAGTCCTGGAGATACACATAATCCAGTTTGAGAAGCAGTGGATTTTCTTGGATTTAGTATTCTCTGAAATCTCACAGGTCTGCAGTTTGCAGTGATGACCAGTTAAAATAGCACATGGAAGTTTTCAGATACTACTTTTAGGAAGGGGGCACATTAGTACAGAGAGAAAGATTCTGAGGTAGTGGCCATCCTAGGATGCCATTTTGGGCTCAAGGGGACTCTGTTGGGGTTACCCAGAGGGACTGAAAAACCAGAGATCCTTGTGCAAAGGGTAAGTCCTTGGGCTCTTAGGAGATGTGACTTGTTTTGGAGATGCACGGATACTATAGCAAGGCAATTCCCTTGGAGCTGTGATACCTTGCCTTATTAAGTCCCAGACCATCTTGTACCTACAGTAGGATTGAAAGCACTCAGAACTGGATGCTGTTTGCATCTGAAGCAGAGCCATCATAATCTCTGATGTAGGTATTATCTGGGTATTTCAATGGGTCTAAGTTTCAGATGCACTAAGTCAGACCTGGCCTCTATCCTAGAGATGGGTCTAGAGTTTGTAAAGATTGACCAAGGGCCCTACTTTGAGAACAGATACTTTCACAAGGAAGAGAGATGACTGGCAGGCTGCAAAACACTCTTTGGGGCAAGATTTAGCCAGCTGATCACATTGGCTATTGTTGGGTCTTGAAAATGAATCAGTAACTTTCCATGTATTATTGCAAGTTCAAGAGGCAGAAAACCTCAGCCTAAAAGTCAGCTATCATTTTTCATTTTTTTTGAAATTAGATCTTGCTGAACCCATTGGAAACTTTGCTAATGTTCTGTTTATATCGATTCCCTATTTTTTAAAAAAGAAATCTTGTGTTCCCAGTGAGACTTTCTCTCACATCCCTGCTAAGTCTGTTCTCAGTCACCTGTATAATATCCTTGGAACTCCTGATGGGCCTGTCCAACTCTATAGAAAACATAAAAATCAACTTTCAGAGACAGCCAGAAACCGTTTACCCGATAATTAATTCTGAAGGGACATAGAAAGGTAGTAAATAAAAACCTCAAGTAAACAGAAACACATGATTAAGCAGATTAGGTTTCAAACATACAGGTTCTGGACTTTTGTCTGAGTAAAGAGGAATAAACTTAAGGTGATGTATTTTCAAGATGTTGTGGCTTTTATTTAACTCTATAAGCTAAATCACAAAGTATTAGGAAGAACTGAAAGTTTTTTGGTTCTTCTAATCTTCATTTCATGAGACCATCAAGCCAAGGTTATTATCATAAATTGAAGCCTATAGGGACATGGAAATTGTTTGGAGGCTGTTTTATAGATCATTAGTATTATAAAGGATGAACATTCAAATAGTCTGTGGACTCATGCAAAAGAATTTCTAGTGTGTGTTTATTAAAATGAAGATTCTTGGACTATCTACGCCTTTGACCAAGATAATTCTTGGAAAACCCAGTAATTGATATTTTTAATACATCTCCAGCTGATTTTTTTTAACCCTAAATATTGAGCACCACTTCATTAGGAAACAAAAGTTTTCTGGATTTCGGGAGAATAATGATAATTGGCTTCTTTCTTCAGAAGAACATTAGTTAGATATTTTCCCAGTTGGATACTAAATCAAGAATTAGGCAAAAGATGAGCTTGGTAGGATAACAACAGGTTGGAGGCAGACTGTATTAAATTGATTTCTGAATATGACTCAACTATGTGATTTCGAAATGAACTTTATGAGAAATAGTCCCCTATGAATGAACACTTCTAAAAATTGAAAAATTAACACTTGGAAGTCTAAGAAACAAGACTGTGCTTTGGACTCTGTTTCCTGCTTATGTGTCAAATTAACCACGTAATTGCTGTATCCTGAGTTCCTAAACGGAAAATTGTTCGTACTTCAGATGGTTTATTGCTATGTTTAATTGACCTTCCTTAATTAGGTTGGCTTGGTGATTCTTTCATTAAAAATCCCAATATTGTGATTACTTACTTTTACTCTTTTACAAGGAAACTGAACCTGGAGCTGGCAACAGATAGAGTTTGTTTAGAGTCAGCAAACATATTAGAGAATCTTGTTTAAAATGAGTGTTTGTCAAACATGGTAAAGTGAAAGCATTTTGGAAATGAAAAAGAAAATAGCATTACATGATAGAAAGTATTAGAGGTCTTAGTGTATTCCCAGTCCTGCAATTAATTTCTCTCTGGCAAGTTGCATATCATTTCCATGTGTCAATTTCTTACATAGGTCATGAAAATGACCTTATCTATGACAAGGTTGACCTATCAGTGTTCAGTAGCCAAAACCCCTTAGGAGACTGCAGGAGATCAGCCCAACCAACTTAGACGCTAAGTGCTGAGATAAATTATTTTAGGTAGGCCTGGTGTCCTAGAAATAGTATACTCATGGCTGATCAAGAACTGTCTTAAGATGTGAGACCAATGCTGAGATGAAATACTAGGAACTGAAATAAGATCAGAGTTTAGAGTGGGGAAGGTTTCCAGCCATAGTCACTCGGTTATTGATATGTAAGCACTGAGACCTACATCCTCAGCTTAGATCCAGTACTGGAACAGATCAAAGTCTAACTTGAGATGCTAGTAAGACTTAATTCTCCATAACTTTATGTCATTGGTTTGCAGCTTTCCCCCAATAATCTTCATTAATTTTGAGCATGTATCCATCTGCTCTGACTTTTGTACTATTCTCAATGCCAAGTAACATTTGACTGATGCTATCTGTTATAGCAATTCCCCTCCTAGGACCTGCATATGCACTGTGAACTCCAGACCTCAGACCAGGGCCCTATTTCAGCCCAAATGGACCTCTGACAATCTCTGCAATTACAAAAGAACTGTCTCTTGTGTCCAAAGATTCCTGCTGTGAGGTCCCTGCCTATGTCTCAGATCAAAGATATCTAGTCAGATTGAGTCAAGTCTTATATTAGATCTTGGACAGGGAAATTAGGATCATTGTGTCTCCTCCTCAGGGGTGATATATACTACAAGGCTAGTTCTCTTATCCTTTTCCTTGCCACTCACCTCCTTATTGCCAGTTTGGTCTCATGGGTGAGCTTGTATTAATTATACCACTCAGACCCAAGGGCTGGGGAAGAGGCAAACTTCTATTAAGATCACAAGTTATTGGTCATTTTCTTTCCACACAGATGGCTTGTCTCATCTGGATAATCTAGTTGCATTTATCCTTTTAAAGGCCTCTCAAATCTTAATTTATTCTATTGAGAGAAGAAAAGAATTAAAGAGATGGTTTGTGTATTTTAAGGCCAAAATATAAGGAATTCTAAAAATAAGTACATTTGTTGAGTACACTTCACTACTACACATGAAGCATTAAGATATAAACACAATATATGCAGTTAATCTTTAACTGAAGGATATACAATACTTGCCTCAATAAGATTCATTTTAACTGAGACCACGACACATTGACTTTCATAATACATTATCTTTATGGATTATTGTGAGCATCTTGGGAAAAAAGGCTCCATGTTTCTGAAAATATTTTGTACTGAATTTCACTTAAAAGCTAATTAACTCAATGAAAGTTTATATTTACTAAAGCAATCTATTTTACCTATAGCTCCTCTACCTTAAGTTATTAGTAATAATCACTCTTCAAGATTCTTGAAATAGTGATAACACTGGGCATGTATGTGACTATTTTTTATCTCAATAAGATTCATTTTAACTGAGACCACGACACATTGACTTTCATAATACATTATCTTTATGGATTATTGTGAGCATCTTGGGAAAAAAGGCTCCATGTTTCTGAAAATATTTTGTACTGAATTTCACTTAAAAGCTAATTAACTCAATGAAAGTTTATATTTACTAAAGCAATCTATTTTACCTATAGCTCCTCTACCTTAAGTTATTAGTAATAATCACTCTTCAAGATTCTTGAAATAGTGATAACACTGGGCATGCATGTGACTATTTTTTAATTCATTTATTCCTCTCACATTTCATGAGCATCTATAGTAGTTTTCCCCTATGGCAGGTGTCATGGAAAAACAGATGACAAAATGCTCAAGGGATTTATAATCCAGTTGGGAAGATCAGGCATAGAGACAACCTTAGTATAAAGAATGAAATGAGAACCATAATAAGTTATGAGTTAATACAAGTATGAGTTAATTATAACAAGACTTCAAAAGTGGAGATAATGATGGGGTATTACTGAAGAACTTCTGACCTCATTGAAACTGTTTTCCCTCAATATTTAGGATAATGAGAGTATCAGGTCTTAACAGTTTTCCCATGGAAATATTGGACATTGGCTAAAATATTCTGGAAACATGCCTAAGTTGGATGGTGCAGAGCCACTGTAGAAAGAGCTTCTTTATGCTATGAATTTACTCATTCCAGTGCAAACCACCAAGCATTTTATCCCAGAGTTGTATGAAAGCCCTCAAGTAAAAGAATCGGATCCTTTGCCAAATAAAACCACTGATTTTCCTCTTTCTCTCTCATAGGGAAGCTTAGGTTCTTGAATAGATTTTGCCCTGAGGAGTATGTTCATGTTTCTATAACTAATACAAAGAAGAAAAGTTAAAATGTAGTTTAGATTTCCAGGTCCAAAGCACCTCCAAATCATTTACTGGCTTATTTATAAGACCATCCCTAGGGTTTGTTGAAAAGTGTTTCCCAGGTTATCAGTGCTAAACATCCCCTCTCAGGAACTGATCATAAGCTCAGATTAAATATGCAAAAGCAAAAGTGAGACCATCTCTCTTCACTGACATGGAAGATGTACAGATTTAGAGAAGCAAATGAAGTGGAGGATGGTGCTGATAAACCAGTTCTGCAAGCATTATCTGGGTGTTATTTACTTAACAGTTACCAAAGGACAGAAAATGTCTTGATATTGACAAATGAGGAAATGATCAGAGATAAGCTATCAGGCCCTCTTTCTATGTATGCCTTCACTCTGGCCTTGCCCCCTGATTTACAACAAGCTATCTCATCTTGGTAAAACAGTGTGGGTCCAGGCAACAAAAGTAGTTCTATTTATTGGAGCCAACCCCTTGCTAGAGTTAGCTGATAGCATGGCTTGTTAGCTGGAGCCTCAAAAGAGGCAGTGAGGTCTGAACCTTATTTGGAGGCCATTTTTTGATGCCTGTTCAAGGATTCTGGTCAGCAAAATATAATGTAGAAAAAAATGTGCTGCTTATCCAGCTATACTCTTTATCTTCATCAGTCAAAAAACATCAGAATTATTAGCAAGCATGTAAGATTTCGGAGAAGGCAATGGCACCCGACTCCAGTACTCTTGACTGGAAAATCCCATAGATGGAGGAGCCTGGTGGGCTACAGTCCATGGGGTCGCTAAGAGTCAGACACAACTGAGCAACTTCACTTTCACTTTCCACTTTCATGCACTGGAAAAGGAAATGGCAACCCACTCCAGTGTTCTTGCCTTGAGAATCCCAGGGATTGGGGAGCTTGGTGGGCTGCCGTCTATGGGGTTGCACAGAGTTGAACATGACTGAAGTGACTTAGCAGCAGCAGCAGCATGTAAGATTTCTGTAAGAGACCCTGATGCTGGTAAACATTGAGGGCAAGAGGAGAAGGGGGTGGCAGAGGATGAGATGATTGGATAGCATTACCAACTCAGTGGACATTGAACAAACTCAAAGAGATGGTGAAAGACAGGGCAGCCTGGCATGCGGAAGTTCATGGAGTTGCAAAGAGTCAGACATGACAGCGACTGAATAAGAACAACAGTGTAATATATCTGTAAGAGGTAGAAAATAGCTCAAACATACAAGAGGATTATATGAAACAGATTTTAAAGCCATGAGAAGTTTATTTTAAGTTGAATTTATCATAGTATAGCCTAGTATTTTTATCCTACTATCTTGGTCAATTATACTAAAATGAGAAAGGACAAATTTATAATGTATATCTGAAGGGCACAGCAACTATACCACATGAATTTATTTCAAAAAAAATCATGAACATATATATGTGGAGAGAATACACAAAATGCATCATTTCTCCATAAGCACAGCCCATAAATTGTTCAAGTCTAAATTACCAAAGAAGTGTTTGCTAGAGTTTTCTAGCAAAGTAAATGGAATCTTTGGGTGTATTTTATATTATAGAACTTCATTTATTTTAAAATTATTACTTTAAATAACTCTTCAGGCAAAGAACAATTTTTGCTTGTTCGCATTGGATAAGCAGGACCTTTGGCCTCCTGCTGGTCTTTTCTGGCAGAATCAGTCACCACCAGGAAATTCACCTTCAAGTCTGAAGGACAACCATGGATGCTCTCATTTGTGGAGCTCTTGTGTTCTGCTCTTCCCCCAGCCCTGGGGATAAAATGCACACATCATGGGAGGATAGATACACAGTACAAGCTATGCCAGAGGCCTTGTGCACTAGGGCAGCTAGGAGAGATGTGAAGATATGGATATCTCAGTAGTTCTGCTTTTAGTTAAGAAAACTGTGTGTGTGTGTGTGTGTGTGTGTGTGTGTGTTCATGGTGGATACTTTAGCTTCAAGGCTTTTGCACTTGATATTTGTGCTCACTGTTTCTCAACAAATATGCTACTGGCATTTTTGCTGGACTCATCTTCATTGCCTGTAGTTGTCCTGTGCATGGCAGATAATGGAGCTTCCTTGGGTCCATCAGCTAATTACCCACAGTAGCGCTCCTCTTCTATTCGCCCACCACACAATCACTGTGACAACCAACACACTTCCACACAATTGCAAATGGCACCCTGCTTAGAGGAATATCAATATAGGTTGTGGTTTATGGTGCTCTTTACCAGCTTTGCACATAATTGCTCCTCACCTCCTTGAGGTCTTTGCTCGGATGACACCCTTCCTGTGAAGCTGCCCATGAAAAATGAGTCTCAAGTGAGCAATCAGCCCCTCTCTCCTCTGCTTCCCCTTCTTCCCAACTCTGTTTTCCTCCAGAGCACTTATCACCATCTGGGATGTAATTTTTGCTTGTTTATTTTCTGTCCCTTCTCCTCACCCACCATAATTGGTGCTTGATAAATATTTGTCAAATAAAAAGGTCTAAATAGAGTGGGATAAATTGTTCTTCCTTTGCCTCCTGAACTTTAATGTAAATCAAGCTAGGGTAACATGCTATTCCTAAACAGCATGAAGAGACATGCTATTCCAAAATATCCCACAGGCTTATTAACCTGTGCAGTGCCACACACTAACCATATTGAACCAGTCCATGACCTGAGGCAGACCATTGAAGGCTCCCTTTCCTTCTCCTCTGCTGCTTCTCACCTTGCTGGATCCCAGGATGGAAATAAATGACTGGCAAGCAGAGGAAACAGATGGTGCACCCAAAGCATGTCTATGAAGGGATATTTTTGTTAAGATACTTTTATCAGGCGTGATGGGCTTCCCTGGCGGCTCAGCAGTAAAGAACCTGCCTGCATTGTAGGAGATGCAGAAGATACGGGTTCAATCCCTGGGTCAGAGGATCCCCTGGAGGAGGGCATGGCAACCCACCCGAGTATTCCTGCCTGGAGAATCCCATGCACAGAGGAGCCTGGGGGTCTGTAGGGTCACGAAGACTCAGGCATGACTGAAGTGACTCAGCACTTCCGTCCCCACCAGGCAGAGTAGAGAGTGGCTGTGCCGTGCTGTGCTTACTCGCTCAGTCGTGTCAAAAGGAGTGGCTACTGGGACTCCAAACGTGAGAGTCATATGGAGAAGGCTGGTATAAGGAAGTCTTAAACTTTGAGGATAACCAGTTAGAGGTGACTCTTTAAAGAAGGAGCTGGTGGGATAAATATCCGGACCTCATTATCTTCCCCTCTCTATCTCCTGCTTGGGCTCCATAGTGATTGTGGTAAAGGCAAAGCTAGAGCACTGGGGTGCTCACAGTTGCAGTGACTAGAAAAATCTGGGTAGAAGAGAGCAGAGAAATAAACCCGCAAAATAAGCTTATTTCTCGAAGCAATAAGCTTTGAGAGAAACTGGGGAAAGAAAGTGATGTGGGGAGAGAAGTTTCTACCAAACTTTCAATCACCCTATGGACTCTGTAAAATCTGTTTTTGATTTTGTAAAATCAGGCAAGTATCAAATACCCCAAATTCATTAAATGCCCCAGATTACTTTGAATCACCTTTTAGGTCTTGGTGTACCTGTGCCAACCTGTGCTGGCATTTTTATCTTCCTTGGTCCTAATAAGGTTGGAAACTTGGTAGTCCTTGACTAAAAAGGAGAATTTCTGGGTATGTTATTACTGGTGTTGGGGGCTTGTGAGGGAACAGAGAAAAATGACCCCATCCAGCTTGGGGTGGGATCTGCTAGCATCCAACTAGCTACCTAACACTCTCTTTCAGGATGAGGGTATAGGGCCAGGATTCCATAAGTATAGATATTAGAACTGTGAAGTATTCCTCCCTCTACATCCTTTGCTTATTAGCAAAAGCGTGTTACTTTTAATGAAATGGATGAGATTCTTCAGAAAATAACTGTATTCTCCATTAAGAATGAGCCCCGCAAAATCTATTCTTGATTTAGTAAAATCCGGCCAATGTCAAATACTCCAAATTCACTTACAGGAAAACATAAAATAAAATCTCACCCATTAAATGGCAAGCACGATCGTCCATCCTATAGAGTAGCCACACGATATTTACAGTGATTGTAGAAGAGGGAATCCCCTGCAGATCCCATTAACGTTATGAAAGTGAAAAACAATGAAAGTGTTAGTCAATCATCCATGTCCAACTCTCAGTGACGCTGTGGACTATAGTCTATTAGGTTCCTCTGTCTATGGGATTCTCCAGGCAAGAATACTGGAGTGGGTTGCCATGCCTTGTCCAGTGGATTCCCTGGCCCAGAGATTGAGTTGGCATTTCTTTCATCTCCTGTATTGACAGGCAGATTCTTTACCACTAGTGCTGCCTAGGAAGCCCCACAGGCACGCGTACATATACATATATCAAGAAAGCATTTACTTACCCTTTAGCTCTGGGTAGACAAGAAACTACAAGTGTGTGTGTGTGTGTGTGTGTGTGTGTGTGTGTGTATTGTGTGTAGTTGGGAAAAGGGCTGGTAGATTGAAGGAAAGACTAAAGTGGGTTGCTCTGCTAATTGTCAGAAAAATTAGAGTAGAACATATATGTCTACAAGCAAACTAGATATTAGATTGTCAGATAGTTTAGAGCACACGGATCTCCAAGGCCTCTGCAGTGGCACATGACAGCCTGTTCCCAGCTGGTCTTTGGCTGAGGCCATTCTAATTCCTCTGCTAAGCCCCTTCCAAATGCCTTGTGGACCAGCTGGGGCCCAGCAGATGACTGGGTGAGGCCACCATTCTCCAGAACAGAGCAGACAGCTCTCACTGGCAACAAGCCCCTAAGGACAGCATGGAAAGTGCTCTCCAATAGTCAGCACTCAACTCCTATAATCACCTATGATTGTGGGTTATGGCATGTTTTTGGTATTAGCAAGAACATTTAAAAAGGAGTTTATTGGTGAGATTTCTTGAGGGATTTTGAGGACAATGAGAGGGCAAGTGGGAATACTTTCATAAAGAAAAGAAAACAGATGGAGAGATTTCTCCCAGAGAGACACAGAGCAGATTTTCTTCTTTTCCCATTGTTCCATTCTGTGTCCCAAGCAGTGGCAGGAACACAGCTGGGACTCAGCAAAGACTTCCTGGCCTTGTATGTAACTAAGCAGCAGCAGATCCCTTTGCTGTCAAGGGACCTGCACATCCCTGAACAAGGAGGATGCCAGCAGTCACTGTGATCTCTGGAGGCCAGCATGCTTGCCCCTGATTTCTGAGTATCACATAAATATCCTATTATTTAGTCTGAACTGATCAAGAGTCAGGTCAAGGGAATGGGACAGGAATAATAATGTCTATGATTGACTGTCTCACTTCCCTAAGGATGGAGACTTATAATTATTTCTATTTATTTAAAGAAGAAAAATGGACACTTCTTATATGTCTTTTTTTGTGTGTGTGGGCTTGAGATTTACACTGTGAAACATGGATCTTTTGAAAATTACTATATTTGTAAACAAAACCAAGTAAACTGTATTTCTACTTTCCCTTATCTTTCTTTTGCCAGATTTTTTTTATTTAGAGTAATATACAGCTTTTTAGTAATGCATCAGCAAAGTTGCAAGATATAGAACAGCATAAGCAAATCAACTGTATGTCAAATATTAGCAATGAACAATTAACTTAAGAGTCTGATTATAGTTAATACACAGACATAAGAAGTAAAAATGCTAAGTTACTGGCCATTCCTCCAACAGTATGGATGAAGAGCCATTTGTAGGAGAACCCAGAAGGATGAGGGAAAATGGAGCAGAGAGATGAATGTATCAGACAGGTATTGATACCATAAAGTTACTTACAAGAGTCTCTAGAACAGAGATTCTGGAGAACAACCAAACATGAGGGAGGGAAAATCACAATTATACAATTATATAACATTTATATATTATACAATTATATAATTATACAATAATTGTATATATGTTACATGATACTTATGAACACATATATACTATGTAACAGTATACACTATTTAATATTTCATTTATTTTATATAATATATATAATATTTATCTTAGGTTACTTTCTAATTTTCTTTCTTTTATTGGAGTATAATTGCTTTACAATGTTGTGTTAGTCTCTGCTATACAGTGAAGTGACTCAGCTATATGTATACATATATCCCTTCCCTCTTGAGCCTCCCTCCCACTGCTCCATCCCACCCGTCTAGATTATCACAGAGCACTAAGCTGAGCTCACTGTGTTATAGCAGCTTCCCACTAGCTATTTTACACATGATATTGTATATATGTCAGTCCCAGTCTCCCAATTTGTTCCACCTTCCAGTTCCCTGCCTTGTGTCACATGGACATTTATCTTTATCTCCATCTGTATCTCTATTCCTGCCCTGCAAATAGGTTATCTGTATCATTTTTCTCGATTCCACATATATCCATTAATATACAATATTTGTTTCTTTTTCTCTGACTTACTTCACTTTTTATGACAGACTCAAGGTCCATCCGCATGTATATAAATGAGCCAATTTTGTTCCTTTTTATGACTGAGTAATATCCCATCATAAAAACTATGAGGTCTAACCTCACAAAAGTCAGAATGGCCATCATCCAAAAATCTATAAGCAATAAATGCCAAAGAGTGTGTGGAGTAAAGGGAACCGTTATGGTGGGAAAAGGGAACCTTATTGGTGGGAATGTAAATGGATATTGCTACTGTGAAGAAGATTACAGAGGTTCCTTATAAAATGAAAAAATAGAACTACCATATGATCCAACAATCCCACTATTGGGTATATACCCTTAGAAAACCATAATTCAAAAAGATACATGTACCTCAGTGTTCACTGCAGAACTATTTACAACAGTGAGGACATGGAAGCAACCTAGATGCCCATCGAAAGACAAATGGATAAGGAAGATGTGATACATATCTAATTTTCTATTGACCACCCTGATTTCCTGGGGGCCCTGAATGGGCCTTAGAAATAAGTACACTCTGAACGTACTTTGTGAGAAATTGTCAAGCCTGTTCCATTTCACTATAATGGCTGGTTTTGCTGCCTCACATGCTGGAGTCTTCATATATCAGATCTACATCTTGACCAGCCTCCGTCTCCTTAAGCCATAAAGGATGTGCTCCACCTAGACCATGGCTGTGTCTGACCCCTGAATCTTCCATGCCTGGGTTCTGTACTGTGTATCTCACTCACTTACATCCTTGATCTTGCCTTTCTGATCCTTCCACTCCCCTATCCAGCTGCCAAATTCCAGGTGCACCCACACCCTTCCTCTTCCTCATCCCATCCTCAGCCATTGATCCCTGACATTTAAATAGTTTGTGGATCATTCTGGTTAGAAAGCTGACTGGGAGGTATGTCCCGTATGAAGTAATAGGAAAATGTAAAAAGGGACAGATAAAGCAGTATCTATCTTAAGGGGGTTCCCAATTAAGAAAAAACTGAAATATGTACGTTGATACCAAAATATATTCTCTCCTCCTACTCGATCCTCTTGAAGACCTCAAACTCGGATGCATTTGTCTTTTTTCATTTTGCTTTTTTTCATTTTTTATGTGTAACTTTTCCCCTGAGGCAATACTTTCTTCTATCTCCTCAACATGAACTCTTAGTTTCACTTCAGCTTTATTTAAATATTTTAAGACAAATTGAGTGAATTTTGGCTGTAAATAATTCAGGCCACTCCCCCTATTGGAATCTACATCTCTAGCCATGTACTGCCTGCATTATAAGCATCCTGAAGTGAGCATACCTAGGAGCCCATTTCACTAATTGAATAGATTAAGAAGAGTTTCATTTATTCTGCCAGAGGCTAAGGCCAGTCTTTAATTTATCAAGAGAATTAAATATGCTCCTGGGGGAACAGTCCAAACATTATTTTTAACTCTGGCAGAAAGAATTGATAAAATGCCGATCATCCAAGATAGCAACATCTTTTTTGATTTATGTATTTTATAGGAAGAAAATAAAAATGCCAAACAGTGACATATTCTGAAATGGTCCATGAGAGATTGTAGTAACATTAAGAACTCTTGTGGAAAGGTGCAGGAAATGTCACCAGTCAATCATAAGCCTCTAGAGGTGATTCAAAGCCCTCCCAATCCGATCATATCTAAGTGAATTTGCTTGTTGAAAACGGTCTTTGATTAAGCCTTATTTAAAATAATGCAAATAGTTTGGATACTTGTCCTTTCACATTTTGATTGTGGGTAGGTCAGAAAGCACCCTCACCAGCTAGCACTGTGCTTATCAGAATCTACATACATTAGTCAATGAATATACCTTGTAGAGATTTATTGAGGGCCTCATAAGTGTCAGGTATAATGCTAGCTCTGAGATAAACAGTGGCAAGGTAAACCCTATCTCTAGCCCTTGGAACCTCTGATCCAGGAAAAAAGATCATAAACAAATCAACTGAGTTTCTAGCTATTTCAGAGAATAATAAGTGATACAAAAACCATAACAGAATAGAGTTAGAAAGTAACTAGAAATGGTCACATCCTACAAGGTGATTAGGGAAGATATTTCTGAGGCGACTAGGCATGATTTATGAGAAGGAGCCAACCTTGAAAGAATGTAGGAGAAACCTTCCAACAGAGTGAATAACGTATGGTGGCTTGAAATTGGGAACAATTTTGGAGTATCTGAAGAAAAGGGGGCAGGCCAACATGGCTGAATCATAGAGAAAAGAGAGGAGAGTAGTACGAGATCTGAGCAGAGAAGTAAAATAGACCCAATTAATGATACAAGCTTTATTTCAACATACTAGAAGGTCACTGATCCATGAAGAAGTAGGATGGGATTTACATTCTTTAAGTATTCCTCTGGCTGCTAGAAGAAGAATAGACATCAATAGGACAAGAGAAAAATCTGGGAGCCAAATTGAAAAGCAATCTCAGAATTTAGGCAAGAGATGATGATGATTGGACTGTGATTTTTGTAAAGATAGTGGAAAATGGATGGGTTTTAGAAACAGTTTGGTAGTTGAACTGGCAGATGAAGTGATAAATTAGATGTGGGGAGAATGATAGAAACAACGAGAGCAGGAGCTAACTCTTTGGCTTTTGACTTGAACAACTTATTTGATTATGTTTCTGGTTATTTTCCTGCCTAATTAAAAAAAGGCTATCATGATGGAAACAGATATACCCTCTTTAGTAATCAACAACATGAAGTAGGATGTATTGACCCAAACAGTACTACTGTTATTGTGTGTGTGTTAACCAATAACTTTGTAGTTATCACTGAACTGTTACTATTTACTCTGATGAATTTTCTCAATTTAGCAATACATTATTTTGACTCAAGCCGTACCTGTTTTCAAAATGGTGATAAACATATCAGCTGTAGGTGTTATAGATTAGATATGATTCTTCTTAGGAAAAAAATTTGAGTGAGTAGAATATTTGAGTTTTTGCCAAGGTGCACTTGGATTTCTCTTGACTCTTTTCCTCTTTTTAAAGGTCAAGCCAAGCCATGTGGATGACATGGAATTTATGCCAAATGCTGACTCTCATCTAGGATGAACATATCTTCAGTTCTATTCAGCAAAGTTATTTCTCCTTGAGATTTCACCTAAAATTTTTTTATTACATAATGAGGTAAATTAATACTCTGCAAATGTAATGTGTCTCCGTGATATACAGAGTATTTTGGATTTTATACACTTAGCAAAGCATTTATCCTATTATCACATAATCACTTCCAGCCTAAATAAAGAATCTGGTGCTTAATGCACAATGAATTCTATCTTTTAGCAGCTTTATTGCTGTATCAGTTATTAATTTAAATTTGTGTCATTTTTAGTTAACAAGAAAGATAGCATAAAGATTTGTTTGTATTAGATTATATTGAATATCCTTACATTGGGGTATTTAACAAGGCAGGAATAAGCTATCATATTATTATTGCAATCTAGACACTCTTATAGTATGTTTAATCCTCCAGTATCCAAAAGTGCTTTTTAAAACCATAAATATAGGGAGCTCGTTTAACTTTCAAGTGGTAAAGCAGTCCAGGAGGTAGGTGTCTGAGTCACAGGAGTGGTGAGGCTCTCAGTACTTAATGATCCAATAGCTTTAGATCATGCTTTAGCCCATGACACCTCCATAAGAGTGTGTGTGTATGTGTGTGTGTGTGTGTGTGTGCACACGCATGTGCATGTGTGCTCAGTCATGTTCAACTCTTTGCAATCCCATGGACTGTAGCCCTCCAGGCCCCTCTGTCAATGGGATTTTCCAGGCAAGAATACTGGAGTGGGTTGCCGTTTCCCCCAGGGAATCTTCATGATCTGGGCATCAGATCTGCGTCTCCTGCATCTCCTGTATTGGCAGGCAGATTCTTTACCACTGAGTCACCTGGGAAGCCCATAAGTAGGTTGTTGTTTTCAGTTGCTAAGTCATGTCCGACTCTTGCGACCTCATGGATTGCAGTATGCCAAGCTTTTCTCTCCTTCACTGTCTGCCGCAGTTTGCTCAAATCCATGTCCATTGAGTTGTGATGCTATCTAATCATCTCATCTTCATAAGTATAATGAAGATTAATTAGGTTACACTTAGCAAGAATTGAGAGCTTTATGATGAAGACCCAAAAACATACCACGTATGCTGGATTTTTCTTGCTTTTGTAAACCTACTTCCTGAAATGGATTACAGAATCCCTTTGCCCTTAACTTTGTTTTTCCTTGAGCCTGTCTCTTCATGGTAATATTAAAGGCCACCATTTCCAATCATCTACAACATGGTGAATGTTCTACAGATATCTCTTTATGAGAGCTTCATGTACCCATGGATCCTCACAGAGGGAATGCTTGATTACATTTTATAGATGAAGTGTATTAGGTCCTTAAGGTTTCAGTTTACTCAATTTATAACTTCAAAATAGTTTCATATTTCTGAGGGGTAGAAGGGAGCACATAGTACTTTGAGAAACAGAACTTTAACACTGAGTATATGGCAAGTTATCTTGAGATATTATTCTCATCTTGATAGTTTACATGATTTCTTTTTCACTCCATTCCCAACCAGGAAATATACTTTTAGGCCAAAAATGAGGAGCCACTTTATGCCAATTAAAGTGTAGATTCTGTATTGAAGCCCATTGCATATGAATAGTCTTCAGTGAGATAAGTACAGATATTGAGAGGGAGAATTGAGAAATATTTATAACAACTTGACAGCAATTTTACGTCTCTTGACTCTGATATAATAAAGCAAATTGGCTTCACTTCTTAAAATTTAACTTTGCCTTCATCTTTGTGTATAAAGTATTAAACCATAACAAAGCAGGGAGCTGGGAAAATGATGCTTCATCACAGATACTTTGAGAGGCACTGAAATAGACAGTGTGTGTGCAAAAAATATATCAACAATTAGTGACCCACAGTCGCCACACTTTTGGGAGCCAGAACATCATGAAGACAAACATACTCCAGGAAGAGTAAGCTCAAGATAAATTGAGCTAGTTGGAACCCTAGAGTAACTGGTAGAAGTTTCTATGCCCCCACGTGGAAACCACAGACCATAAGCCTCAAAGCAAGTTAGAGACAGAGTTGAATGAGACACTGGCCATATAATGATTAATTGAAAAAGAGTGAAGACTATTCCAGCAGCCACCTAGATAGAACCTCAGAATATGATTGACAACTCAGTAACAATCTGGAAAGAAAGCCTGAAGTCCAAAAATATTTCCTCTCTCTCATTTTTTTTGTCCTTAAACACTAAAAATTCATGCATAATACCTAGGTAAAGAATCTTGGTGCAAAAATGTGAGTTTATAATTTTGCTATCATGGCTTAGGTGAACTAAAAATAAAAGTTAAGCTGAAATATTGTTATACACTTCTTAACTTGTTAACCAGTGATAACTGTCCCAAACATCTACTCAAAGCCAACCACCAGATGATATAAGGTATTAGCAACAACAGGCTAAATCCCTTTATTTGCCCCAAGGGAATATATCATCTTAAAAGCCAAGAGCATTAACTTCCCCAAAAGGGAATGGGCTCCCAAGTTGCCGTGATTTAATAGTGATTTTGACTTCAGAAAATCTGATGGTATCATTAATTCTGTTTTCTTTATCCACTTCTATTTCTAATCAGTTATAGGATTCTGCCAACTATTTGTTTGATATGTTTCTCATATTCTTACTTTTTACTTCTACTGCCATCAAACTAATTTGTGTTATCATTTCCTCAAGCTTTAATTAGTAAAATATCTAATTTTTCAGATTCTAGTCTGCCCTATCTTCCATACAACCTTTTTTATACCTAAAACTGAAACATTCTTTAGAGCATGACAGGACTCTGCTCAAAATCCATTGGTTCTTATTGTTCAGTCCAGTTCAGTTCAGTTCAGTCGCCCAGTCGTGTCCAACTCTTTGCGACCCCATGAATCGCAGCACGCCAGGCCTCCCTGTCCATCACCAACTCCCAGAGTTCACTCAGACTCACGTCCAATGGTCTGTGATGCCATCCAGCCATCTCATCCTCGGTCGTTCCCTTCTTCTCCTGCCCACAATCCCTCCCAGCATCAGAGTCTTTTCCAATGAGTCAACTCTTCACATGAGGTGGCCAAAGTACTGGAGCTTCAATTTTAGCATCATTCCTTCCAAAGAAATCCCAGGGCTGATCTCCTTCAGAATGGACTGGTTGGATCTCCTTGCAGTCCAAGGAACTCTCAAGAGTCTTCTCCAACACCACAGTTCAAAAGCATCAATTCTTCTGCGCTCAGCCTTCTTCACAGTCCAACTCTCACATCCATACATGACCACAGGAAAAACCATAGCCTTGACTAGACGGACCTTAGTTGGCAAAGTAATGTCTCTGCTTTTGAATATACTATCTATGTTGGTCATAACTTTTCTTCCAAGGAGTCTTTTGATTTCTTATTGTTAATAGAATAAAATCTAAGTTCCTGGATCTGACCACAATCACCCTTTCCACACTTACACCATACTTCCCCTACCTCTATACCAGTTGTCCCCATTAGCCAGGGCTTCCTGTTGTTTTCTTAACACATTAGGCTTAATTTTGCCTGGTTTCCTTTCTTGTTGTGTTTTCCCCTTGAAACATTTGTCTTCTACTTAAACAAATTCTCTCCATTCCTAAAATCCTAGAATTCTACCTACCTCAAGAGATCTGCCTCGCTTGGATGCTTACTCAGTATTATGTAACATTCAGTATAATTCCTGCATGATATTTGTAGTGACTGACTCATTCCTATTTTCCCAGGTATCTTCCAGTTTTAGCATCTTTGTCCTGGGAAATTCCTTAATCCTGGGGTACTATCATTATGTTCTGGAGGTCTCATTCTCTGTTCTCAATTAAACTGGAATCTTGTTGTCCAGCTCATCTGTATGTTGAGGACTTCATTTTACATTTACCCTACACAAATTTACCCAAAACACCACTTATAATGAGATGCTCGATTACAGCCAAGAAGCTAATGAACTCTTTCCTGGGAATTCCTCTTCTCTTTCACTCATAGTTAGACTATGATAGAAAAAGTTTGGGGTGTTATAGAGTTAGACAGAAATAGCCAAACCTGGCAGGGCTCCTGAAAAGAAATTCACAATCAATCCTGTGAAATCAGGCCTACTTGGGGAACCCAGAATATTTTGGAAGTTTTAAAATAAACTTGAACTGGCTTTTCAGATGGAAACCATCTCTAGGTCCTCTAAGCCAGAAAGCTCCCACCTTTCTGTCTCCTTTTTTCTTCCTAAGAGTCCAGCAATAGTCAAAAGGTGATAGAATAGAACGGGAGGAGGTGTATGGAAGGAGAGTATTTCTTAGTAAATTCTGGGAAGCTGATGCAAACAACGTAAGCAGAGCTGCACCCAGGAGGTTCTCTTTCCAGAACTGACAAAATGTTCACAAAAATTTCAGAGAGCCTGTTACATGCTTTATATCTTACCCGCATCCTCACAGAGAACCTCCGTAGCCAACTTACAAAATGCTATCTTTAATATGCAAGATTTGGGGTAAACAAGATTATATATACTTTGAAAATATGTTTTAGATAGATTACAGCCAACAATCCTTTTGTAATAAATGTTTCTCTTGAGCCATAGAGAAATGCTTCTTGCCTTTAGCTGCTCAGCTACTTTTTACTCCCTTGTGATGCCTGCTGTCCTTAGGGGCACCAATAGTTTTTTATTTACAAAAAATAAAGTGATTCTCTCCATACGAGGACAAAATAGAAATTAACATATCAATACATTGGTTGTTGGGTTAAGAAAGTGTGTTTAAGGAAATTTCCTTGATAAATAGGATCTTAAGGGGGAATTTAGAAATGATTGGAGGTGAATAGGCCAGAGTGGGTATATTAGTCAGGGTTTTCCTCAGAAATAGAACCAATATGATACATACACACACACACACACACACACACACACATAGATATTAATTTACTTTAAAAAATTGTAAATTGACAGTGGGGCTTATAAGTCCAACATCTATAAGACAGTCTGTAAATACAGCAAACATTAAAATTGCAATCTGGAACAAAAGACTGGAAGTTGTTTTTCTGTCATTCAGTCATGCCAATTCTTCATGACCCCATAGACTGCAGCATGCCAGGCTTCCCTGTCCTTCACTATCTCCCTGAGTTTGCTCAAACTCATATCCATTAAGTCATTGATGGCACCCAACCATCTAATCCTCTGCCACCCCCTTCTCCTCCTGCCCTCAATTTTTCTCAGCATCAAGGTCTTTTCCGGTGAGTTGGCTCTTCACATCCAGGTGGTCAAAGTATTGGAGCTTCAGCATCAGTCCTTCTAATGAATATCCAGGCTGGAAACTGAGGTATAATTTCTAAGAGAAAATTTTGAGGCAGAATTCCTGCAAGGGACCTCTGTATAAGACCTTTTAAGACCTTTAACTGATTAGATGAGGCCCATCTTTATTATAGAATATAATCTGCTTTACTCAAAGTCAATTGATTTAAATATTAGTCACATATGGAGGATAACTTCACATCAATAACTAGGCTAGTTTTTGACTAAAGAACTAGCCACCATAGCCTATAAGTTGACGTATAAAATTAGCCATCACAGTGGACATGTTCAATGTCAAAAAATAAATTTTTATTAAGTATAAGCAAGATTTACATTCAAGATAAGAGTTATATTTTAAGGTCTGCATTAGTGTAAGGATGACAGAAACTCTAAAATTTCCTAAGTGCATATTCTTAAAGTTGAATCATGTCTGAACATAAAGGAGGATTAATTTTAACATTTTACCTGTCCCCTCCAACACATAAGAAAAACATCAATACAGTATACTTACACATATATATGGAATTTAGAATGATGGTAATGATAAACCTGTACGCAAGACAGCAAAAGAGACACAGTTGTATAGAATGGCCTTTTGGACTCTGTGGGAGAGGGAGAGGGTGGGATGGGTTGGCAGAGTGGCAATGTAACATGTGTGATATCATAAGCGAAACGAATTGCCAGTCCAGGTTTGATACAGGATGCAGGATGCTAGGGACTGATGCACGGGGATAATCCAGAGAGAGGGTGTGGGGCGGGAGGGTGGAGGTGGGGGTCGGGATTGGGAGTTCATGTACACTCATGGCTAATTCATGTCAATNCTATGGAAAACAGTGTGGAGATTCCTTAAAAAATTGCAAATAGAACTGCCTTATGATCCAGCGATCCCACTGCTGGGCATACACACCGAGGAAACCAGAATTGAAAGAGACACGTGTACCCCAATGTTCATCGCGGCACTGTTTGTAATAGCCAGGACATGGAAGCAACCTAGATGTCCATCAGCAGATGAATGGATAAGAAAGCTGTGGTACATATACACAATGGAGTATTACTCAGCTATTAAAAAGAATACATTTGAATCAGTTTTAATGAGGTGGATGACGCTGGAGCCGATTATACAGAGTGAAGTAAGCCAGAAAGAAAAACATCAATACAGTATACTTACACATATATATGGAATTTAGAATGATGGTAATGATAAACCTGTACGCAAGACAGCAAAAGAGACACAGTTGTATAGAATGGCCTTTTGGACTCTGTGGGAGAGGGAGAGGGTGGGATGGGTTGGCAGAGTGGCAATGTAACATGTGTGATATCATAAGCGAAACGAATTGCCAGTCCAGGTTTGATACAGGATGCAGGATGCTAGGGACTGATGCACGGGGATAATTCAGAGAGAGGGTGTGGGGCGGGAGGGGGGAGGTGGGGGTCGGGATTGGGAGTTCATGTACACTCATGGCTAATTCATGTCAATGTGTAACAAAACGAATACAGTATTGTAAAACAAAACAAACTAAAAAATAAAAATTAATTAAAAAAAAAAAAGAAACTCATATGTGAATCTAAGTTTCACTGCTTTGCCTGGTTTAACACATAGGCAAGGGAAGGCGTGCTCTGCAGCATTTGTAAAGCTAATAGAAAAACACTGCAGGGGAAGGTCTCAAAGCCACAGAGTATGGTAAAGACTAGGTTGTAATCTAATTAGCAAATGATAATAGAAGCCAATGGAAAACAGGCCTCATGCCCAAGAACTACAATTCCCTTGGGAAATAAATGATTGATCACTTGGAGACAGGAAACAGATAGGGGAAAGTGTGTTCTTGCCTTTGACCTGAAACATAGATCATGATTTCCACCCTGAGTGAAACCATTTATAAGAAACCAAATGCTTTACATTCCAGCAGTCTCTCATTTACAGGGAAGACAGGTGAAGTCCTCCAACAGAACACCAGTGACTCTTGCTATAAAATTCCTAACTTACCTAAGAAATTTTGCTAGATGCAGAATTGCACTAGTAAAGTGGTATTTTTCTCAATTTGAACATCTTAAAAAGACCTAGCTTCTTAGGCCCCCCTTTACCTATCTCACTGTTCATGCAGAGAGTCTAGACTCATGCTGCTCATCATTCATGCTAAGTCATTTGAATTGTGTCCAACTCTTTGTGACCTTTTGAACTGTAGTGTGCCAGTCTCCTTTGTTCCTGGGATTCTCCAGGCAAGTACTCCAGTAGGTTGCCATGCCTTCCTCCAGGGGATCTTCCTGACCCAGGGTTTAAACCCAGGTCTCTTAAGTCTCCTGCATTGGCAAGCATATTCACGACAGGCTGATAAATCAAGAGACAAGTTGTTAGGGAAAGCAATAGTGACTTTACTTTGAAAGCCAGGAGGCTGAGAAGGTGATGAACTAGTGTCCCCCAAAACAATCTTCCCCAAGTAAGAATTTAGGTTCCTTTTACACTGAAAGGGGAGGTTGTGTGGTTGGTTGCTGCAGACTTCTTGGTGTCAGAATCCTTTGTTCTTGCAGCTCTCCTTGTAGGTCAAGTCATAATGTTCCTGTAAACCTCCAACAAGACAAATGATCTATTCTGCAACTTTTAATCTCTATATGAATGGAAAGTTGTTATATCTTTAAAGGTCAGAGCCTTGAGAAAGGGGCTTACCCTGTATATTTCATGCTACAGGCAACATTTTTAACTTGTGCCAAAAACAACAGAATATAAAGGTGAAACTGAAAGAAACAGATCCAATACAGAGTCAGATTTGATCTTTCCTGTTAAAAAATGTTAAAGAGCAGCCATGGTCACCCATCCAGGTTCTTCTTGGTCACATTTTAGTAGGTTCTTCTTAGAGAAAGTCACATTTTAGCAGGTTCTTCTTAGAGAAAGTCACCCTTGCAAATTTAGTGCTTTTCCACAGTCTTTATATCTTTGCCTCCAGAAGGGATGTTCTGCTTCCAGAAGGACTCAGCTCCATTTCACAAAGAGAAAATTTTGTTGGACAGAACAATGTGAACAATATTGTAGCACAGGTTAAAGGAATTGCACTGTAAGATTGTGCAATGGTGGCATTGGACAGTCCTTTGAGTATATCATTCTCAGGTCACTGTTTAGATAAGACTGTTTAACATGACCCACAAGTACTCAGAAGTGTCTATGAGCAAATGAACTGAGAGAATTTGGCTGGGCAAGAAAACAGATCCTGAAGACAGAGTATAGGGCACAAAAAATGTTTAGAAAACAGGTGAAAGAAACCAAATAGTAGGAAAGTAAAAAAGAAGACTGCACCTTTGCTCAGAAAACATGAATGTTTGCAACAGAACAATGGGAATTGAGATCTAAACTCCCTTTAGATTTATCAATACTAGAGAATGTAGGGAAGAAAGGCACAGAAGACTCTATACCAGAGGAATGCTTGGCTTGTTTGCTGTGGTCAGAAAAGTAAAATTCAAAGTTATATATAATTCAATCAAGAAAAAAATAACTTCTTGAAGTAGTCATTTCTAAAATATTACTCCTCTCCTTTAAAAATTCTCTCACTGTTTGCAGATGACATGATCCTATACATAGAAAACCCTAAAGACTCCACCAGAAAATTCCTAGAGCTAATCAATGAATATAGTAAAGTTGCAGGATATAAAATCAATACACAGAAATCCCTTGCATTCCTATACACTAATAATGAGAAAGTAGAAAAAGAAATTAAGGAATCAATTCCATTCACCATTGCAACGAAAAGAATAAAATACTTAGGAATATACCTACCTAAAGAAACTAAAGACCTATATATAGAAAATTATAAAACACTGATGAAAGAAATCAAAGAGGACACTAATAGATGGAGAAACATACCATGTTCATGGATCGGAAGAATCAATATAGTGAAAATGAGTATACTACCCAAAGCAATCTACAGATTCAATGCAATTCCTATCAAGATACCAGCGGTGTTTTTCACAGAGCTAGAACAAATAATTTCACAATTTGTATGGAAACACAAAAAACCTCGAATAGCCAAAGCCATCTTGAGAAAGAAGAATGGAACTGGAGGAATCAACCTGCCTGACTTCAGGCTTTACTACAAAGCCACAGTCATCAAGACAGTATGGTACTGGCACAAAGACAGAAATATAGATCAATGGAACAAAATAGAAAGCCCAGAGATAAATCCACACACCTATGGACAGCTTATCTTCGACAAAGGAGGCAAGAATATACAGTGGATTAAAGACAATCTTTTTAACAAGTGGTGCTGGGAAAACTGGTCAACCACTTGTAAAAGAATGAAATTAGATCACTTTCTAACACCATACACAAAAATAAACTCAAAATGGATTAAAGATCTAAACGTAAGACAAGAAACTATAAAACTCTTAGAGGAGAACATAGGCAAAACACTCTCTGACATAAATCACAGCAGGATCCTCTATGATCCACCTCCCAGAATACTGGAAATAAAAGCAAAAATAAACAAATGGGATCTAATTAAAATTAAAAGCTTCTGCACAACAAAGGAAACTATAAGCAAGGTGAAAAGACAGCCTTCTGAATGGGAGAAAATAATAGCAAATGAAGCAACTGACAAACAACTAATCTCAAAAATATACAAGCAGCTTATGCAGCTCAACTCCAGAAAAATAAATGACCCAATCAAAAAATGGGCCAAAGAACTAAATAGACATTTCTCCAAAGAAGACATACGAATGGCTAACAAACACATGAAAAGATGCTCAACATCACTCATTATCAGAGAAATGCAAATCAAAACCACAATGAGGTACCATTTCACACCAGTCAGAATGGCTGCGATCCAAAAGTCAACAAGCAATAAATGCTGGAGAGGGTGTGGAGAAAAGGGAACCCTCTTACACTGTTGGTGGGAATGCAAATTAGTACAGCCACTATGGAGAACAGTGTGGAGATTCCTTAAAAAATTGCAAATAGAACTGCCTTATGATCCAGCGATCCCACTGCTGGGCATACACACCGAGGAAACCAGAATTGAAAGAGACACGTGTACCCCAATGTTCATTGCAGCACTGTTTATAATAGCCAGGACATGGAAGCAACCTAGATGTCCATCAGCAGATGAATGGATAAGAAAGCTGTGGTACATATACACAATGGAGTATTACTCAGCTATTAAAAAGAATACATTTGAATCAGTTCTAATGAGGTGGATGAAGCTGGAGCTAATTATACAGAGTGAAGTAAGCCAGAAAGAAAAACACCAATACAGTATACTTACACATATATATGGAATTTAGAAAGATGGTAATGATAAACCTGTACGCAAGACAGCAAAAGAGACACAGATGTATAGAACAGCCTTTTGGACTCTGTGGGAGAGGGAGAGGGTGGGATGATTTGGCAGAATGGCAGTGTAGCATGTATGATATCATAAGTGAAACGAATCGCTGGTCTAGGTTCAATACAGGATGCAGGATGCTTGGGACTGATGCATGGGGATAATCCAGAGATAAGGTGTGGGGTGGGAGGAGGGAGGTGGGGGTCTGGATTGGGAGTTCATGCTGATTCAACTCCTGGCTGATTCATGTCAATGTATAGCAAAACAAATACAGTATTGTAAAGCAAAACAAACTAAAAAATAAAAATTAACTAAAAAATAAAATAAAATAAATCCATATTGCATATAAAAAAATAAAAATAAAATTTCCCTTCAATTACTTTCTATTACCTTTAGTTAAAACATCTCACAAATGAATATTGACTGCCAGGGCTTCCCTGGTAGCTCAGCTGGTAAAGAATTCTCATGCAATGCAGCAGATCCCTGTGTGATTCCTGGGTCATGAAGATCCCCTAGAAGAGGGACAGGCTACCCACTCCAGGATTCTTGGACTTCTTTGGTGGCTCAGACAGTAAAGAATCTGCCTGTAATGCAGGAGACCTGGGTTCAGTCCCTGGGTTGGAAGATCCTCTGGAGAGGGGAATGGCTACCCACTCCACTATTCTTGCCTGGAGAATTCCATGGACAGAGGAGTGCGACAGGCTATATATAGCCCATGGAGTCACAAAGAGTCATACATGACTCAGCAATTGAACAACAACAGCCAGTAAAAGTCTTTAAATTTTGTTTGAAAATGGAGGAGAGTCATGTGTAAGGAGGACCATAAACATGTAGTCTTTGATCCACTGATTCTATATCCATGATTCTGTTCTAGGAAAAGAAATCAGTTAAAAATGTATACACCTTCATGTTCCTTCATATTCTCTGTCAGAGGTATGCAATTCATACTCTTGGAAATAGTAAAAATATCTCCATTAGGAAAATGGTCAAATAAATTATGTAGATAATTTATGTAAATTATGTAAATACATTTAGTAGATTATCATATAGTTATTAGAATTTTTGAGAGTTTTTAGTTAAATGGGAAATACTTATAGTAAAAGTCTGAAGAGAGTAAAGCAGCTTGGAAGAATACATTATGATTTTAAGTCTTAAAAGAGAAGGAAAAGAGCTGGATAGACATATTACATTAAAAATGTTAATGGATGCTCATATGGTCTTTATTATGATTAGTATGATATTGTGAGTCATTCTTTTTTTATAGAATTTTTTACATTTTTCTAAATATTATATTATATTTGGGAAGAAGAGTACCAACTAGTAAAAGAAGATAGCCAAAGAGAGGTAAAGATGGTAGTAAAAAATATAGATTTTCCAAGGTGGGAAGAGGGTGGCCTTTACATCTAGATGGGTAATAACTCCCAAATTTTAGAAATTGCTGGAGTGCAAGCAACTCATATGTGTTTGAGATTGAATCACATGCTACAAATGTCAAGATTACAGTCTAGCCAGCCATCTAATACCTCCGTGACTTCACACTTTTATTTTCTGATATCACAGGTCAGATATCAATGAGGAACTTCTGAGAGGATAGTAGCTTGGAAAAAGGAACAACAGAAAAGCAAATCCAAGAATGAAAAGTACAAAATAAGAATGAATGGACAGAGTTACTATTTAAAACTTGCTGTGCTCCTTTTTCCAACTTAAAAATCTAATGATAAAGGTGTAGGGTCTTGACTAAATTGTCCTTTGGAAAGCATTAGTTTTACCCACATTCAGGGACAGTGTTTCTTCTCTCCACACATAAGGGTGATGCTAAAACATGGCCTCCAAGGAGAACTCCACTGGTAAATGCCAAAGTGGAGCAGGACAGGGGAGTGGACAGGACTAGAACCAAGGAATGTACTAACCTTTTGTTCCTCATGGATCTCACAGAGTAAAATTATATGTGTACTGAAGTGAAGTGAATTCGCTCAGTCGTATCCGACTCTTTGCGACCCCATGGACTGTAGCCCACCAGGCTCCTCCCTCCTTGGGATTCTCCAGGCAAGAGTACTGGAGTGGGTTACCATTTCCTTCTCCAGGGGATCTTCCTGACCCAGGTATTGAACCTGGGTCTCCTGCATTCCAGGCAGACGCTTTAAGCTCTGAGCCACCAGGGAAGCAACAAATATTAATGAGCACAGCAAATAGTAACAATTTGCTTTTCTATTTGCTTTTCTCTCTCTTTCTTCTCTACATGTACAGATATGTATAGAAATGTCATTACTTTTGTGGGTGGCATAATCTATTCCCATTGCTATGTTTGTATACTTTGTAAGTAAACCATATTCTTCCTGCATCATGCATTTATTATGATTATCTCCCTTAAATTTAGCAGCAATTTTATATTTGTTGCTAATATGTTTAATATTATAAACAAAATATTTCCATTTTGAAAAGCAGAAACAGTGATATTGATTTGTGCTTGAAATGTAAAAATGTAGTATAAAGAAAAAAGTAAGGATAAAGAGAAGCAGACATTTATAGACTTTTGAATAAAGTAGAATTATTAGAATCTTAGCAAATCATGTAATTTGGACCTGTACTGTGTTACACTCACTTGAGTACACTTCCCTAGAAAGCCATAATCATATTTTTATCAACTTGAGAGAAAATTATTTGGTAGTCCACTAACTCGGAGAAGGCAATGGCACCCCACTCCAGTACTCTTGCCTGGAAAATCCCGTGGATGGAGGAGCCTGGTGGGCTGCAGACCATGGGGTCTCTAGGAGACGGACATGACTGAGCGACTTCACTTTCACTTTTCACTTTCATGCATTGGAGAAGGAAATGGCAACCCACTCCAGTGTTCTTGCCTGGAGAATCCCAGGGATGGGGGAGCCTGGTGGGCTGCCGTCTATGGGGTCACACAGAGTTGGACATGACTGAAGCGACTTAGCAGTAGCAGCACCAACACAGAATGATGTATCAGTTCATTGTGAAGGGAGAAACTTGATGAATGATCTTTAACACACTGAAGATAAATAAATTCAACACAGGTCTCCTGTTAAGTTGGGAGAAGAGAGGGCTGCAGAAAATGTTATAAATCGCGATGAAGGACCCAGGTGTCGCGGCCTTAAAATGGGTAAGTTTTCATCCTTCTTTAAAAAAAGTATCTGCTTCTATACAGTGTTGTCTAGTTCAGTAGTCCCTAAATCTGGCTGCAAATTAGAATCATCCAAGAAGTGTTCATTTTTAATATACATTCTGGAGGTCCCATTCCTGAAATTCTGTTTCAGTAGGACCAGGGCACTAATGTAGGACTGGAAATCAATACTTTTAAAAATTTTGACAACAAGCTGTACAAGGGCTACAATTTGAGAAACAAGCAGAGAGTGAGGGTAGAATAAGGGCAAGTACTGGAGTCACAAAGAAAAGTATTTCCCAACTACAAACCCCTACCTAACCTTTCCATTCTTCACTGTCTTCAGTGGGAAGGGAGACAGGTTTGAGTTCAATAGCAAAAAGAGTTGAAACCAGTGGGGAGGTGTATCTGGGGAAAGTCAGAGTTAGCAAATGAGTTTGAATGAGAACCAACTGATAACCTATCATCAAAACTAGGAAAGAAAACGTTAAAATGTGTGTGTGTGTGTTTTGGGTGTGTGTGTGTGTGTATGTGAGTGTTGGGGGGACAGCGCTGGTGGGAATGAGGGAGTCCACAGTGTCAAATGTATAATAATGATGAGGGAAATATAGAAAGGCAACTTGATATCTAGTAGACAAAAATGATTTTTCAGAAATCTAGCATAGGCTAAAAGAAAAACAGTCAGAAAATTGTGAGGGAGTTGAGGCAAGTAGCATACACACATTTATTATCTATTTACTCATTTATTTATTTAATTTCTTTATTTGACAAATATTTATTGAGCATTCCTTTAGATATTGGGAATACCAATAAACCACAGACATTGTCTCTATCTTCATGGATCTTACAAAAGCACTTGTTTGAAAAGCTGTACTCTTCATTAAAATTTTTTCCAGCTTTATTGGGATACAATTGGTATACAGCCTGTGTAAGTTTAAGGTGTACAACATCTGATTTGATATAAGTATGTTGCAAAAAGATTCCCAAAATAAGTTAACATCTATCTCCCTGCATAGTTATAATTTTTTTCTGTGGTAAGAACCTTTAAGATTTACTCTCTTCAGTTCAGTTCAGTCCTCAGTCGTGTCCAACTCTTTGCGACCCCATGGACTATAGCAGGCCAGGACTCCCTGTCCATCACCAACTCCTGGAATTTACTCAAACTCATGTCCATTGAGTCAGTGATGCCATCCAACTATCCATCCTCTGTCATCCCCTTCTCCTCCTGCCCCCAATCCCTGCCAGCATCAAGGTCTTTTTCAAATGAGTCAGCTCTTTGTGTCAGGTGGCCAAAGTATTGGAGTTTCAGCTTTAACATCAGTCCTTCCAATGAACACTCAGGACTGATCTCTTAGCAACTTTCAAATATATAGTATTTCTAACAATAGTCATTATGCTGGACTTTACTTCCCAAAGAATATATTTATCTTATAAATTGGAAGTGAAGGTTTCCTTCACTTTCAAATAGGAGAGATTTGTGGATGATTGAAAGCAACAGAAAATTGCCTAGAAAGGAAATTCAAACATTTAAGATATGAGAAAAAATAAATAATGAAAACAAAGTCTCTTTGGAAGTGGAATGAATGAAATAAGAATAAAATGTTGGACTTAGAAAGAGATATGTTCTACTCTTCCTTTGGGACAAAAGTAACGAAGAGAGAACATGCTGGAAACAAAATAAAGAAGAGACAAAACACTATAGTTATTTCAAATATACACCTGTTGAACAGAGGCTTAGAGACATTAGTGAAAGTGTAAGTCGCATTAAAAGATAAAGAGTATTCACCTATATATATGTTACAATCAAAGCCCAATGTCTAAATTTACCAATAATCAATTACCACATGAATAATGAAGAAGTGAGAATTTGCATAATTTTTATTTTACTTTTTTTCATTATTAAATAGTGTTTACTTTTCATTACTATCTTTCTTACTAGTGGCTTTTATATAAAAATGAAATTTGATGAACCTCCCATCATGACCAATCATTCTTTGTTTCCCTGGGTTAATTTAAAAAACTCAAACAAACACTCAAGGGGCCAGCTTCAGACTTACCCATTGGATGCGTTTTTTTAGACCCTATATGCATTACATCAGTAATCCAGGACCAAGAACGGCTGAGATGCTGAAGATGACAGATTATGACTCTTGGGAAGGGAGGTTCATTATCTAGGCAGACATTTGAATAAGGTGGGTCCTAAGACCAGTTTGAGTGCAGGAGCTGCAACTATATGGATTTTTACCTGTTTTCACACCATCCAACAAATCATGCTTGGTCAATCCAATCTGTTTGTCAAGATCTCTAAAATAACTGGTTTGTCCAGGAAACAATAAGTTCAATGCTACTCTGGTTCATTTGGTAGTTTGAAAAGAGACATTATAACCCTCTCAAAACTCACTGCAACCCCTCAGAAAAAATAGCATTCATTTCAGTAGCTGCAGCTGGGCTTTGTCTTTGTAACGCTCTTTGGCATTCAGCAAGACGGCCATATTGTAGCTGCAAGCTATTATAACAACACACTGACTTCCAGATTTACAACTGTGTGCTTGTCATTTCCAGATGTAGTTTTACTAAGACAGTTGTGCAGGAAACATTGTGAGAAGCAGCAGATTTCCAGTAAAACATGCCTATAAACACTATGGTTTCTGGCAAAGTGGGGGAAAAGGTTTATACCCAGATGCCTTAGAAAAATATAGTCTATTCTTTGTTCATATTTACCCTGAGGGTTTAAGTGTAATCTACAGGTTTTGTTTATACTTTGTTTGTCCCTCCTTGACACTGGCACAACTTACATAGACTCCTGTGTCCAGTAAATGTTTTGAGCACTGAGATATATATTTTCTGCCTATTGTTCCACCAACAATTTAGGAAATTTCTAATAGAAATTCAGAATCTGAACTACAAAAGCAATTACTCTGAGTATTTTGAAATGATCTCCATAATCTATAAGCCTCTGAGCATCACCTGGACAGGTTAATTGGAAAGCAGAAATCAAAACTTCCTACTAGAAGTCATGGACCCATAAGCTCATGAATATTTCTATACATCTCATTGAACAAGCTGCCTGATTTTTCCCTTAGCACAAGCCTACATGATTCAAAAGGCATGATTTGGCAAGAAACAAATTAGCACATATGGGTGTAGGTGGAAGTTTCTTTATGCCCCAAATGGGTCCACCCTTATTTTCAGCAATGGCTATTGTCAATGTAATAACAAGTCAAGGAAGAAATTGATTATAACAACCCATCCTTCCAAAAAGTTAAGCAGTTGATAAAATTTATCTCTGACTCCATGGCTATTATTCTTACTTTTCTGTTAAACCAACCTCTTTTCTTTAGGGACCCCTGATAACGTTGCTGGCATATTAGAGCTCCCCTTAATTGTGTCATCACCATCAACTCTATTCAGTATTCCAAATTTATCTATCTCATTCTTTTTTTCATCAATACTTACCTGCCTTCAGTCATCCATCCACCTTCTTCCTCACCTACTCCTTTCTATATGTTCCTGTTACTGAAGAGAATGACTGCTACAGTACTGATGCTCTAGGAATATGTTACATGGAATGATTGAGCTTGAAAACATGATCCTTATACAGTCAATAATTCAACGTCTCAATTTTGTAATTTCAAGCCTTTTTTTAAGTGGAGCATTATGCTTCCATAGAATAATCCTGGGACACACATAGAGTTCAGATGTGAAGATGCAGCAAAAAAACAAACAAACAAATGAACAAAAAACAAACTACAAGCTAAACAAATAAATAGAAGAGCTCTGGTTTGCTCTCCCAGTGCAGCTTCACTTCTTTGGAAACTATATGTTTGGACTCATATAAGTTATGTAGTTCTAAAGGGATTATGAAGGGAAAAGAAAAAAGAAAGAATACTACTGCCTAAACCCAAAGAGATAAATAAGTTTAAGACTGTGCCATATCACATCAGTGCTAAAGACAGATTCAGTTCAGTTCATTTCAGTGGCTCAGTCATGTCTGACTTTTTGCGACCGCATGAATTGCAACACACCATGCCTTCCTGTCCATCACCAACTCCTGGAGTTCACTCAGACTCACGTTCATTGAGTTGGTGATGCCATCCAGCCATCTCATCCTCTCTTGTCCCCTTCTCCTCCTGCCCACAATCCCTCCCAGCATCAGAGTCTTTCCCAATGAGTCGACTCTTCACATGAGGTGGCCAAAGTACTGGAGTTTCAGCTTTAGCATCATTTGTTCCAAAGAAATCCCAGGGCTGATCTCCTTCAGAATGGCTGGTTGGATCTCCTTGCAGTCCAAGGGACTCTCAAGAGTCTTCTCCAACACCACAGTTCAAAAGCATCAATTCTTTAGCATTCAGCTTTCTTCACAGTCCAACTCTCACATCCATATATGACTACTGGAAAAACCGTAGCCTTGATTAGATGGATCTTTGTTGGCAAAGTAATGTCTCTGCTTTTCAATATGCTGTCCAGCTTAGTCATAACTTTCCTTCCAAGGAGTAAGTGTCTTTTAATTTCATGGCTGCAATCACCATCTGCAATAATTTTAGAGCCCCCCAAAATAAAATCTGACACTGTTTCCGCTGTTTCCCCATCTATTTCCCATAAAGACAGATGGGGATGTCTTATAAAAAAATCTTAACATGATGTGTATGTGTGACATGTATTGTTCCCAGTTACTGGTGAGAGCGCCTGCCTTGTGGTTCAAGCCTGGGTTCTAAAGTGCAGCTCATTCACCAAGCCTCACTGGCAATCCTAATTTGACCTCTTGCTCCACAGCACACAAGAAAGTGGGGAAAGCATAGAAAGCTGGTGAGTAAGTGTATCCTCCTATAGAAGTAGGACAGATTCTTGGCACCATAAGCAGCTAGCTAGGCAGCCTCCCTCCCTAACTGTGCTCAAGTTACTGGAGTATCCTGCTTGGTCAGGTCTGTGTCACTTATCAACCGTTTGTGTAAGTAGAATTACTACGGAGTGAGGGAGAGCTAGCTGTATTTTCCCTACATGAAGGATGCTGGGTAGACATGTGCACACATTTAGTACAGTAAGAGCTGGACATTCATAACAGATGACTCTGACCTCTGATGGAAGCACAATATCCTTTCCCCAAAGATTTTTTTTAATTAGCTGAAAATATGTGAGTATTATATTTTCCCCTGGATTTAAAACAATATGGTGAATAAAAGATACCTGTAGAGTTCATCTTCTTTCAAAAAAGTGTCTCATTTCTCATGTCATGACTCCTTTTTCCTTGGTCAGAAACTTCAACCATTGGACCAGCAATAAAAAGAATGGCAAATGGCCATATCAAGCTTGGAACTGGAATTTTTATTTTTTAAACTTTGCTGAAGAAACAGAATATCCATCGAGCAGAACTAATTAAATAAGAAGCATTATTATTAGAATTTGCATTTGCATTTCATAAGCCTCTAAAGTAAACTGATGCAAATGTATTGACTAGAGTTGGCAGTTATTATGGAGAATTATTGCCCTGTGGATTGCAAAGTGATTGACAATGACATATTCAACATAATAGGCTTAGAGCAGTATCATTTGTCAATGGTGAGAACCCTTTTCCCAAAACCGAAGGAAAGAGACATCTATTTAGCAACTTGTGTGTAAACAGCTTCCATCTCTATTTCTCTATTTCTCTTTTCCTAGACCCAGATATTCATTTCCAGTTTTATTTGTATAAATTGAGATTTCTTTATAACTTATTGATTACTAAACAATGCACTCTTCCAAAAAGAAAAGGTCTTTAAGTCAACATAAACCAGTTGAGGCAGATAACTTGTAACTCATGATGTCAAAGCAACAACAAGAAAATAAACCTAACCCACTTGTGTAATCTGCTGGGAGCTTTAACCAGCATGATTGCCTCCAGAATGTAAAAGTGAATGGCTCACGAGGGGAGTCCTTGGGCAGAACAAGGAGGAGGAAGAGAAAGGAAAAAGAGGGAGGGGAAGAGGAGGAAACCAAAAAAGACAGTGGGGAAAAAGAGAAACAAAAGTTTCCTGTGTTTTAAATATGTGGAGAGAGAAGCAATTCAATCTGCATGCTTTATTTTCATGTGTTCAAGCTACTACATCACACAGGAGAGATATAATAAAGCATACAAGTGAGTGGTTAGGTCACTCTAATGAATACAAATAAAATCTTTTTCACCTAAAGAGGTGGAGCGTTTTATTAACTAGCATTTGGAGAGTGTTATTATTTTTTATGTCTAAGATTTTATGGATCCTATTTTTCTGGAAGGCTGTGGAGGCAGTGACAAATGTTGCAGAGACTACTAACCTCTTATTTCATGTTTGTAAAAAAAGCAACGCATTCACAGAAGGGAAAAACGAATCGGTTAACCTTCGGCTTTATCTATGAAGTTAAGATGTCAGCGTGTTTTGTAAAATCTGCCACCCTTATTGTGGTTAAAACAGCTCCAATGAACATAAAGAAAGTGTTTTATCTTATGACAGTATATGGGCATCATTCATGAATTCTGGATGTTGTGGGGATAAATGGAGGAATCTGCATTAAAATGAGGTCTTTAGCTGAGATAATAAACAGAGGTGATACCCTGGAAAAGCTAGACCTAAAAATCTCTAAAGGATTAGATTTTTAGAAAAAGAAAATTGATATTCCAAGAACAATATTGAACACATTTGACTTTATATATAATAGTGAGAGGAAGATTATTTCATATTTTTTAAATTAATCAAAATACATAAAATTTCAATAAAGTCACTTATAGTTGATGCATAACAATATATCTAATAAATAATAGTGTACAATGTTTTATAATTTTACATATACATATGTTTATGCAAATACATATATTAATATAAGTAAATGTATATAAACATATGCATACAAATATATAAATTTATATATCCACATGTATAAGTATTATACAGAATTTAATTTTTTCTTTTTCAATCATTTCTCATTTGTGCAAAAGCACTACATATTCATAGACATGGGAGTGTAGGGAATTATTTATGACACTTGATATATTTGGTAAATCTTATCAAAATTCTGTATCAAACCTTTACATTTTGTTCTAACAGGAGAAATTCACATCACTATATACAGAGTCCCAACATTTGAGATTTCTAATAGATCTGTCAAAGCTTTATATAAAGAGAAACCAAGTCCATTTTCTACTTATTTTTTAATTTTTTTTCTATTAGAAAAAAAACTGGAGAAAGCCTTTCTAACCTTCAGCAAAGAACAGAGTTAGACGATGGAGAATGTTCGCATTGTCAAGCTGCCTGGTGTTCCACCTTGTAAATATAACATTACATTTCATTGGTGATGGAATTATTTCAATTCGCCATGGTACTATTTTCTGAAACTATCTGTGGACCCATGTAGGTCAAGGGGAAGGAAAATTAAGGGTCATCCTAAGTTTATACCATATAGTGTTTTCGTTTTCTATCCAGCTAAGTACATCCAGGTTCCCTGTTGGGCAAGCCTTTTTTTCCCCTTGTCTGTTATTTTCAGAAAAAAAGACTGCATATGACAGTCTCAGAATTTCACCAGCCTGAACACAGATGGTAAAGATTACAGCACGCTGTGTATTGACCTTTAGAGGCTGCCTTTCTTCTCAAGGTTCTTCTCTTTTGACAGTTAGACTGGCTTTCCCTCAATTAATTTCATTACCAAAACTCATTTTGCCTTTTATTTTTCCTCTGGTGAGTGTTACCTGAAATTGTCAACAAAGTTCAGTGATGTTTGAAGCAGTTCTCAGGCCAAACTATTACAAGTAGTTATCTTCCATCCTTCGATATGCTGGCATCAAGAGCTTGGAAATAATATAAGTATTATTTAAATTCTGACTTTCCTCTATCAACAGGTACATAAACTAATGAATTTCCACTGGTCGCCTGAGAAGAGCAATGAATGGGAACCAGGAGAAAGAAGTCAGGGACAGCAACGGGCTGGCTAGGGGAGGAGGCGGTCCATCATAAATCTGAAGATAAGGGGCATTTATGAGCTGGTTATAAATTGTCAGTATAAGGGTACAAAGTGAGCCTGTGCTTTGATCATAAATACAGAAGAAAGAGACGAAAATATGCACCAGGGTGACCAAACTAAATAGAGGATCCAACTGTACTGTTCATAGATCCCAAATTGACATTCAGTTCTTAAATGTAAGAGATAAGACTGAAAGTTTGAAAAGAGATTAGAGTACAAATATTTTCTTTATCATTGAGCTAAAGTAATAACACTATTAACCTGGAAAACTCACACAAGCACTAGATTTTTATGATCATCAAAATGTAGCAGCAGGTACAATTTTACATCATAAAACTTGGGGGAGATATGAGAGTGTCTCCGTTTTTCATTATGGAGAAGCTATTTGGAGATTCTTTTCTGATGGAAAGTTTAGACATATTAAGTTTTCAAGTGAAGAATCTGCTTCCAACTGTACTTCAAACAGTGATAAAATCACTATAATAATATCTTTGTACTATAAAACATGCTGAATGCGGCTTTTAGCCATTATCTGCATTGTTTTACTTTGCTCAAATAAATTTAAGCTAAGCCATTGATCTGATATAAAAATTACCATTTTAATATGTACTTAAAATTTGGTATAATTTTAGAAAGCAGTACAGTTAGACTTTTGATCTCAAATGAGCAGGTGATAAAAATGCCATGTAAGATTTGCTTATATTTTACAATTTCATTAAAAGAGGATTAACTTTTCAGAGAAAATATGAGAAAAAAACTAATTAAAATTGAGAGCCTCAATAAATTACCTTAGCAGTGTCACATAACATTTTGCAAATGCAACAGAATTGTGGTAGCAAAGTGAATCATTCTAGGAAGTCTTAAAACAAATATAGGAAAATCCATTGTTATACAAGTCAGAGCAATCACTCTGATTTGTCAGGCACACAGGGAAACAGTGAAAGAGAAACAAGGAGTTGCCTCTATCAGTAGATGCTAAAATGACCAGGAGTGCCCATATAGCTAAAGAAAAGTGAAAACATTCTTTAATTTCCTTTGACAGTTTTGCCCAAACCATAAATCAGACCTATTCCTTTCAATGTTTCTCAGAAAAGTAGGACTGAAAACCAGCAGCTCAAGACACAAGATATTTTAGAGATACAAAGTTGAGAAATTTTAGGTTTGAACAGAATCTTAGAAACAAGATTATCTTGTTGAACATACTCATACTAACAATGACAGTGACCTGTTCAGCCTAAGACACAAAATTATTTGGCAGGATTTAAACTGGAACCCAGCCACATTGGTTTCCACATTCCTTCCTTTATGGGTTGCTTGCTGGAAGTTTCTGATGTACATGTTTGTTACCTGTCTAGCCCCATTCCTCTCTTTGTCTGTCTGTCTCTCCCTCTGTTTTTATTTTATTATTATTTTATTTTTATATCTGGAGACTTCTATGATTCTAGAAAGTCTAGTCCCACTCTTTGATTTGGGAGTAGAACATGACTTGCCCAAGCCATTTTGTTTATTTCATCCTATTAGCCATGGTGATACATTCAGAGACAGACACATGTTTCAGTTTGAGAAAATAAAAATTCTAGGAGCTATGTGCTGGGTGTTACAGTAAAAATGTAGGAGGAACCTTCAAAACTCTTACATGAGCACAATCAGAAGACAAGATTCCTTCCTGCTGCAAATAAAAAGGACTAACCAAAGATATCCTCTACTTGCTTGTTGCCATTTTGCCACCATAAGGGGAGCTGGCCTGAGTTCAAGCCCTGTACAGAAAAGAAGACAGAAATGAGAGGAATGCACAGAAATTGAGTTAAGATCCTGACCAAACTGTAACGAAAATCTCCTTGACCTCTAGATTTTTCATTTTATATAAACTAATTCACCTTTACTACATAGCATTGTTCTGAGTTTTCTGCCTCCCAAACATACTAATGTGAAGAGTTCTTTTTTCTCATCATGTTTCCTGACTTACAAAGCTATCTCTTGATCATAAAGGCCAGCTTCTATTTGATATGCTGGTTATACGTTTAAATTTTTTTGTTGTTGTTCTGAAGAATACTAACTGCCTACAGTGATTGTTAAAGATACCCTTTCAAGAGGTAGTTTTTCTATTTATATTAACTAAGTATTAATTTTGTTGAAGAGAATGATAATAATAAATGAATCTAAGTTTGTATCTTTGAATAAAAGCAAAAAGGCCAGCAAGCAAACACTCATATATCTAGAGAAGTATGATTGTGGTGGAATCATCTATTCTTCACTTTAAATCAGAGTTAAAAAGTAAATTGGGCAACTAGAATTAGCAAGAAGAGGGACTCCTTGGCACAGCAAGGAAATAAAAAAGTTCTTTCACATGGTTTTCTGTCTAATACATTACTTTTTTCTTGTCTGTTTCTTGATTTTCTAGGCTGCTTGTGATCTTATCAGTCACTATATTGTTTGCAGCTATTGTATTAGTCGTGATCTCAATCACTTATCCTCTCCTTTGTCTACTGGAGTCAGATGAGGAGTTTGTGTGTGATTTTTAAATAGTTTTGTTAGTCATTTTGTTGTTGTTTTATTTTTATTATTTTTTTTCATGATGGCACCTTGTAGGGCTTGACCAGACCCTCACCAGTGAAACTCAGAGTCCTAACTACTGGACTGCTGGGGAATTCCCACCTAAGGAATTTTTTTTAAACTGATGTTCAGGCCACTATTGGAGAAAGAAATAGCAACCCACTCCAGTGTTCTTGCCTGGAGAATCCCAGGGACGGGGGAGCCTGGTGGGCCGCTGTCTATGCTGTCACACAGAGTCAGATATGGCTGAAGTGACTTAGTAGCAGCAGCAGCAGCAGCATCAGGCCACTAACCCAGACCAATTAATTTGAAATTTTTGGAGGTAAGGCCCAGGCATCTGATTTCAATGTATTGTCAAATTTGAAAGCCAGTGACCTAGATGATTTGTCCTCTCTAATTCTGTAAGGCCAAGTGGAAAACATGGTCTGAAAGATGTACCAGAAAAGATCAGTGAAGGGAAGGCAACATCTTCTCTAAGCCCAAGTTAAAGGGATCTTTCTGCTCCCTTCTGTGTGTCTTTTCTCACAATATGCAGAGATCCAAAGAGCCAATATTAGGTGCTGATCTCGGTAAAAGAAGCTATGACAAAGGCCACTGAAATCTACCTCTGGACCAGAAATTTCAGTAGAAAGGCTAAGAGGGCCTTCTGGCTAAGTAGATGCATTCCAGCTTCTCAGAGGTAGGAGGTTCTAGAGGCATTTGAGCACAGAGTGCAATCTCATAATAGATAATGTCCTTCTCCTTGCAGATATCTCGATGCCTCTATCCTCCAGGGATCTAGCATAGGAATTAGGATGGGCATATGGATATGTGGTCCTGATCATCCCCATCACAACTGATCATGAGACCATTCCCACATCCCTTGTCCATGCTTGCTTCCCTCATAGGTAACCCAGTCATGTGTTCCTGAAGACAGTGTTTCTGTGGTTACCATGTTGTTAACAGCATAGCTCTTCTCTTCCAATGCACACATCATCTCTTCACACTAGGTTTAGTTTTCCAACATCTTTGCAATCATGTACCAATTTATTCTAATAGGAATAAGCATTATCATGCTTACCTTTATGCCTGCCTATCATTTCATTTTTTTTCTTTTTTGATAATAGTAAAATAAGGACCCTGGATTAATTTTCTATCTTAGTGTTTTATCTCCTAAAATTTTTACCCATGACCTAGGTTACTTAGACTTTTGCCGATCTGCCTTATAGTTATTTTCCATAATCACTAGTAAGTTCTGCATATTAAAATTGTGGACTGTTCAACATTGCCATCATGTTGAAATACATCTCTATATGTCAATATAGCCAGCTGAGTAAACATTAAAGCATAATTGAATTTTTCAGCAATGACATTTTAATTAAGAAATGTTCTTGGGCTTTTAAGAGTTCAATATATTTCTGTGTAAGAATTTGCCCCCTCAGAATTTGCTTGAAAAATATACTTTAGCCTGCTACTGAAATTACTTACCACTGTTTTATCCCAGGTGTATGGATAAGGCATATCAGTTAGAATCAATGTAACCTCAGATCATGGGTAAAAATTTTAGGAGATAAAACACAAAGATAGAAAATTAATCTGGGGTCCTTATTTTACTATTATCAAAAAGGAAAAAGAAAATGATAGGCAGGCATAAAAATAAACATGATAATACTTATTCCTATTAGAATAAAGTGGTAAATGCATTGGTACCTTTAGAATTTTGTTGGTCAAAATTTAATTCTCTTTCACTTTTCACTCACATGCATTGGACAAGGAAATGGCAACCCATTCCAGTGTTCTTGCCTGGAGAATCCCAGGACAGAAGAGCCTGGTGAGCTGCCATCTCTGGGGTCGCACAGAGTTGGACACGACTGAAGTGACTTAGCAGCAGCAGCATTTAATACAAAACAGTAAGCACAAAAATGGAGGCCATGAAATAAACCAAACAGCATACTTTACAAGATCATTTTAGTTACTTTAGCTGTCTAGATCTATAAGTTTAACTTATATGTGTCTAACAGCAGATGAATCTATTTTTAGCCTGAGATAAAATAGCATCTTTTTCCTCTACTTATGCTCTTTGGGAGAAAAAAAAACCACTATATGTTATTAAGATACTTAAATATGATATTATAATGAGCAGATATTGTAGTTATACTGAGTATGTTTTTAAAGAAATGAAGCAGTCTTTAGTGGTTCTGATTTCCATTTATGTTTTCCTTGGATTTCAAAGAAAGAAGTCCATGAGTCTTTTTCATGCCTACTGGATTCATTGCTACACTCTGAACTTATCCATGGCTTGATACACATAGTTTTCTTCATAGCTATTGGTTACTTCCCATATCCCAGCTATTTTCCTTTTTTGCTCATGAATTAATTAGTGTTCAAGGAGACATTGACAGAAAGAGTCAATAAATCAATAATTACCTATCAGGGACATATTCTGTATAACATCTTCTGTTTGGAGTTTTAGAAGATGACTATAATTAGATTTATAAGGTATACTCTCTTCCCAAGGGAACTTATAATGTTGTAAGGACTATATGTCAAGGTAAATTTATAAAAGAGAAAAGAAGCATGAAAAATTCAAATCTAGTTAAATAAAAGGAGAATATACTACTTTCCAGGCCCTTTTCAGAAAGCCTGGAAGATATATATATATATATATATATATATATATATATATAAATACCAAAAAAGCTAACACTGAAAGGTTCTTTGAAGACCTACAAGACCTAGCACTAACACCATAAAAGGATGTCCTTTTCATCATAGGGGACTGGAATGCGAAAGTAGGGAGTCAAGAGATACCTGGAGAAACAGACAAGTTTGGCCTTGGAGTACAAAATGAAGCGGCCAAAGGCTAACAGAGTGCTGCAAAGTGAACACACTGGTCATAGCAAACACCATCTTCTAACAACACAAGATACAATTCTACACATGGACAGCACCAGATGGACAATACTGAATCAGATTAATTATATTCTTTGCAGCTGAAGATGGAGAAGCTCTATCCAGTCAGCAAAAACAAGACTGGGAGCTGACTTGGCTCAGATCATGAACTCTTTATTGCAAAACTCAGATTTAAATTGAAGAAAGTAAGTCTTCCCTTGTGGATCAGATGGTAAATTGAAGAAAGTAGGGAAAACCACTAGATATCAAAGCATGACCTAAATCAAATCCCTTATGATTATACAGTAGAGGTGACAAATAGAGTCAAGGGATTAGATCTGATAGACAGAGTGTCTGAAGAACTACAGATGGAGGTTTGTGACATTTTACAGGAGATGGTGATCAAAACCATCCCCAAGGAAAAGAAATGTAAAAAGGCAAAATGGCTGCCTGATGAGTCATTACAAATAGCTGAGAAATGAACAGAAGTGAAAGGCAAAGGAGAAAAGGAAAGATATGCCCATCTGAATGCAGATTTCCAAAGAATAGCAAGGAGAGATAAGAAAGTCTCCCTAAGTGATCAATGCAAAGAAATAGAGGAAAACAACAGAATGGGAAACACTAGAGATCTCTTCAAGAAAATCTGAGATACCAAGGGAACATTTCATGCAAAGACAAGCACAATAAAGGACGGAAACAGTATGGCTCTAACAGAAGCAGAAGATATTTAGAAATAAGAAGGAAAAGATATTAAGAAAACGTGGCAAGAATACACAGAACTATACAAAAAAGATCTTAATGATCCAGATAACCATGATGGTGTGATCACCTACCTAGAGTTAGACATCTTAGAATGCAAAGCAAAGTGGACCTTTGGAAGCATCACTACAAACAAAGCTAGTGGAGGTGATGGAATTCCAACTGAACTATTTCAAATCCTAATGGATAATGCACAAATCTTTAAAGTTCTGCACTCAATTTGCCAACAAACATGGAAAACTGAGCAGTGGCCACAGGACTAGAAAAGATCAGTTTCATTCCAATCCCAAAAGGAGCAATGCAAAGAAAGATCAAACTACCACACAACTGCACTCAATCAAATGCTAGCAAAGTGATGCTCAAAATTCTCCAAGCCAGGCTTCAACAATACATGAACCAAGAACTTCCAGATGTTCAAACTGGATTTAGAAAAGGCAGAGGAACCAGAGATCAAATTGCCAACATCTGTTGGATCACAGAAAAAGCAAGAGAATTCCAGAAAAACATCTGCTTCAGCGACTACTCTAAAGACTTTGATTGTGTGGAACAAAACAAAATGAGGAAAATTCTTAAAGAGATAGGAATAGCAGAGCATGTTACCTGCTTCCTGAGAAATCCGTATGCAGGTCAAAAAGTAACAGAATAAGACATGGAACAATGGACTGGTTCAAAACTGGGAAAGAAGTACATCAAAGCTGTATATTGTCACCCTGCTTATTTAACTTATATGCAGTGTACACCATGCGAAATGCTGGGCTGGATAAAGCACAACTTGGAATTAAGATTGCAGAGAGAAAGAGCAATAACCTCAGATATGCAAATGACATCACCCTTATGGCAGAAAGTGAAGAGGAACTGAAGAGCCACTTTCTAAAGATGAAAGTGGAGAGTGAAAAATTTGGCTTAAAACTCAACATTCAAAAAATGAAGGTTATGCATCTGGTCCCATTACTTCATGGCAAATAGATGGGGAAACAATGGAAACAGTGACAGACTTTATTTTCTTGGGCTCCAAAATCACTGCAGATGGTGACTACAGCCATGAAATTAAAAAATGCTTGCTCCTTGCAAGAAAAGCTATTCAAACCTAACAGCGTATTAAAAAGCAGAGACATTACTTTGTAAACAAAGTTCCATCTAGTCAAAGCTATGGCTATGGATATGAGAGTTGGACACTAAAGAAGGCTGAGCGCTGAAAAATTGATGCTTTTGAACTGTGGTTTTGGAGAAGACTCTTGAGAGTCCCTTGGATTGCAAGGAGATCAAACCAGTCCATCCTAAAGGAAAGCAGTTCTGAATCCACGGGAAGGACTGATGCTGAAGCTGAAGCTCCAATACTTTGGTCACCTGATGTGAAGAGCAACTCATTGGAAAAGATCCTGATGCTGGGAAAGATTAAAGGCAGGAGGAGAAGGGGGCAACAGAGGATGAGATGGTTGGATGGCATCACTGGCTCGACAGGCATGAGTTTGAGCAAGATCCAGGAGATGGTGAAGTACAGAGAAACCTGATGTGCTGGAGTCCATGGGGTCGCAAAGAGTCAGACACAACTGAGCGACTAAACAACAGCAACAAACTTTATATATATGTGTGTGTATATATATATATATATATACTCATATGTTTGTATATATACCTTTATATATGTGTGTGTGTATACATATATATATATACCCTTTTGTTGTATCTATTTATTACATAAAATTATTGTATGTTGTGTAGTAGAAACCTGTCATTTTGTTCCTGCAAGAATCTGAAACTTCTCAGGTATTTGTAGAATATTCACTGGCATCTCCAACTTTCCCAGATCCCTGGCATCTAGAACACAAATGAAAAATTTGCTTTCAGACCCTCCAGTGTTTTCACCTTGAACTTTGAGTTGAAATGCAGTGACACAAGAATGCAGGGACTGAAAAATACTCTTTCTGTGACCAATAGTTTTATCAGCAGTATTAGTGATTGTTAGTGGTCACTAGCGGAGACAGTGTCTTAGTCACTATGTAGGCATCCTTCTGGAGAAATGGTCATGCCATTTTTAAGCAGGTTTTCCTATTTTGGGATGTTTTCCTCATTTCTGGTGGCATTTGGTTTCTGCCCATTTTTAAAACTATGTTCTCCTATTTCTTGTTGATTCTATAAATTATCCAATCTATTTATTTCTGGATTATGTTAGTCAGATTTAGTCATTTGCAATTCTGGCCCTTAGTTGTTACAGATGTTAGAACTAGGAGTGGGTAGTAGGCAAGAAAGCAGAAGTCAAGGACTGGAAGAAATCTGGGACTGATTCTCTAGTTTGATAGAAGCTAAAGGCACTGAATATCCAGTTAGTCAAGGATTTGGAAGAATGAGACTTTTGATTGCAAAATAGCTATTTAAGTTATTCCTTGGTCATCTGGGATGAAATTTATACAGAAGGTAAGCATCTGGAAAAAAAAGAGTTCTAGCTCCCATATGAAAATGAAAGGAAAGGTATTTAAAATCTAAGTATAGTAAATTGGATTATTTTTTCTAACAGCAGTAGCAATATAAAGACTTCTTTTCTGAGTAAACCTTGGTTTAGTCTGATTCTGTTCAGTTCAGTCGCTCAGTCCTGACTGACTCTTTGCTACCTATGTACTGCAGCATGCCAGGCTTCCCTGTCCTTCACCAACTCCCAGAGCCTACTCAAACTCATGTCCATCATGTCAGTGATGCCATCCAACCATCTCATCCTCTATCATCCCCTTCTCTGGCCTTCAATCTTTCCCAGGATCAGGGTCTTTTCAAATGAGTTGGTTCTTCATATCAGGTGGCCAAAGTATTGGAGTTTCAGCTTCAGCATCAGTCCTTCCAGTGAATATTCAGCACTGATTTCCTTTAGGATGGACTGGTTTGATCTCCTTTCAGTCCAAGGGACTCTCAAGAGTCTTTTCCAACACCACAGTTCAAAAACATCAATTTTTTGGTACGCAGCTTTCTTTATAGTCCAACTCTCACATCCATACATGACTACTGGAAAAACCATAGCTTTGACTAGATGGACCTTTGTTGGTAAAGTAATGTCCCTGCTGATTCTGTTAGATATTATAACAAATGATTATCACATACACACCATTTTGCCCAACAGTGTGTAAGCTACCACTATGAAGGGACACAACTGGACCTTCTGCTACATGAAACATAGCCAGGAGACTGTATGTGTGTGTTAGTCACTCAGTTGTGTCTAACTCTCTGTGACTCCATGGGTGGTATTCCATCAGGCTCCTCTTTCCTTGGGATTCTCCAGGCAAGAATAAGGGGTTAGGTAGCCAATTCCTTCTCCAGCATGCATGCTAACTCACTTCAGTCATGTCCGAGCAACCCATGGACTGTAGCCCACCAGGCTCCTCTGTCCATGGTATTCTCCAGGCAAGAATACTGGAGTGGTTTTCATTTCCTTTTCCAGTGTATCTTCCCAATCCTGGGATCTCCCTAGCCAGGAGATTAGAGGTATAGAAAAAGACACCCATCAGTCTTTGAAAAGGATCATTTTTTTTGTTATTTTTTTGGCTTCTTCAACTCCAGAACATGCTTCCCATGGATCGACAATTCTCAGTATAAATATGCTATAGATTTTATAACCTGGATATCCATTCCCCCTGGAGATCTAGTTCTTAAGCTAACCTGTGCTAAAATACCTCAGTAGTTTCAGCCCAGAAGTTGTCTCAAATATTTCCAGATTAATAGTATGATATCAGTTGTAGATAACTTCTTTCTTAGACTTTTGAATTAAAACCTATGATCAGAATAACAGTCATAGTTTCTTATTTTATGTCTCTGGTTTCTTACTATATTATTTCTTTTGTTGCTTCAACACATTAAATAAAGTGCCCATGTTATCTTTTTTCCTGTTTCATCTCTCTTATTTCTTACAAATCCTGGCCTCCCTAATTGTCTTTTCCCAAAGACTTGAAGCAATCTTTTCAGTGGTTGGATTTGCTATCTGGAATCAGGCTTCCTGGGTAGCATAGTGGTAAATAATCTGTCTGCCAATGCAGAAGATGCAAAAGGTGTGGGTTTGATCCTTGAGTCAGGAAGATCCCCTGGAGGAGGGCACAGCAACCCACGCCAGTATTCTTCCCTGGAGAATTCCATGGACAGAGAAGCCTGGAGGGCTACAGTCAACAGAGTCACAAAGAGACAGACAAAACTAAGCACTGTAATAAGAATTTATAGCCAGACATGTAAGCCCAAATATAGCACACAGTAGTAATAAACATTACCTGTTCCATTCAATAGAGGGATGAATATCATTAATCCCAACATGCCTATGTGTCTTAGCTAGACCTATGGTTAAATTATCTTCTCCTATGACTATATAAAAGTGATTACATGATTCAACTTTTCCCAAAATAATAGTCCACTTATCATGAGACCAATGAAATACAGATGATAATTTGTACCAGCCTGGCACCATAAACCATATAAGGCTATTTTTCCTGAGAAATCAGATGCCCTCTTATGTTCATCTTGTCAAAATTAAGCTAGTGCTTTACATATGACCATCTAACCCATTTTCAATGCAAACTGCAAGGTTGTTTGTATTTTATTAAGGAAAACTGACCTTTCCTTTGTGCTTTCCTGGTGACTCAGATGGCAAAGAATCTGACTGCAATGTGGAGACCTGGGTTTAATCACTGGATCGGGAAGATACCCTGGAGAAGAAACTGCAACCCACGCCAGTATTCCAGCCTGTAGAACCCCATGGACTGAGGAGTCTGGTGGACTATATAAAGTCAGCCAGATTGTCCCTTGGCTATTCTTCTGGGTAGATGAGTCCAATGAAGAGGACTGGCAACAAAGTGAATTCTAAATGTTTCTTATGATACTGTGATGTTTCCCACACTTCTTGCTTCTCTCTACTATCTGATTTGTAGGTGCTTCAAGATACTGTTAAACCGCTATTCTGAGTTGGCAGCCAGCTATTGAAACCCATTCAACTTAGCCCTTCTGGAAGCTGAAATTGTCCAGAAAATGAGTTTGAGAATCATAACAGGAGACTCATCTTAAGGTGAAGCCATCTAAGAACCATACAAACCTTATACCCAGAAACATAGGATTCTTAGAAAACTCACATATAAATACACATGCTCTCTGGTAACACCTCCAGTCTGCTCAAGGGAAAATGTCCTCTTTGATATTTTTAGTTAGTCAGCTTACCCTAGGATAAAACAAAATAAAAGTCTCTGTTTCATAGACCATATGTGGATTTTGTCTTTTTAAAACTACACTTTTCTGAGAGACAATCTATAAATGACTGAGCTTGTTTTTACGCAAGTAAACGTCAGTGAGTTCTAGCTAAATGTGTCTATGAGCCATTCTTTGGCAACCGTGAATTTAGTGGTTCCTTTGTTCAGTGTTTTATGTGTCTTAAATGCTTTCAGGCAGTTAATCCTCACAAGGACCCTTGGAAACTTGGTGCTCTTTTATGATATTTTCCATATGAAGAAGCAAGCAGAATACAGGTAAGTTACCTGCCCAAATTTACTTATGAAGTAAGGGGGCCATGATCTCAACCGAAGCATTTTGCCTCCTTTATTTACTTGCTTTTTAAATTGAAGAATAATAGTCACCCCTCAGTAGCCTAGGGGGATTAGTTCCAGGAGCCCCCACTGCCACCACTTCCCACTACATCAATGACTCCAAAATCTGAGGTTGCACAAATCCTTTACATAAAATGATGTAAGTAAGTAAGAGAAAGCTGCTCACTCATGTTCGACTTTGAACCCATGAACTGTACAGTTCATGAAATTCTCCAGGCCAGAATACTGGAGTGGGTAGCCTTTCCCTTCTCCAGGGGATCTTCCCAACCCAGGGACTGAACCCTGATCTCCAGCATTGCAGGCGGATTCTTTACCAGGTGGGCCACAAGGGAAGCCCATAAAATGATGCAATATTTATGATGTCCCCTGCACACATCTTCCCACACACTTTAGATTACTTCCAGATTACCTGTACTACCTAACATGATATAAACGTAAACTCTATTAAATCATTGCCAGTGCATGGTAAATCCAAGTTTTGCTTTCAGGAATTTCATGTATTTTTAAAAAAATAGTTTCAATCTGTTCTTGGTTGAATCTGTGGATTCAACCACAGATAACAACCACAGATAACCAACCGCTCACATACACAAAAAGCAGATATGTATCAAGTGCACAGCTTGACAGTTTCCACAGACTGAACCCACATGTGTAAGTAACCCTCAGAGAAATGTAATATTATCAGTACCATCAAAGTACTCCTGATGCTCCCTTTAAGTCCCTTTTCTTTGCTACTTATGCTATCCTGATATGCCTTCTACCCATAAATTACCTTGGTTCTGTTGGGCTCCTGAAATATATAGATAAGTATACTATGTATATGCTCTTTTAAAAAATGATTCTTAGATTTATTCTTAGTTTTTGTCTGTTTAGAAAATTATTGGAGTATAGTTTCTTTATAATATTTGCAGCATCTACTGTATTAGTAAAATGAATTAGTCATACATATAAATATATAACCCCTCCCTTTTGGACTTCTGATTCAGGCCACCGCTGTGCATGAAGTTTCATTCCCTCTGCTACACAGAACGTGCTCATTAGTTACTATATTATACATAGTATTAATAGCATCTATGTGTCCATAGTGTGTGCTCTTTTCTGTTTGGCATTTTTGTTGTTGTGCAGCATGTTTCTGAGACTCATTTATATTTTCCATGTAGGGGTGCATTCTTCATGTTCATTGATGTGCAACTCGACTGTATGAATATATAATTTCCTCATCCTTTCTACTACTGATGAGCAACTGAGCAGTTGCCATTCTGGGTCTGCTAAACACATGGACTCCTGTCTTCTTCATATACACTTAGGAATGGAACTGATGCACCGTAGGATCTGTGGATCTTCATCTATAGAAGGCACTGTCAGTTTCCAGAGAAGATAACCACTAACTTTCTCATGAATATCGTACAGGGTTCTGGTGGCTCCAGGCTGTTGTCAACACGACGTTGAATGTCTTTTTCACTTTGGCTACTCTGGTGTGTGTAGTTTCGTCACATTGTGGTTTTAATAAGTATTTCCCTAATAAATAATAACTATGAGCAGATTTTCATATGTTCATTAGTCACTTAATATCTTCTACTTTTTAGAGTCTGTTCAATTTTTTTTACTTTTTTTTTTTTTCATGTTGGGTAGTCTGTCTTTTTGTTACTGATTTGTTAGAATTTTTTTTTTTAATTGTGGATATGACTCATTGGCAAGTCTATGTATTTAGAATAACTTTTACTATTTTTTGAGTTGTATTTTTACTCTCATAACTCTTTTGATGAACACAAGTTTTTAATTTAAAAAAAATCATCTTTAGTTTCCTCATTTATAGTTGGGTACTTCTGTGTCCTGTTTATGAAATCTTTGCCAATGTCAAGGTCACAAGGATGTCCTTTTGTTGTTCTCTAAAAGCTTTAGTGTTTTTTTCTTTTATGTTTAGATCTGCATCCATTGGAATTGTGTTTTGTGTATGGATTGAAGCAGAGGCCAAGGAACACATTCTTACTCCATATGGATAACAACTTGACCCAGCATTGTTTATTGAAAAGATCAGCTTTTCTATTGTACTCTAGTATCCTTTAGGTATAAATCAGATGTTGATATGTGTGGACTGATATCTGGACTATTCTGCACCATTAGTCAACTTCTCTTTTCTTGAACCAATATGGAACTGTCTTATTGATTGTACCTTGATTATGTATTGATGTATCTTACTGTAAGTCTCCCAGCTTTGTAGTTTGATATTGCCTTGGCTATCCTCAGCCTTTTTCATTTCCATGTGCATTTTAAAAGGACTTTACATTTTAAAAGGAGTCTTAGCTTTAGCATCAGTCCTTCCAGAGAACACCCAGGACTGATCTCCTTCAGAATGGACTGGTTGGATCTCCTTGCACGCCAAGGGACTCTCAAGAGTCTTCTCCAACACCACAGTTCAAAAGCATCAATTCTTCGGCGCTCAGCTTTCTTCACATTCCAACTTTCATATCCATACATGACCACTGGAAAAACCTTGACTAGATGGACCTTTGTTGGCAAAGTAATGTCTCTGCTTTTCAATATACTATCTAGGTTGGTCATAACTTTTCTTCCAAGGAGTAAGCGCCTTTTAATTTCATGGCTGCAGTCACCATCTGCAGTGATCTTGGAGCCCAAAAATATAAAGTCTGACACTGTTTCTACTGTTTCCCAATCTATTTCCCATGAAGTGACGGGACCAGATGCCATGATCTTCGTTTTCTGAATGTTGAGGTTTAAGCCTACTTTTTCACTCTCCTCTTTCACTTTCATCAAGAGGCTTTTTAGTTCCTCTTCACTTTCTGCCATAAGGGTGGTGTCATCTGCATATCTGAGGTTATTTATATTTCTCCCGGCAATCTTGATTCCAGCTTGTCCTTCTTCCAGCCCAGCGTTTCTCATGATGTACTCTGCATATAAGTTAAATAAGCAGGGTGACAATATACAGCCTTGAATACTTCTTTTCCTATTTGGAACCACTCTGTTGTTCCATGTCCAGAGGTAAAAAGGGACATTTTGAATATAGCATAAGTTTAATCTGAATATGGGGCTTCCCTGATAGCTCAGTTGGTAAGGAATCCTTCCTGCAATGGTGGAGGCCCTGATTCAATTCCTTTGTTGGGAAGATCTGCTGGAGAAGCAATAGACTACCCACTTCAGCGTTCTTGGGTTTTCCTTGCAGCTCAGCTGGTAAAGAATCTGCCTGCAATGAGAGTGACCTAGGTTTGACCTCTGGGTTGGGAAGATCCCCTGGAGAAGGGAAAGGCTACCCACTTCAGTATTCTGGCCTGGAGAATTCCATGGACTGTATATTTCATTGGGTCGCAAAGCATTGGACACAACTGAGCCACTTTCACTTTCAATGTGAACATACCCAATGCAAAACTTCAAAATACATATATGGAACTGACAGGACCACAAAGATAGTAGAGAAATCTGCAAAAATGGTGAAAAACTTACTATGTCATTTTCACTTGCTCACAGAATAGGAAGCTATAAAGTGTGTGAGAATATTGAAGGTCTCAATAATTAACAAGGATCAGAAGCATTTAATTGACCTAATTCTTGTGTGTTTGGAAGAAATCTTCTTTTATGAGCACACAAAATATTTGTAAAAATTTAACCATATACTTAGGCATAAATATAGCTTTTTTTAAAATTTGAGATAATTCACTGAGAATTTGGGGAGTTAGCTAGAACTAAATAATTAGAAATTCCCAATGGCCTGAGAATTAAATAAAACATTAAACAATAAATTAAATATTAATACAAAATGAGACAGTATTGCTACTCAAAGTTAATGTATGAAGTATACTTACAAAAAAATAACATATCTGTTTCTAACTATATTATTTTTTTCAGTGGCACATCTTCTGGTTTTCATAAATTTGTCTGATTTTGCCTCCTGTCTCTCTTTGCATGTAGAAAACATGCTCCACTGGATTTTCAAGAAAGGGAAAAGATCTAGCAACCAGACTATAATTACTTCTTTCATCCAGAAATATCTGTGAAAAGCAAAAATAAAAATCATCCTGATTGTATTTAAACCCCCAGGGTTAAAGGGACCACCTTTAAAACTCGTCCATTGTTTCCAGTGAAGATTACCAATATAAATTTAAGTTACAAAATGTTTTTAATTTTTTTTTTTTTTTAGTTAACAGATTTACCTTAAGGTAATCAAACATATTCTAGGAATTCAGAACATTATAAGCATTATCATAAAAATCCATTTAAAATGTATTTAAATTGTTTTTACTCAGTAGACATTAATCACTTTCATCAATTCCTATCTGTTGAAAAACCTCAGGAAATTGAATTAGCAATTAACCACTTTCTGTTTTGCACTAACAAGGGCTACTGAATGACTAGAATGTCCTCACTAATCTACACTTTTCTTTTTCTTTAAACCCAGATCAAAACTCACCTCTGGCCATTCCTAACTAATGACCCCCTCCCTTCATCACACATACACTCACACCTAGCTTGGGTCATGCTGCGTCCTCTGAACATTTAAGCTTGTTTATGTGTTTCTTTTCTAGTGCATTTATGTCATTTTCACATGTGTTGATTCTCTTAATGCTCAGTTGTAAATTAGGTACTTATGAAAGTTCCGTTCACTTTTTAAATACCCCAAGGCTGTATTTAATACACCAAAGTAGCCACATACTGAATAGCTCCCAAGCGATTTTAAGCAGTTAATGCAGCATCAGAAGTAGCCTAATTTATTATTAGGGAGTAGTTTAGGCACAGAAGAATTGGATTATGTCAGGAGTTTTCATGACTATAAATCAAAATTTCAAAGTGACTTTAATTTTTTGTATGTTCTCTCAAATTGCACGATGATTTATCTTTATGCTGGTCCATCAGGGTGTCTCTACAGTGGCACTGAAGACATTTTGGACATACCTTGTGTGGGAGTGTGCTGTTTTATGCATGACAGTATGTCTAGCAGCATCCCTGGTCTCCCCCAACTTGATGGCTGGAGCACCCCCGCCCTACTGTGACAACCAAAAATGTCTCCAAATGTTGCCACATGGGGGTAAAACTGACTCCTACTGAGAACCACTAGCCTATACTTTAGAGCTCTTTCTTAAGGAAACTAACAACTTCTTAACAGGAAAATTCTCGTTGAAGATCAATGCCATTAGCGCTAATTAAGTCAAATTCCTTAGCACTTAGAAGTTACCTCCTAAAAGATCTTGAGCTCATTCAAGGAAACAGATTTGAATAACCCACATACTTATTGGTTTAAAAACATTAATATGGTCAAAGCAGCAAATTCAGGCTAATCCAAAATCTCTTAGACATTGCTCTGATGCAGCTTAGAGACAGATGCAGAAAGCTTGGCAGTGTGCATAAGATAACTGAGATAAAAGAGATAACTGAGATAAAATCTATTCTTCTTGTCTTCTGGAGAGTACTCTCTGACCTCAGCTGGTAAAGTCCACTCAGCCTATTGTCAAACGATGTTTTACAAGAGGATTTAAATTTTAACTCTACTGAAGATATTTTAAAATGTTACCACAGCCTCGTCTAACTCAGTGAAACTAAGCCATGCCATGTGGGGCCAGCCAAGACAGACGGGTCATGGTGGTGAGGTCTGACAAAACGTGGTCCACTGGAGAAGATAAAGGCAAACCACTTCAGTGTTCTTCCCTTGAGAACCCCATGAACAGGGTGAAAGGAAAAAGATAGGACATTGAAAGATGAACTCCCCAGATATGCTACTAGAGATCAGTGGGGAAGTAACTCTGGAAAGAATGAAGGGATGGAGCCAAAGCGAAAATGACACCCAGTTGTGGATTTGACTGGTGATAGAAGCAAGGTCCAAAGCTGAAAAGAGCAATATTGCATATGAACCTGGAAAGTCAGGTCCATGAACCAGGCATTGGAAGTGGTCAAGCAGGAGATGGCAAGAGTAAATGTCAAGATTCTAGAAGTCAGCAAACTAAAATGCACTGGAATGGGTGAATTTTACTCAGATGACCATTATATCTACTATTGTGGGCAGGAATCCCTTGAAAGAATGGAGTAGCCATCATAATCAACAAAAGAGTCTGAAACGCAGTACTTGGATGCAATCTCAAAATGACAGAATGATCTCTCTTCTTTTCCACGGCAAACCATTCAATATCACGGTAATCCAAGTCTATGCCCCAACCAGTAATGCTGAAGAAGCTGAATTTGAATGGTTCTATGAAGACCTACAAGACCTTTTAGAACTAACACCCAAAAAAGATGTCCTTTTCATTAAAGGGGATTGGAATGCAAAAGTAGGAAGTCAAGAAACACCTGGAGTAACAGGTAAATTTGGCGTTTGGATTACAGAATGAAGTAGGGCAAAGGCTAATAGAGTTTTGCCAAGAACACACGGGTCATAGCAAACACCCTCTTCCAACAACACAAGAGAAGACTCTACACATAGACATCACCAGATGGCCAACACCAAAATCAGATTGATTATATTATTTGCAGTCAAAGATGGAGAAGCTCTATACAGTCACCAAAAATGAGACGGGGAGCTGACTGTGGCTCAGATCATGAATTCCTTATTGCCAAATTCAGACTTAAATTGAAGAAAGTGTGGAAAACCACTAGACCATTCAGGTATGACCTAAATCAAATCCCTTATGATAATACAGTGGAAGTGAGAAATAGATTTAGGGACTAGATCTGATAGACAAAGTGCCTGATGAACTATGGATGGAAGTTCGTGACATTGTACAGGAGACAGGGATCAAGACCATCCCTATGGAAAAGAAATGAAAAAAAAAAAAAAAACAAAATGGCTGTCTGAGGAGGCCTTACCAGTACCTATGAAAAGAAGAGAAGTGAAAAGCAAAGGGGAAAGGAAAGATATGAGCATCTTAATGTAGAGTTTCAAAGAACAGCAAGGAAAGATAAGAAAGCCTTCCTCAGAGATCAGTGCAAAGAAATAGAGGAAAACAATAGAAAGGGAAAGACTAGAAATCTCTTCAAGAAAATGAGAGATACCAAGGGAATATTTCATGCAAAGATGAGCTCAATAAAGGACAGAAATGTATGGGCCTAACAGAAGCAGAAGATATTAAGAAGAAGTGGCAAGAATACACAGAGAAACTATAAAAAAAGATCTTCACAACCCAGGAATCATGATGGTATGATCACTCACCTAGAGCCAGACATCCTGGAATGTAATGTCAAGTGGGCCTCAGGAAGCATCACTATGAACAAAGCTAGTGGAGGTGATGGAATTCCAGTTGAGCTATTTCAAGTCCTAAGACATGGTGCTCTGAAAGTGCTGCACTCAATATGCCAGCAGATTTGGAAAACTCATCAGTGGCAACAGGACTGGAAAAGTTCAGTTTTCATTCCAAAACCAAAGAAAGGCAAAGCCCAAGAATGCTCAAACTACTGCACAATTGCACTCATCTCACACGCTAGTTAAGTAACACTCAAAATTTTCCAAGCCAGGCTTATGCAATATGTGAACCATGAAATTCCAGATGTTCAAGCTGGTTTTAGAAAAGGCAGAGGAACCAGAGATCAAATTGCCAATATCCGCTGGATCATTGAAAAAGCAAGAGAGTTCCAGAAAAACATCTATTTCTGCTTTATTGACTATGCCAAAGCCTTTGACTGTGTGGATCACAATAAACTGTGGAAAATTATGAGAGAGATGGGAATACCAGACCACGTGACCTGCCTCTTGAGAAACCTGTATGCAGGTCAGGAAGCAAGAGTTAGACAGGACATGGAAAAACAGACTGGTTCCAAATAGGAAAAAGAGTACATTAAGGCTGTATATATTCACCCTGCTTGTTTAACTTCTATGCAGAGTACATCATGAGAAACACTGGGCTGGAAGAAGCAGAAGCTGGAATCAAGATTCCGGGAGAAATACCAATAATGTCAGATATGCAAATGACACCACCCTTATGGCAGAAAGTGAAGAAGAACTAAAGAGCCTATTGATGAAAGTGAAAGAGGACAGTGAAAAAGTAGGCTTAAAGTTCAACATTCAGAAAACTGAGATCATGGCAGCCAGTCCCATCACTTCATGGCAAGTAGATGGGGAAACAGTGAAACTGTAGCAGATTCTATTTTGGGGGGCTCCAAAATCACTGCAAATGGTGATTGCATCCTTGAAATGTAAAGATACTTAACCCTTGGAAGGAAAATTATGACCAACTTAGACAGTATATTAAAAAGCAGAGACATTACTTTGCCACAAAGTTCTGTCTAGTCAAGGCTATGGTTTTTTCAGTAGTCATGTATGGATGTGAGAGTTAGACTATAAAGAAAACTGAGCAGTGAAGAATTGATGCTTTTGAACTGTGGTGTTGGAGAAGACTCTTGAGAATCCTTTGGAGTGCAAGGAGATCCTACCAAGTCATCCTATAGGAGATCAGTCCTGAGAGTTCATTGGAAGGACTAATGTTGAAGCTGAGACTTCATTACTTTGGGCACCTGATGCGAAGAGCTGACTCATTTGAAAGATCCCTGATGCTGGGAAAGATTGAGGGCAGGAGGAGAAGGGGACGACAGAGGATCAGATGTTTGGATGGCATCATCATCTCAATGGACATGAGTTTTGGTGAACTCTGGGAGTTAGTGATGGACAGGGAGTCCGGTGAGATGCAGTTCATGGGGTCACAAAGAGTCAGACATGACTAGTGACATAACTGAACTGAAGTGAACTTTATCAAAATTTCTGGAATGACCCCTATCATTAATGACTCACTCCTTGTTTCTTATTGGGTGCCCATATTGCATAACTAAGGGAAAGGTTTTTTTCTCTTCTTAGAACTCTCTTTAAATGTTTTCACATATTAGACACTTATTTGTGCTATATGAATACTTGTTACAATTCCCTTTAGTACTTCTTTTTTTAATTTGCCAAATAGTGATGGAATGTTTCTATGTAATATGGTAACTCCCACTGTCACACTAAGTACATTGTCATGAGAGTACTTAGGTAATATGATAAAGTCATAGTTTTCATGGCATGAGCTTCCATATGGGCCTAGGAAACTAAAGAAGCTCAAAAAGTAAATATGAAATGCGTGTTCTATATTTTAAAGAATTGTCACAAACAATAGGACAAAATGATGGATAGAAGTTAATTAAAGCTATAATCCAAAATAACACTTTTATACAATCAGTTCATTATATTATTGGAGTATTTAGTCAATACTTCATTAAAATATCCTTATTTTATCAATTCAACTTTCCTGATGTTTCTCAATCTTTTTTTTTCTAGGAAGTAATTTAGTAGGGTTGTTACAATACACAAAATATATTTAACAAAGGTATTTTCATATCCTCTTCATTATGAAAGATTTTGGGGTTATGAGTAGGAAGAGAGTGAATAGTATTTCAGGAATGTTGTTTTCATAGGGACTTCAGGAAAATAATGAGAATTCATTTTTCCACTTCCTTGGAGACTATCATTTAGCATTGGCACTCCAGTTCTCCTTGACCTACTGAGGCAAATTTGCACATATCTCCACTTAAGAGTGCTCAGAAAAAACCTTTATGATTGTGTTCTTATCTAGAGCAGCTAAGCCTCCACCAACTTTACTGCATGCATCAGTTCAGCCAAGAGCTCACCACTAACATATCAATTCAGTTCAATTGCTCAGTTGTGTCTGACTCTTTGTGACCCCATGAATCACAGCATGCCAGGCCTCCTTGTCCATCACCAACTCCCAGAGTTCACTCAGACTCACGTCCATCAAGTCAGTGATGCCATCCAGCCATCTCATCCTCTGTCATCCCCTTCTCCTCCTGCCCACAATCCCTCCCAGCATCAGAGTCTTTTCCAATGAGTCAACTCTTCCCATGAGGTGGCCAAAGTACTGGAGTTTCAGCTTCAGCATCATTCCCTTCAAAGAAATCCCAGGGCTGATCTCCTTCAGAATGGACTGGTTGGATATCCTTGCAGTCCAACGAACTCTCAAGAGTCTTCTCCAACACCACAGTTCAAAAACATCCATTCTTCAGCACTCAGCTTTCTTCACAGTCCAACTCTCTCATCCATACATGACCACTGGAAAAACCATAGCCTTGACTAGACAGACCTCTCTGCTTTTCAATATGCTATCTAAGTTGGTCATAACTTTTCTTCAAAGAGTAAGCATGTTTTAATTTCATGGCTGCAATCACCATCTGTAATGATTCTGGAGCCTCCCCCAAAAATAAAGTCTGACACTGTTTCCTCATCTATTTCCCATGACATGATGGGATCAGATGCCATGATCTTCGTTTTCTGAATGTTTTGTTTCAAGCCAGCTTTTTCACTCTCCTCTTTCACTTACGTCAAGAGGCTTTTTAGCTCCTCTTCACTTTCTGCCATAAAGATGGTGTCATCTGCATATCTGAGGTTATTGATATTTCTCCTGGCAATCTTGATTCCAGCTTGTGTTTCTTCCAATCCAGCATTTCTCATGATGTACTCTGCATATAAGTTAAATAAGCAGGGTGACAATATACAGCCTTGATATACTCCTTTTCCTATTTGGAACCAGTCTGTTATTCCATGTCCAGTTCTAACTGTTGCTTCCTGACCTGCATACAGGTTTCTCAAGAGGCAGGTCAGGTGCTCTGGTATTCCCATCTGTTTCAGAATTTTCCACAGTTTACTGTGATCCACACAGTCAAAGGCTTTGGCATAGTCAATAAAGCAGAAATAGATGTTTTTCTGGAACTCTCTTGCTTTTTCCATGATCCAGCGGATGTTGGCAATTTTATCTCTGGTTCCTCTGCCTTATACCACAGCTCTAATTTCAGTCTCTCTTCATCCTTCCTCCACAGTCCTTAGCACCAGATTTCCATCTACCCTGCTCTTAATATCTCCTTTCTCAGTCACTGTTTCCTTATTATTTCTGCTCTTCACTGCTAGGTTTCTCATACATGAGGCTTATGCAGACATGGGTCACTGAATGACTGAGTCATTCATGGGTCATTGAATTGATCTGCTTCAATTCAAGTCTATTTCTCACAGTTTATAGAACACTCTACTTGACTGAAATCTGAAAACACCATGAAGGATAGAGAGAGCTGGTGGTTGCTGACAGCCTCCAAAACAACTCCAACATGGAGACTGAATGACAGTTTATCTTCTGGACTCAGCAGATGGAGACTTGAAGGAGGGATGTTCATGGCCTGACACCCTTCCACAAGATGGGGAGACTAGAGAATATTAGAGGCAGGAAGCCAATTTAACTCCTTTACAAATCTATCATTGCCATCTACTTAAAACTGTGCTTCTTATACTGCATTATGACACTCTTGACCCACCCTTGTAAATATCATCTTGTTCTACATATTTCAGACTTCGGAAATAACAGAGGTATGTCAAGCAAGCAAATTATCCTTCAGCCTAGGATGTCCCCTTAAGACTCTCAATTTCCAAGTAAGACCAAGGAATCCTCTTTTAGACATTCCTAGGGAGTATTATATGGCTTCCCCTTCCTGTTAGATCCATTTCTTCACCCATTAGAGTAGGTATCCAGATGTGCCTGTCACATATGGATGGGGACAATTTGTAACCAAGAGAGAAAAAGAGGAATAAAGCACACAGCACAGTTCCCCTATTAATTTGCACATATGCAGGCCTTGTCCAGATACCTTAAAAGTAATAGTTTCCCTTCCTGAAATCTCCAGGGCTGTTGTGGCTGACCATGAGGTCAGAGGAAAGGCTAATTGCAAGAGCAGCTGTCATCGACCCAAAAAGTTAGCTGAAGAATCAAGTACAAAGGCCAACTGATTCTCAAAACATTTCTCCCAGCACTCTTGGGCATCTTGCCACTCAGTGTTAAAGAGATCAGGGGTGGGTGAACTACAGACATACTTAGGTACATTTTCCCTTCTTACGTTTAACAAAATGGACAGTCAATGTGGATTTTCACATCGTTTTAGAGATATCTAATAGTATTCATTTGTATTAGAAAGTTGCATGTAATTCAATACCTCCCACACACAAAAAAATCAATTTTAAACTATCTGACTGCCAAATCTATCTATCTAAACTATTTGAGTTGCCAAATCAAAGACTGGCAACTCAGTCCTTTTGGTTGTAGTGAGATAGCCAAGAATCTCTTTTATTTCAACATGACCTTAGTATTGAACATCTCTCACTATGTTAGAGCTGCATTTATTTCCCAAATTATATTTATCTGTAAATAAATGCCACATACTTTTTCAAATCAGGGAGGGAGGAATTGTCAGTTCTAAAATATGAATTCCTCATTAAAATTATAAATCTAAAAATTGTATCAGAAACATAGGAAAAGGTTATGATGGGGAAGAAGTAAAATAGATGATAGTTGTAGCTATCAAAACATATATTAACTGGGACAATGATGAAAAAATATATTTGATGTTGTTAGGCCTAAGGAATGCTGAGACTTATATCTGAATTTTCTTTAATATGATAGGGTATCATGATTTATTTTACAAAATTTAAATGGTAACTCTCAGAAATGTGGGAGTTTGAATTCAGCTCCCACATTTAAAGATGATCAGAAAAAATGGAGAGAGATAATAGATTAAGAACACACTTTCTTTTTTCAGCTCAGTTTAAAAAATGCATAACATAATTATTTGCCATGAAACAGCATTCATAAAGGTTACATCTGGTTCTAAGTACAGTTGTAGTTACCTTATACACACTGGTATGTGTGTGCACAATATATGGAGAGTAATGAACACATATGTTGAAATTTGTTTATTTTCATGTATGTTCCACTATGAATAAGGTAATATGCCTCTTAAGGTGGATAAACTCCCTCCAACGATCAGAAATAAAGTCCTTGAAAAGAGTGGGAATCACATTCCTGCTTAGTCACTAAGTCATGTCTGACTCTTTGCGACCCCATGGACTATAGCCCATCAGGCTCCTCTGTTCATGGGGATTCTCCAGGCAAGAATATTGGAATGGGTAGTCAGTCCCTCCTCCAGGGGATCTTCCCAATCCAGGAACTGAACCTAGGTGCCCCACCTTGTAGATTCTTTAATATCTGAGCCACCAGGGAAGCCCATGACAGTTATACAGTTGGCATGTCTGATCTGAATGTACATTTCTCAAAACAGCCCGGACTTTTACACTGACCACTCTGATCTTTATGGCATCACGTTTCCAGAGGGTAGAGGGAATGATTTTTTCCCCTACAATTTGCTACTCTCTTCCTCCCAGCACAAATATGACATTTTACCCTAATAGTGTTAACAAATGTCAGCCCTCTGCTAATCAGTGAATTAAAACCAGGCATCCATTCCTACAACATCTGACTTAAAGAGAATATTATAATTGAGGAAAGATGGAGAAACAAAATCTCATAGAGTCAGTCAATTATTGTTAAAAACAATATAAATGATAATATCTGCTATTGGCTCAGTGGTAAAGAATCCACCTGCCAATGCAAGAACCACAGGAGATGAGAGTTTGATCCCTGGGTCAGGAAGAGTCCCTAGAGGAGGAAATGGCAACCAACTCCAGTATTATTCCTGGAAAATCACATGGACAGAGGACTCTGGTGGACTACAGTCTGTGGGGCTGTAAAGAGTCAGACACAACTGAGCAACTGAGTACACACAGAATGCATACTTGCTGTGGTATCCTTAATTTGATTTTTCCTCTGATCCCTTCAGATTTTTGACCCTCGGGTCCTTCTTCCAGTGTTCAACACTCCTTCATACCTCTGCTGTGGACTGAGTCCCATTGGTCTTCACATTTTTTTATTTGCGGAAGTTAGGCAAGGTTTTTCAACATTGGAAAAGCAACTAGCTTAAGAATAGTGGTACTAGAAAGTGTGTCTCTGCTTTTTAATATGCTGTCTAAGTTGGTTATAACTTTTCTTCCAAGGAGCATGCGTCTTTTAATTTCATGGCTGCAGTCACCATCTGCAGTGATTTTGGAACCCAAGAAAATAAAGTCTGTCACTATTTCCATTGTTTCCTCATCTATTTGCCATGAAGTGATGGGACTGAATATCATGATATTAGTTTTCTGAATGTTGAGTTTTAAGCCAACTTTTTCACTCTCCTCTTTCACTTTCATCAAGAGGCTCTTTAGTTCTTCTTTGCTTTCTGTCATAATGTTGGTGTCATCTGCATATCAGAGGTTGTTGATATTTCTCCCAATAATCTTTATTCCAGTTTGTGCTTCATCTAGCCCAGTATTTCGCATGATGTGCTCTACATATAAGTTAAATAGCAAGATGACAATAAATAACTTTGACATGCCTTTTTCCCCAATTCCCTTGTGGTTCAGCTGGTAAAGAATTCACCTGCAATGCTGGAGACCTTGGTTTGATCCCTGGGTTAGGAAGATCCCCTGGAGAAGGGGAAGGATTCCTGTTCCAGTATTCTGGTCTGGAGAATTCCATGGATTGTATAGTCCATGGGGTCACAAAGAGTTGGACACAACTGAACGACTTTCAATTTCACTTGTGATAAAACAACATTAAATATTAAATTGGTGGATCACATATTAATATCAAGAAAATCTGCAAAGAACTGGTCTCTCAAGAAACATCAAGATTACCACTTGTCACCAGAGAGAGGATGGAGACCCAGATCTTCCCAGGACACCATCTTGTGGTCTGTGTACCACAACTTCTTCTCTTTATTGAGCTCTCTACTTTTTGCCCTGGATCACTTCTCCAGGCTTTTTTCTAAGCTGGTGATTTCATCTTTGTCATTTCTTTTTATAAATGACAACTTATTTTTATTTACCATAGGAGAATGAATAATCTACATAGATCAGTATCTGTCATCACCTCGGAGTTGAGCTGTCTCCTTTATTCTCATTTGCTAGACAGATAGAAAATTAGATACTGACTCATGCCCTGAAAGCACAGGAGCTTCTCAGAGGTCACACACCTGTGATGGTTTTCTTGGTCACAGTTGTTTTATGGAGGTAAATCTCACAATTTTGTGAGGGTGGAGCACTCTCATGATTGGGTTCCCCTGGAGGTTTTAACATTCAGATTTGTTCTTATTGTGCCTCTGAGAATTTGCTGATTAGAGCTCCAGTTTTCCTTCTCAACATTGGTTCTTGTTGCTGCTTCCTCTTCTCCTCCGTCTCTGCTCCAGGAAACCTTGCCTCCTGTATTTCCTGCTCTATATCTCTAATCTTGGCGGTGACGGTTTCTCCCATATCCACCCCTCACTCAGTGATCCAAGTAAAGTTGTTGATTTTTCAGGCTCTTTGACTGTTTATCAGTTGTCAAGACAGTGGAGATGTCCAGGCTTTTTCCATGCGGAAACTGAAACAAGAAGTCCACAGTCACTGTGGGCTTAATTGGTAATATTTCTGTAAAATGGCCAGTGCTTTCTTGTCTGCCCTTTACTGCTATCCTTTTTCTCACTAAATTAACTTTTCTCTTCTTTGAAGTTATCTTTGAGGTAGAAATGAACTTCCTTTAAATATATCTTTGTCAACCACTGTATTCTTTAATGCTTCTCTTCTTCAGTGGAAAAATACTAGAACTTTTAGTATATTTTAATGTCTGAGGCTCAGCAAAACTTAAAGCTTTTCATAAAGAATTAAATTAATGGGCCAATATGTAATACTAATTACTCTGTGGCGAGCAGATGCACATTGCTCTTAAATATATAGACTTCATGAGCTGTTATAGTTCATGTTGTTTAGTGTAACTTGAGGCATAGTCATTAACATAGTGGGATATTTGGTTAGCATTTAACATTTGTTTTACACATATTGACCTCAAAATTCCCAGAATGGAACCAACTCTTCACATCCTCTTTACATGACGTTATATTTACAAAAGGACATCACTCATATTTAAATATTTATAGAAGACTTTAAATTAGTGTTTATAACTTCAGAACATTAAAATAGAGAAATTTTTATATATACACATGTATGCCATTAGAAAAATCCTTAAAGACCCAAACAGAACATCTTTAAAACATTCAGTGCAATTGTTACCTTTACTTGCATTAAGGTTGTGTTTTTCCCTTAAAGAAGAGTTATTTTTCTTTCCAGGATAGTTTTTCCCATAGCCTAGGAATTAAGGAGCTTACTTTTGGCCTCAGTCATATAAAAATTCACCGTGTGACAAGTCACAGTGGATTGGGGGATCTTGGTTGTCTGTCCTATAGATCATGGAGAATAGTCTAGATTTCTGCGTATTTCTTGAGAATCAGTTGACTCTTTTCTGGATTCTGTCTGTCAAAGAAGTTATATTAGCTGTATTAGTGAGCCACTCTTCTTGCAACATATTCTGTAAAAGTTCCTTCACAGATAACCAAGATGGCTTGCTGTTTCTGCTATAATAAGTTGCCCTTACTCAAATGATTCAATAATAATTTAATTATAGTTACCACAGGACCCAGTAATCCCACTCCTAGGTATTTACTCTAAAGATGAGAACTTATGTTCATATAATAACATATATGAGAATGTTCATAGTAGTTCTTTCCGTAATCACCAAGAATTAGGGAAAAAACAAAATGTCTATCTGCTGATGAATGGATAAACTAACTGGATTACATACAATGGAAAGTTACTCAATAGACTAGTGAAACGCAGCAATTTGGGTGACTTTCAAAGATGTTATGCTGAGTGAAAGAAGCCAGTCTCAAAAGATTATGTACCTTATGACTCCATTTGTATTGAATGCTCAGTCACTTCAGTCATATCTGACTCTTTGGACCATATGGACTGTAGCCTACCAGACTCCTCTGTCCATGGGATTCTCCAGGCAAAACTACTGGAGTGGGAGTGGGTCACCATTATCTCCTCTAGGGGATCTTCCCAACCAGGATATTGAGTGGGTCTGCCTGCATTTCCTGCATTGGAGGAAAATTCTTTACCCACTGAGCCACTTGAGAAACCCTCCATTTAGATTAGACATTCTCAAAAAAGGGACAATCATAGTGGTGAAGGAAAATATCAGTGGTTGCCAGGGACTTGGGGGTGGGGAGTGTTTGACTCTAAGGGAGAAAACCATGAGATTTGGGGGTAATAGAACTGTTCTGTATCCTGATTATGGTGAATGTCACAGGAATTTACACATGGGTTAAAGTTTACAGAGCTATATACCAGTAAAATCAATCTTACTGTATATTAAATTTAAAAATGAAATTAAATAAAGCAAATATAAATGAATAGATAAATAGTAATATTAAGATACATTATCAGACCATGATGTATCATTGATTCAGAAATAAGCTCCAGGCAGGGAGATATAATGATTAAGATCTCAGTTTCAGAATGAGTCATTAGAATCCTTTTCTGCTATTTCAGTGATCTGGGAGAGACATTGACCCACCGGGAGACTCATGTCTCCATTGTAGGTGTAGATGGTAATCATTCTTACCTTAAAACATTGTAAGGGTAAACGATAACATATTATACTTACCTACTAATAATTATACTGTTAATATTATGTTGGAAATCATTACATGCCTTTCTCTATTTAGTACTTTTGATGAAGAAAATCTGGCTATTGCTTCCCCCACCCAACAGAATACATCCACACAGATGTGCTGGTACCACCATTATAAACCCCATCGCTATTGTCATACACTATACAAAAAAAGATCTTAACAACCCAGATAATCATGGTGGTGTGATCACTCACCTAGAGCCAGACATCCTAGAATGCAAAGTCAAGTTGGCCTTAGGAAGCATCACTACAAACAAAGCAGGTGGAGGTGATGGAATTCCAGTTGAGCTTTTTTCAAAATCTAAAAGATTATGCTGTGAAAGCACTGCACGCAATATGGCAGCAAATTTGCGGGAAAAAAAAAAAAAACAACTCAGCAGTGGCCACAGGACTGAAAAAGGTCAGTTTTCATCATAATCTCAAAGAAAGGCAATGACAAAGAATGCTTAAACTACTGTACAATTGCATTCATCTCACATGCTAGCACAGTAATGCTCAAAATTCTCCAAGCCAGGCTTCAACAGTACATGAACCGAGAACTTCAGCATGTTCAAGCTGGATTTAGAAAAGACAGAGTAACCAGAGATCAAATTGCCAAAGTCTGTAGTATCATAGAAAAGGCAAGAGAGTTCCAGAAAAACATCTACTTCTGCTTTACTCACTACACCAAAGCCTTTGATTGTGTGGATCACAAAAAATTGTTGAAAATTCTTCAAGAGATGGGAATACCAGATGATCTGAGCTGCCTCTTGAGAAATCTGTATGCAGATCAGGAAGCCACAGTTAGAACTGAACATGGAACAACAGACTGGTCCCAAATAGGAAAACGAGTATGTCAAGGCTGTATGTTGTCACCCTGCTTATTTAACTTATATACAGAGTGCTCATGAGAAATGCTGGGCTGGAAGAAGCACAAGCTGGAATCAAATTGCTCAGAGAAATATCAATAATGTCAGATATGCAGATGACACCACCCATATGGCAGAAAGTGAAGAGGAACTGAAGAGCCTCTTGATGAAAGTGAAAGAAGAAAGTGAAAAAGCTGGCTTAAAACTCAGAATTCAAAAAACTGAGATCATGGCATCCAGTCCCATCACTTCATGGCAAATAGGGAAACAATGGAAACAGTGACAGACTTTGTTTTCTTGGGCTCCAAAATCACTGCAGAAGGTGACTGCAGCAATGAAATTCAAAGACAATTGCTGCTTGGAAGAAAAGCTATGACCAACTTAGACAGCATATTAAAAAGCAGAGACATTACTTTGCTCACAAAGGTCTGTCTAGTCAAAGCTATGGTGTTTACAGTAGTCATGTAGGGATGTGAGAGCTCAACTATAAAGAAAGCTCAATGTCGAAGAATTGATGCTTTTGAACTGTGGTGTTTGAGAAGACTCTTGAGAGTCCCTTGGACTGCAAGGAGATCCAACCAATCAATCCTAAAGAAAATCTGTCCTGAGTATTTATTGGAAGGACTGATGCTGAAACTGAAACTCCAATACTTTGGCCACCTGATGTGAAGAACTGAGTCACTGGAAAAGACTCTGATGCTGGGAAAGTTTGAAGGAAGGAGGAAAAGGGGACAACAGAGGATGAGATGGTTGGATGGTGTCACCAACTTGATGGACATGCATATGAGCATGCTCTGTTAGTTGGTGATGTACAAGGAATCCTAGCATGCTGCAGTCCATGAGGTCACAAATGGTCAGACATGACTGAGCAGCTGAACTGAACTGATTGTCATACACAGCATAGTAGGGCTATGATAGAATCTCAGATCTCTAGAGAGGTAAAATGCTCATTACTACCAAGCAATAACTTGTGAACTACTGTCTTATGAATGCTGCAAACAGTCTTAATATATTTTGGAAGCAAGAAAAAAATGCACTTGGTGAAGTGATGATTATTTGAAATCCAACACCTTCAGTCCCAAAAGAAAGACATTAGGGTCTTTGTCCTTGACTTGTCTTTTTCCTTTTGCAATCACTCTTTAACACTCTCATCTGATCTGTCAGTTTCAGTGATTGCATCTAGGCAGCAGATGACTCTCAAATCTATATTTACCATCTTGGTCTCTCTCCTGGGCTTCAAGATTGGATTTCTAACTCCTGTTAGAGTTAGATTATCTGAATTGTGATCTCTAAGGCATTATCTGAGACTCTGCTCATTCATTTTCCCTTGCAAAGCTTCCCCTTTCTCTGATTTTCAAATTCTGTTGTGCCACCAGCCTCTGGAAATGTGTCCCAAATGCTTGGTGTCGTTGTCTCTTGTCTTTGCCTAGGACCGTGAAGCAAGACTTCGCCTTGCTACCTCTAATTTAAATGATAACCAGGGTCTATGAAGATAGGCTTCACAAGTGTACTAAACTGCCATGTTAATTCAAAATGCTACATATAGTTTCTGTATAACTTCCTTATTTGGTGCATAAAACCTTTACTAATTACCTAAAGAAAGAATTATAAACAACTTGATCTTACATAAATTTTGTCTTGATTTCTCACTATATCCCTTTAGCCAAATAGTCAGTTTCCTATGCCCACTTTATACTTTCTCAATTCCGTGACTTTGTTAATATTATTTGCTTTATAATATAATATACTTGTTAATATAATAGTCCTTTTGTCTGGAATAGCCTGCTCCTTCACATGTTCAATATTTCTTTAATTCTGGCTTAAAAGCCTTACCACGATCCTCATATTGGAAGCGATTTTAGACTCTTTTGAGCTGACATAGCACATTTGTTATTACATTTTTATGAAATGTATTACTTTCTGCCATTCATTAAGAGTATTTATGAGTGTATATTATATCCAGAGAGAGTAAAATATATGTCTAAGTCAAAGTGCTGAAGTGGCTAGACTTACACTTTGTATTATTAGTAGGTGCTCAATATGCTTGTTCTACTGAAGAAAAATGAATGAGAATTATTTCCCCAGACTAACCAGGTCATTTTTTCCTAATTCTCCTCTACCCTATAGCTGGTAGCTCCATTGTGGTTTCCTTCCTAGGTACCAATAGCCAGAGTGACCCAGATGGTTGGATTAGCAGTTAAACAGGACTCCCTGAAACCTATGCTTTGGAAAGTTATTCAAAGCTGCCCTAATAGAGGGTTGGATGGCAAAAGAGAAGGGTTGACAGAGGATGAGATGGTAGGATGGCAACACCGACTCAATGGACGTGAGTTTGGGTGAACTCCAGGAGTTGGTGATGGACAGGGAGGCCTGGCATGCTGTGGTTCATGGGGTCACAAAGAGTCAGACACAACTAAGCAAACTGAACTGAATAGAGGGTTTCAGCTGAAATTGCAATCATTGACTGACTATCTTTTAGTATTCCATTCTGTTCCACTTGCTTACTCAGAAGCCAGATATGTGGGAATTGTAATTACAATGTGTTTAGTGCGTAATTATTTCACCTACAAAAAGGTGTTTTGCCTTAAGAATATTCCTCTAACATTATGCTTCTAGACTCAGCCAGGTTACTTAATACTGATATCGTTTCTTTAGATCTTGGATTTTAGGTCCCAATTTCTAGACTTTGGGTCTGTTCCTATAGCAGTGAGGTTTTAGATGCTTTGTAACTGGTAGAGACTTAACCTGAGAAAACGTATTATGTATCCTATGTGCTCCTAAAGGTCTCCAGAATTCTGTAAGCCAATAAATCATTTTTGCTCCATTTATTTAGATCTCCAAAAACAGACTGGATATTTTCAAACTCATAGCTTCATATTCTCTGTTCCTTATTTACAGATGCAGTGGAATTCCTATATTTAGGTTCCTACCTTGATTCCTCACTTTAAATGGAGATCCAACACATTTTGGAAAATGGAGATTCAGATTTATATATATTGGGGTTTGGATTCTGGGGTTATTCTTTTGCTGAGTCACAAACAATTTAGGCATTTCAGCACACTGCAAAGCCCCTACACAGCTGAGCACACAGTAAATTCGGTTTTCACATCAGACCAGCAATCTCCCAGTACTAAAAGTTCTGAGCCACCATACTGAAAGTTAAGCTTAGTTTACATTGTAAAATTATGCTAGATGAATCCTTTTCTAACAAAATTCTGTCTAAGCTTCAGGGGCACTCAGATCCCCCAAAACTTATAAACGTTAGCTGCCCAATGAACTAACTCTCCAAGGGAAATATCAGGCAGGGAACATCATTGTCATGCACAGGTTAGTAATAAAATGAATGGACTGAGGCAAGGAGCTCAAGTAAACATCCAGCCCACTCACTGAGGCACCTACCTCGTCCTTTCCAGCTCCTCCCTGCTCTAGGGTTTCCACCGTCTGCAAACTAAGGCTCTGCTGTCTGTGGGAATGCTTTCCCCTTTCTGAGGGAACCAGTGCACCTCTCAGCTAGTGTATCTTGTGCCGTAATGAATTCCACACACATGATTCTTAAATGCGCATGGTACCAGCCATGAGTAATTAAGTCTAGTGGGAGGGAAAACCTGGGTGGAGTTGACTAAGTCTGGCGCAGGGACAGGGCTGTCTGGTTTCAGCAGAACTTTCTTCTGAGTGGCAGTGCCCTGTGGCCCCTTGGAGTCAAATCTCCTCCACTCTGGTTTAGGTTGGGTAAAGCACTAACTGGCTTATCTTCCTCATGTCACTCTTACTGTCCCACGTCTCCATTATTTCACCTTGTAGAATGAAGGCAGTATTGTCTGCCCATTTTCCAGGGTGATAGAAAACTACGACAGAAAGTAAAGTATCACCATGACTGAGTTAGTTGTAGCATGCTCCTCTTTTTCTTTTTTTAAACATTTTGGTTTAAGGTACCTTTACTCAACACCTGGCCTAAATATGCCACATAGGGAGCACCTGAATTTGAACTTGCATCATCTTAATCTTAACAGATGTTTTTCTTGGAAATGATCCATTGATAAAACTCAATCCCTTTCAACAAGATTTTATTGAGCAACTACGTTGTGCTGAGTACCTATTCAATCATTAAAATGTGGGCTGTATAAGGCAGCATTTTATTCTCCTCGGTGGAGAATTTCATAAACTCTGCAAAATGTTTCCAGTGTTAAAATGGAACATAAAGGAAGCACTGCTGAGGGGCTTCTTTTCACAGCAAAAATATTAAAAGAGCGTTTGGATTCAAGTGCCACTTTGCAATGAGCTCAGTCACTTTTGGAAGCCAAGGTAATTTCACTTACAACTTAAGGGAGTACCAAGGCAGCTTTGAAAATACAGTTCTTCAGGGTGACCAATATTTCACTTCCCCAGAGTAAACACTTACATGTTTGAAACTTAAATGAATACATTGGTAGGGATTTACCTGAACTTCAGAAACGTAGCTGATACTGGTGCTGGAGAGAGATGTAACAGTAGAAATAAGTTTAACTCCTTGCACACAAAGATTTTGTCTAAGATTATACCTTAACAATGATTTGACAGGTAATCTACTGACATGAAGTTTATTATGAAGGTGATTTAAAATATTTTAAAGGAAGTAGCAGGAAAATAAAACTGTTTACCTAGGAATATGACTATGTCTAGTCCAGGAATCTCTTGAATCATTGCTGCAGGAGACAAAGATGATCTCAATCTTCCAAAACCAAAAGAAAGTTAGTAACCACTTTCTAATAAGAGCATGGGCTTTCATATGCACAAAGACAGTGGTTAAGATGTGGGCTTGGGAATTAGAATGCCTGGCTTAAATACCAGCAGCCACCACGTCCTAACCATATGAATCTGTGTAAGTCATTTAATTTCCCAGTCCCTTGGTTTTTTCACCCATGGAATGGGGATATTAATAATAATTATCTCATGGAGTCCTTAGTTGATTTATTTAAAGACAGCGATATAGTTAAAAGTCTAAAACAATGTTTGGTATATAATAAGTGCTTAATACAGTGCTTCTTAGCTGGCGCTAGTGGTAAAAATCTGCTTGCCAATGCAGGAGACACAAGAGGTGCAAGTTTGATCCCTGGATCAGGAAATTTTCCCTGCAATAGGAAATGGCAACCCGATCCAGTATTCTTGCTGGGAAATCCCATGAACAGAAGAGTCTGAAGGGCTAGAGTCCATGGGGTCACAAAAGAGCTGGACATGACTTAGCGACTAAACAACAATAAGCATTAAAGTAACTATACACAATTGCCAAAAAATTAATTTGACATTTCCTTATCATCAAATTTTATTTTGAAGATATTTTTGGCCATGAAAGTAAACACTAACATACATTCTATTAGATTTAGAAATCTGGAAGAACTTGTTCCAATGTTAACATGTTTTCCCCCAGAAATTCTTTTACATGTGTTTGTTGTTGCAGTTATATAGCTGTTTCCTTGAGATTACAGACTCATAGCTATTTCTCTGTTGTTAATTTAAAATAAGCCCTCACATTTATATCATATATGTAAGAATGGTAGTGGACTTCCCTGGTGGCTCAGAGGTTAAAGCATCTGCCTCTAATGTGGGAGACCCGGGTTCGATCCCTGGGTCGGGAAGATCCCCTGGAGAAGGAAATGGCAACCCACTCTGGTATTCTTGCTTGGAGAATCTCATGGACTGAGGAGCCTGGTGGGCTGCAGTCCATGGGGTCACAAAGAGCCGGACACGACTGAGTGACTTTACTTACTTACTTACTAAGAATGGTAACTACAAAAAAAAAATCATACCACCAATTAGTGAAATCACACAGACCAAAAAAATCCAGTTTTTTAGATGATTTTATCTGCCTCTTAAAAAAAAAAAAATCAGCACTTGACTTTGAAAAAGAAAGGTTATCATTATTTTTAAGAGCATTTGCTCATTTTCCTCTTATAAAGTTATAGGCCAACGAATTATTACAGTATATGAAATTACATATTTGAAAGTTTCAAAAACAGAAGAGTATTTGAATATAAAGCAATTTCAAAATGTCTGTGCAGGATACTTTTTCAAAAAAATTTCAATTTGGAGGCTTTCTGCATATGCCAATGTGTATAAACAGGAAAAAGCACTTTAAACATTTTGCATGGAAAAGATGAGTGTAAAGTACAAGGTAATACTAAAGAAATATTGAAAACGTCTTGAAATGGCAGAGTGCAGACATGATTTACAGACTGTGAAACACAGATTGCCGCTAACTCTCCTTCCTCTTTGAGCTCTATTGAGTTAGAACAAGGATTCCAAGTCTCCACTGGTGCCCTGCCTCCTCTAGCCCCTCACTCTGACTTTACCAACATCACTCTCTCTGTTCTCTCATTTCCCTTTCTCACTCTCCTTAAACAGATTTAGTAAAATTTAAGAGAATACTATAGTCACTCAAAAGTCAGAGCTTACATCATCTTGGACCAGGGATATGATTGGTTAACCTTGCCTGGAGATCCCAACATGTCCTAAGTATTTCCACAGTGGTTCAGTGAGCACATAGCCAGGGGAACGGTTGATGGAGTGCTTTGAAAATTTCAGGTCTGGTAACATATAATGCCATAGAGGCACCTGCTTGTAGGCATCCTTTTAATCAATATGTCCTCATAGATATGACAGAAATAGGAGTCAATAGGGGAGGCCTCCCTGAGAACAGGAAACCAGGTTCTTACTTTTGACCTATACAGAGAATTGAATTACAAATAGGTAAGCTAGCCTTCTGAAGAATTATTGACATTCTATTTATGGAGATAAACTCTTCAGAAAGAGTTGTAAATGCTAGCCTTCTTTGATCAATGAGCATTTGATAACTGTCTACTCTACACAGAGAACGAGTTGGGCTGTAGGAAGAGGAGAAACTGAGAAATCTCAGAAGTGCCTTCCAGGAACTTAAAGAGTGTTAAAAAGACAGCTGAGCACAGATTTATCATCTTCATGTCACCAGAGCAGATCCACTCTGCAAGGATTGGTTGAATGAGTGAATGCAGGAATGGATATAAGAAGGCATGATGTAGAGATAGCAGAGAAGTAGGTGTTAACGACAGTGGAAGTGAAAATGAGATGGATTCTTTAGGGAATGGGGTGTCACCAGAACTTGCTAATGGTGGGAAACACTTTGAGATGTACTTTGAAGTGTTTCAATAGAAAAAGAGGAGAGAAGGAAGAGGCCATTATCAAAGGGACAGATATGATTAAAAGTATAGAAGATTCAAAAGAAGAAACATGTTGTTTGAAATGACCAGACCATAGAGTTGGTGGTGAGAAATCAGGCTGGAAAGATAAATATGGTCCTGACTGTGGCAGTCCTACAAAAGTGTTCATGGAAATTACTCTAATGGCAAAAAGATATAGTAAATCCCATTGAGACATGGAGCAAGGATGACCAATGATGGGTATTGATGTCATCCAACTTAGAAAAGATGAGGTCCTTGAAGGAAGAGCATCAAGTAAAAAGAAAATTTAGCAGAATAACTATAGTTTTGTTGTTTTTTAGTCCATAAGTCGTGCTTGACTCTTTGGAACCCCATGAACCACAGCACACCAGACTTCCCATCCTTCACTATCTCTCGAAGTTTTCTCAAACTCATGTCCATTGAGTCAGTGATGCTACCTAAGCATCTCATTCTCTGTCACCCCTTTCTCCTTCTGCCCTCAATCTTTCCCAGTATCAAGGTTTTTCCAATGAGTCAGTTTTTCACATCAAGTGGCCAAAATATTGGAGCTTCAATTTCAGCATTAATCCTTTCAATGAACACTTAGGGTTGATTTCTTTTAGGAGTGACTGGTTTGTTCACCTTTGCAGTCCAAAGGACTCTCAAATCTTCTCCAGTACCACAATTTGAAACCATCAGTTTTTTGGCACTCAGCCTTCTTTATGGTCCAACTCTCACATCTGTACTTGACTACTTGACAAACCATAGCTTTTACTATATAGATCTTTGTCAGCAAAATCATGTCTCTGATTTTTAGTATGTTCTCTATAATGGCACCCCACTCCAGTACTCTTGCCTGGAAAATCCCATAAGCGGAGGAGCCTGGTGGGCTGCAGTCCATGGGGTCACTAAGAGTAGGACATGACTGAGTGACTTCACTTTCGCTTTTCACTTTCATGCATTGGAGAAGGAAATGGCAACCCACTCCAGTGTTCTTGCCTGGAGAATCCCAGGGACAGTGGGCCCCTGTCTATGGGGTCGCAAGAGTCGGACACGACTGAAGCGACTTAGCAGAAGCAGCAGCAGCTAGATTTGTCATAGCTTTCCTTCCAAGGATCAAGTGTATTATAACTTCATGGCTGCAGTCACTTTCCAATGGTTTTGGAGCCCAGAAATTAAATCTATTACTCATAAAATTTAATGCATGTGGTGAGTAAACTAAATATGAGAAAAGAAACAAATTCTTGCACAATATTTCTATTATCAGTGTCTAGTAACACTATAATAAAAATCTTCTTAAACCTTGCTTACACACACACACATATATATATATAAAACTATGTATAACTAAAGCCATATATTACAGCTAAACATATAACTATAATATAGTTTTATATGTATGTAAAATTTCCTTACATGAACCATTAGAAGAACTTATTATTACTAATATTTCCCTTTTAGATGATAAATCTATGATATAAATGAGATATAAAAGCTGGCATTGGGAGGAAGTTGTGAGGAGAGCAGTTTTGTGATCAATGTTTTACATGTAGAGCTTAAACTATACATTCTACATTGATTTGGAGTGTGCCACCTTATAATTAGAAATTCAGTGCAGAAAATTATGATAGACTAGGATGTCCATTTCTGAGTTTTCTGCTCGGAAGCTTGGAAGTTGAATCTCTGAATATTTTTAAAAGCACTCAAAAAGAACCTATGGCTTAAGAGAACTTGTGTGGATTCTTTAAAAGATGCTCAACATCACTCATTATCAGAGAAATGCTAATCAAAACCACAATGAGGTACCATTTCACACCAGTCAGAATGGCTGTGATCCAAAAGTCAACAAGCAATAAATGCTGGAGAGGGTGTGGAGAAAAGGAAACCCTCTTACACTGTTGGTGGGAATGCAAATTAGTACAGCCACTATGGAGAACAGTGTGGAGATTCCTTAAAAAATTGCAAATAGAACTGCCTTATGATCCAGCAATCCCACTGCTGGGCATACACACCGAGGAAACCAGAATTGAAAGAGACACGTGTACCCCAATGTTCATTGCGGCACTGTTTATAATAGCCAGGACATGGAAGCAACCTAGATGTCCATCAGCAGATGAATGGATAAGAAAGCTGTGGTACATATACACAATGGAGTATTACTCAGCTATTAAAAAGAATACATTTGAATCAGTTCTAATGAGGTGGATGAAGCTGGAGCTGATTATACAGAGCGAAGTAAGCCAGAAAGAAAAACACCAATACAGTATACTTACACATATATATGGAATTTAGAAAGATGGTAATGATAAACCTGTACGCGAGACAACAAAAGAGACACAGATGTCTAGAACAGTCTTTTGGACTCTGTGGGAGAGGGAGAGGGTGGGCTGATTTGGGAGAGTGGCAGTGTAACATGTATGATATCATAAGTGAAAGGAATCACCAGTCTAGGTTCGATGCAGGATGTAGGATGCTTGGGACTGATGCACGGGGATAACCCAGAGAGATGGTGTGGGGCGGGAGGTTGGGGGGAGGTTCGGGATTGGGAGTTCATGTACATTCGTGGCTGATTCATGTCAATGTATAGCAAAATGAATACAGTATTGTAAAGCAAAACAAACTAAAAAATAAAAATTAATTTTAAAAAAAGAACATGCACATTGTCTAAGAATGCAGAAAAAGGAGAGCTTCAGTGTTCATTTTAGTCGCTCTGTTCTTGATATTTTATTCGATGCAAAGCCTATTAATAACTATCTTAATTTAAAGTCAGAAGCTATGTGATTGTTCTAAAAGAGTATGTAGCTTGGTCTTCTGAGTGTCAACCACCAAGCCAGAAGGGGCTACACACATTTATGTGACAAAAGTCATTAAGTTACTGGCCTTTCTTGTCCTTGAAAGACTATTATAGCCATTCTGTCAACTGTGAGCCTTCATGGAAGATTTATTTTAATTATCCACTCTTCCCTAGGCTTAGGCTGGAAACTTTAACTTCTGAGTTTTTAATATTTTATTGCCTTTTATTTATTCTAGATTTCAATCTTCATATAAATTATGCCTTTAGGCTAGAGACATCCTGGTGCCTGCTCTCTCCTCCTGGCTGGCAGGGAGATGATGTGGTTCCTATCTTTTGGAATATCATTATGGACCTGACCACTGCCTCTTTAAAAGATGGTCCAGTGTCTTCCCCGGACGATAGTCAATGCTGAACATTTCCTAACTCTGTACACAGAGAAATTTCCAAGGAAGACTCATGGCTATTATGATCAGTCAGAGGAAAAGAAATAAGGAGAAGGTGTTTCCTCTCTCTTTCAGGTCAAACAATACCTTAAAGACACTGAAAATGTCTAGTAGCTTTCATCCACTGAACAGAAAGCTGGAACAATGAAACTCCTATGTAATGTCCCAGAATTTAGCACTTGCACTTTCATTTTATAAACAGATGAAAGTAACTGAAGCACACAAATCAATGACCAGTCCTTTAATAAAAGCTAAACTGAATTTACCGAAGGAAAAATGAGTCTTACTATTATTATTGCTAAAATTTAATATATTCATTCCATGTGGGAAGAATAATTATCTTTTTTAAAGACTTATTAAAATATAATTGTTATAGCTCAGAAAAGAAAACAGGAATAAAGACATCCAAAGAAAAGGAAAACACTTAAGAAGATACATGCACCTCAGTGTTCACAGCAGTATTATTTACAATAACCAAAATATGGAAGCAACCTATTTGGCCATCAACAGAGGAATGGATACAAAAGAATAAAATTTTGCCAATTGTGACAAAATGGATGGACCTAAGCAATCTGTTTAAGGCACTGATAAATTAACTCATAAATCAGGATCCACAAAATGAATATCCAGGAGCCTGGTCCATGTCACAAATCTAAATCTAAGTCAACCTGCACTTACAGGAAGTGCTTCACTGTCAAGAAAATGTAACATCAGTCATAATCCTCCAACTTAGGTTTAGCTGGCTCAGCTCAGTTTCTCAGTCGTGTCCGACTCTTTGTGACCCCATGGACTGCAGCACATCGGGCGTCCCTGTCCTTCACCAGCTCCCGGAGTTTAACCAACTTATGTCCATTGAGTTGGTGATGCCATCCAACCATCTCATCCTCAGTCATCCTCTTCTCTTTCTGCCTTCAATCTTTCCCAGCATCAGGATCTTTTCAAATGAGTTAACTCTTCGCATCAGGTGGCCAAAGTATTGTAGTTTCAGCTACAACTCAATCCTTCCAATGAACACTCAGGACTGATCTCCTTTAGGATAGACTGGTTGGATCTCCTTGCAGTCCAAGGGACTCTCAAAAGTCTTCTCCAACACCACAGTTCAAAAGCATCAATTCTTTGGTGCCCAGCTTTCTTTATAGTCCAACTCTCACATCCATACATGACCACAGGAAAAACCATAGCCTTGCCTAGATGGACCTTTGTTGGCAAAGCAATGCCTCTGCTTTTTAATATGCTGTCTAGGTTAGTCATAACTTTCCTTTCAAGGAGTAAGCGTCTTTTAAAAATTTTATGGCTGCAATAACCATCTGTAGTGATTTTGGAGCACCCCCAAATAAAGTCAGCCACCGTTTCCACTGTTTTCCCATCTATTTGCCATGAGTGATGGGACCAGATGCCATGATCTTAGTTTTCTGAATGTTGAGCTTTAAGCCAATGTTTTCACTCTCCTCTTTCACTTTCACAAAGAGGCTCTTTAGTTCTTCACTTTCTGCCTTAGCTGGCTCACCTTACTCTAGAAATTAGGACCTGGTAGCCTGTAAGCCTATAAGGAAATCCTTGGCCTTTTAGCAATGGTACCCTGTTTCTCCCTTGCCTCTTTTAACATTCTATAAAACTCACTCTTGCCCCAAATCCCTCAATAATAGTGCTACACCACTTGTGAGGCATTGTCCCCTCCAATCTGTGGGGTACTTTTTTTTTTTTTGAATGCATGTGTATGTGTGTGCTCAGTCATGTCTGACTCTTTGAACCCCAATGGACTGTAGCCTGCCAGGCTCCTCTGTTCATGGGATTCTCCAGGCGAGAATACTGAAGTGGGCTGTCATTTCCTCTTCCAGAGGATCTTCCTGATCCAGGGATGGAATCCACATCTCCTGTGTCTCTTGCATTGCAGGTGGATTCTTATCACTGAGCCACTGGGGAAGTCCTTCCCCTTGAATAAAGGACATCAACTTGTTATTGAATTGGTTTAGTTTTGTCATTTGACAGCACTTGTGACTACATGGGGGAACATTCAGTAGAGTTATTCATTAAAAATACACATCGAGGTTGTGGATTTAAGGCTTCCTTTGTCTCTGGCTGCTTTTAGTCTATTGCTTAGTTGTCTTTTAAAGATAGATCCTGAAGAGGTGTATTAATTTCTATGGAAATTCAAAGCAAAGTCTAAGCAAAATGAAATTGAAAAAAATATTGTAAATTATTTATAAATCAGTGTTTAATCTAATATCTGTTTATCACACACCTACCACTGGTGCTGCACTGTGGTGGGATTTTCAGTTACATTTTTAACACAAGCCTATCCTAGAAGAAAGGAAGACTAGAGGCAAAGCTTTAAGGATGAAGAATATTTAGTAAATGCTGAATGTTCTACCTGGGATTCTCAAGTACCATTTCATAGTTAGTTTTCACTAGCTGGCTGAGAAAAATAGATTACGTATGAATGTGGACAAAATGACATACATAAAGCTTGTACTCTAAGCTTGTGCTCTAAATTTGCAAACTCAAACCTTATATGAGAAAAAAACTGCAATTAATGGTGCACGTATATTGTTTTGGGTTACTCAGAACAACTGGGTAAAACATTCTTTCGGAAAAAAACTTCTAAAGTAGTCACATGATTAATTTTTATTGTAAATATTGATATCAGCAACCTAAGGGTGGTGTATAGAGTCCATTGGTTCATACAAACATTTCCAGGCATCAGTGCTGGATATTAAAAGTTAGAATTTAATTTGAGAGAGAGTACCTGCATTTCAAACCCTGCCGAGCTGAACTCACCTTTTACAAACCAAACACGATGTCTTCCAACTGGTATTCACAATAAACAAAATATAAGCAGCAGAGGAAGTTTATGATAAACTATTTCTTATTTTAGAAAATAATGGAGATACTTTTTAAAATATTCTTGGCAAAATAAAAGGTTGGCAACCGTATGTTAAGTCACTGTTTAGTTCACAGAAACAAAGTCTCAGAACTGAGCAATTAAACTGTTGAAAATATATTATATTCAGTTCTTTAATTAAAGCATGTAACTGAGGCACTTCCAGACTCAGTTTCCTTTTTGCAAGAAAACTAGTTGTTCAGTTTTAGAGAGGAATTCTGTCAGGATTACAACTGGAGTTGGTACCTTTTTTTTTTTTTTTTTTTTAAATTCTGAAAAGGTCCCAGCTCTGCAGATTTAGATAACTTTGTACATATTTGCATAACTGAAATCTGCAGTTTGGTGCCACATAAAAATGCATCCATATAGCATCACCTTGATGACATGGTAATGCCTCATGATTGTCTATTTCTAAGACTTTATTACCATTTTTATTCGTTGTGCACCCTCAAAGGGCTCCCCTGGCTTCAGGGGAACATTATTCTCTGTGTGAAAAGAAGCATATAAATGCAACCCACTATTATTATTTTTGAGGTCATATAGGAGTATAAAAATACACTCAGAGAGGAATCCTAGAGAAAAAGAAGCCTATCCTGAGGCGTCGTGCACAGTATTAAAACTTCTGCCTCTCTTCTCAGGTCCCTTGTAGGTTTCCTCTCTTTTGTTTCCCTCCTTAGACTGCGTATGCTGTGATAAGAATTCCTCCCTCAAGCTGGAGCTTAGGTAGGGATGTTTTAAGCTTTCGGACTCACTAAAGCTGCAAAGAATAATAATAAATGTTGCAAACGCTGCAGTCAGGCACTGCAGCGCATTTCACACCCCAAAAGGTTTAAGTAATGAATGGAACCAGATGGGATTAGTCTGAAAATGGTTTAGGAGAAGAATGGGCCTTCCCTTTCGATTGGAGGGAAAGAGGGGGATCGATTTGGCAGGACAGAAGGTAGGAGAGAGCATTTTAATAGGTAGGGGAAAGGTGAATGAAAGGAATTTGAGGCAATGAATGGCAAAGCATCCCACTAGGAGAGTGGGGACTCGTAGGCAATTCCATAAGCATCATGACTGAACTGCACACAGGTAACTAAATAGCTTATTCATTTAACACATTTATAACAACTCACCTAGCACTTACCCAACCATATGTTAGCTCTTAGAAAACAAGTAAGCTTAATTAATTTTAGATTTTCTGATCTCAACTAAAAATTTCATGAGACACAAAAGGAAAAAAAAAATGCCAATAGAAAAAATTTTCTTCCCCTGACCAATTTACCCCTTTGTACAAGCTACTGTATTAAGAACCAGAGAGAAGTTGATAGGGTCAGTCTGGTAGCCACTCTCTACCATATTTATGGTATTTGCAAGGAGACAAACTCCTGGTTTCTCCTACTAAAAACCAAAAACATGGCTGAGAAAAGTGATACTTCGATCGTGGGAGATGGGATCTCTGTAGACAGCACCTTGGATAAAATGATCTTAATCCCTTGTAGTATATTCTTGATTCAGTTGTAACACTGTTTTCTCAGTCATTGCAGTTTATTTATCTTTGAATAAGAGGTATACTGGAGAAGCAATGGCACCTCACTCCAGTACTCTTGCCCGGAAAATCCCATAGGCAGAGGAGCCTGGTGGGCTGCAGTCCATGGGGTCGCTAGGGGTCAGACACTACTAAGCAACTTCATTTTCACTTTTCACTTTCATGCAATGGAGAAGGAAATGGCAACCCACTCCAGTGTTCTTGCCTGGAGAATCCCAGGGACGGGGGAGCCTGATGGGCTGCCGTCTATGGGGTCGCACAGAGTCGCACACAACTGAAACGACTTAGCAGCAACAGGAGGTATATGATATACGCCTCCATGTTTACTATAAAATTTTCTTCACTTCAGTTGCTCAGTCGTGTCCGACTCTTTGTGACCCCATGAATCGCAGCACGCCAGGCCTCCCTGTCCATCACCAACTCCAGGAGTTCACTCAGACTCATGTCCATCGAGTCAGAGATGCCATCCAGCCATCTCATCCTCTGTTGTCCCCTTCTCTTCCTGCCCCTAATCCCTTCCAGCATCAGAGTCTTTTTCAATGAGTCAACTCTTCACATGAGGTGGCAAAAGTACTGGAGCTTCAGCTTTAGCATCATTCCTTCCAAAGAACACCTGAGATTGATCTCCTTTAGAATGGACTGGTTGGCTCTCCTTGTAGTCCAAGGGACTCTCCAATACCACAGTTCAAAAGCATCAGTTCTTCAGCACTCAGCTTTCTTCACAGTCCAACTCTCACATCCATACATGACCACAGGAAAAACCATAGGCTTGACTAGATGGACCTTTGTTGGCAAAGTAATGTCTCTGCTTTTTAATATGCTATCTAGGTTGGTCATAACTTTCCTTCCAAGGAGTAAGTGTCTTTTAATTTCATGGCTGCAGTCACCATCTGCAGTGATTTTGGAGCCCTCAAAAATAAAATCTGACACTAGTGCATGCTTTTTAATGCTTTACTACATTTTAAGGTCATGCATGCAAAATTTCCTTTAGAATTGAGGGTTCAGAAGAAATCTGTCTTCCTATGGAACTGCTGCTGCTGCTAAGTCACTTCAGTGTGTCAAACTCTGTGCAACCCCATAGACGGCAGCCCACCAGGCTCCCCCATCCCTGGGATTCTCCAGGCAAGAACACTGGAGCGGGTTGCCATTTCCTTTTCCAATGCATGAAAGTGAGAAGTGAGAGTGAAGTCGCTCAGTGGTGTCCGACTCTTAGCGACCACATGGACTGCAGCTTACCAGGCTCCTCTGCCCATGGGATTTTCCAGGCAAGAGTACTGGAGCGGGGTGCCATTGCCTTCTCCTCCTATGAAACTGGTATTATTCAGCTTATCTCATAATTAAAGTTATGCAGTTTTTAATGTTTTCTTTTTGGCATGGATTTCCAGGAAATCTAAAACACAGGTATTAGTAATTGTGCTGACCCTGTATATTGTATCGATTTGGTTCCTTCTTTCTTAGACCTTATTTACTTTTCTAGTGTATTAAGTTTACCACATATACTCTGTTATAAATCAACACAGTTTTTTTTTTTTTTGAAAATATAAGACTATAAAGAAAAGAAGAGAGAATGGAAGGAAATAAAGATGAAAAGTTGAGGGGAATAAGGAAGTGAGGGCGAAAGCAAAAAAAAAAGAAGAAGAAGAAAGTAAGTAAGAGAAAGAGAAAGATGTAATTAAAGGAAAGGAGAAAAGAGTATATTATCCCATTTGATTTCATCAATTTAATCCAAAATTGTCCTCGACCTCAAAAAATATACCACGTTGTTTACAGTTTGATCAGTTGGAAATAATTTTTAGGAGGGAGGCTAAATGAACAAGGAGCTTCCCTGGTGGCTAAGTGGTAAAGAACCCGCCTGCCAGTGTAGGAAATACAGGTTCCATCTCTGGGTAGAGAAGATCCCTGGAGAAGGAAATGGCATCCCAGGCCAGTATTTTTGCCTGAGCAATCCGATGGACAGAGATGCCTTGGTGGGCTATAGTCCATGGCGTCGCAAAAGAGTTGGACACGGCTTACAGCTGACTAAACAACAACATGAGAATGAACAAGAAAACTTTGTTACTCGTTCAGGGAATGATAGTTTCTCCTGCTCTTATCTGTTTCTATTTTAGAATATAGATGCCTCTCTCCCTCTCCACAACATGAGGATTTAAGGGAATGGTGAAAGATATTTTGGTTTGGGGAAAACTATAATATTTGTTATTTTTATGTAACAATCTGTAAGTGAAGAAAAAAGCTTTTGATTAAACAAGCAGAAACAGCAACAAAAAACAAATGAAAAGCCCCCAACTCTGCAACAGGCTTTTGTAGACTAGACAACTAAGTTGCAGAAAATTTATTGGTAGATGATTCACAATTGACCAGAAGAAATTTGATCTCTTTATGTGTATAATTATATTCTCAGCAATTTCCTTGCCCCATAAATTTCTCTGGGTTGCAAAATACCCATTCAAGTTTAAGTCAAAATAAAAGTTAAAGACAACAAAGAGTTTGCTCCCTAAATTGAATTAATAAAAATATGTGATTTCTTATAAAAGAATCTTTTATTTTCCAATAATATGCTTTCAAATACATACTAGTATACATCAGGAATGAATTTTTCCCAAGTAAGCAATAATACCAACCTGTGTTTGTTGAAATCTTAGCCTTGATTTTTTTCTTTTTTCTAAAAAAAAATACCATTTTAATGGTGTCCTACTTATAGTGGTCTTTTTAAACTCTAATTTTGTTTTGATCTACTGAGCGAAAAAATTTTCCAGAGAAGTTAAAAGAGACTAGTGTCAGAATGAAAAGCTAAGGAATCCCCTGGATTAAGCCAGAGTTGACCTGCACATAGGGAAGCTAAGCCTTCATGTTGGGCTGCCGAGGTGGTGCTAGCCGTAAAGAACACATCTGTCAATGCGTGAGAAGTAAGAGAGGAGGGTTTGATCACTGTGTCAGGAAGATCCCCTGGAGGAGGACACAGCAGCCCACAACAGAATATTTACCTAGAGAATTCCATGGACAGAGGAGCCTGGCAGGCTACAGTCCACAAGGGTCACAAAGAGTCAGACACAACTTAGCACACATGTTCTTAGTAGGAGAAAAAAATGTTTTAATTAGTTTGATGGACAGGGATGCCTGGCGTGCTTCGATTCATGGGGTCGAAAAAAGTCGGACATGACTGAGCGACTGAACTGAACTGAACTTTGTTTTTAATACCAGATGAAATCAAACTGCCAAACTTCAGAGATATTTTGTATAATTTTTATGTTTTCTACTGAAACAAATATACAAGGTTTCTTGGGTTCTTTTGATATGACAGTTCTACTTTCCTGTAGTAGGAGAATCATCCAGTTTTCTTGAAAGAACCAAGACCTCTGACTCTTCTCTTACTCTAGCCAAAATTCCAGCCTGAGTTCTATGGAGCCCCTAGCAATTCACAGTAACATGTAGCCAGTTTATAGTTGGAGGAGAAATCATGATATCTTTATTTTTACTAACTTGTAATTGAAACACAGTCTTTATTTCTGCTACAAATGTAGGTGACTAACCACAATATTATTAGCAGCACCAATAATTTTGTCATCAAGACAAATTACACATATCTTCAGATCTCAGTGCATTCTTCTGAAAATATCACTTACGATAGCACAGCAATCATTAGAATAGACACAGCGGCCCACAGCAGAATATTTACCTAGAGAATTCCATGGACAGAGGAGCCTGGCAGGCTACAGTCCACAAGGGTCACAAAGAGTCAGACACAACTTAGCACACATGTTCTTAGTAGGAGAAAAAAATGTTTAATTAGTTTGATGGACAGGGATGCCTGGCGTGCTTCGATTCATGGGGTCGAAAAAAGTCGGACATGACTGAGCGACTGAACTGAACTGAACTTTGTTTTTAATACCAGATGAAATCAAACTGCCAAACTTCAGAGATATTTTGTATAATTTTTATGTTTTCTACTGAAACAAATATACAAGGTTTCTTGGGTTCTTTTGATATGACAGTTCTACTTTCCTGTAGTAGGAGAATCATCCAATTTTCTTGAAAGAACCAAGACCTCTGACTCTTCTCTTACTCTAGCCAAAATTCCAGCCTGAGTTCTATGGAGCCCCTAGCAATTCACAGTAACATGTAGCCAGTTTATAGTTGGAGGAGAAATAATGATATCTTTATTTTTACTAACTTGTAATTGAAACACAGTCTTTATTTCTGCTACAAATGTAGGTGACTAACCACAATATTATTAGCAGCACCAATAATTTTGTCATCAAAACAAATTACACATATCTTCAGATCTCAGTGCATTCTTCTGAAAATATCACTTACGATAGCACAGCAATCATTAGAATCACCAACATATCTTATTTACTCTCTTAAAAAGGAAATATATAATACCATACTATATTTCTAATGCTTTGATATCTTTTTCAATGAAATGAATTTCCTTCAAAATTATGTGTATTTTACTCTTTGCAACTTAAAAATATGCACCTAAGAAGAAGTTAGTAAGTTCCACCAGACTGCCAAAAATGTCCATGACACATAGAAGAAGGTTAAGGACAACCACACTTTGATAGTGATTTGCAAACTATACGGAGCATCGAATCACCTTAAGGGCTTATTCAAATGCAAATTGTTGGTCTCTGTTCTAGACTTTCAGATGGGTGGGTCTGAGATGGGGCTCCAGAATGTAAATTTGTATACATGCATCCCAGGTGATTGTTACAGATGCTGCTAATTCTCTATCTTATTGTTTATTTTAATTTTTATTTTATACTGAGGTATATTTGATTAGTTGATTTGCAATGCTGTGTTAGTTTCAGATATACAGCAAAGTGATTCAGTTTTATACACATACTCATTCTTTTTCAGATTCTTTTGCCATGTAGGTTGTTACAGAATATTGAGTAGAGTTCCCTGTGCTATACAGTATGTCCTTGTTGATTATCTATTTTACATATAGTAGTGTGTATATTCTTGCCTGGAGAATCCCATGGAAGGAGGAACCTGGTGGGCTACAGTCCATAGGGTCACAAAGAGTCGGACACGACTGAGTGACTTGAAAAAAAAAAAAGTGTGTATATGTGAATCCCAAACTCCTACTTTATCCCTCCCCTCAACCTTTCAACTTGGTAACCGTAAGTTGCATTCCAGGGTTTGTGAATCTGTTTCTGTTTTGTAAATATGATCATGTGTATCATCTTTTTAGTTTTCACATATAAGTGATATCATATAATATTTGTCTTTCTTAAATTTACTTTATGGAAGTATAGTTGATTTATAAAATTCTGTTAATTTCTGCTGTAAAGAAAAGTGATTCAGTTACTAATTTGATTTTAAAATAAAACACTGGGAACCGTTGAACTAGACCACCCTGAATCTGAATGTCTGGGAACATGATTGGGTGATTTTAATGTATCATCAGGTTTGGGAACTGTTGATCCAGCTCTTGGATTACACTTCAGTGGTATACTTGTTTTCACGCCCTTGCCCATAGCAGATATAATTACCTACCACTGTGTTTTCTACATCTTTGTGAGATGATATGCCTTTTACAGATTAATCTTAGGAAGTTACAGATTATTATAGTTTGCTATTATTTTTGCTTTGCTTATTTTTAATTATGTATTTCTCATTCGAAAATAGGAAAAAAAATCAGAGGTACAAATTGCAATTCAGGCAAATGATTAGCTTTTTAGCATGGTCAGTTAAACCAAGTAAAATAAATTTTTTTTTCACCATTTTGCCCACAGCCCTTCCTACCCAACTAGCCCACCGCATCAACCATTCCACCCAAGGAACATAGTTAAGAATAAAATTAAAATTTTCTTGCATGTTGAACTCATAAATTAAAATATTTAAATAACAGAAAATATTATTTATTATTTTTTGTATAAAGTTAGCATATAAAATCATTTAAATTGATGTAGCAGTTATACTTTTTCTACTAATTCCTATATCTAATCTTTGTTGTTTTTTTTGTGTTAAGGCTTTGCCTTCATAGTTGAAAATTTGGGGATAGTGACAGAAAATATGTACAAGAACAGGAGCATTATTTGTCTACCAATTTCTTAAACTAATAGGAAACACAGATTCTACTTTCAATTTTCTATGAACCTATTTTTAGTGCTAAATTATGAATACGAATTTGTTCTAGTGCTTACACAGGAAGTTAAATTATTATGGTTGAGACTTCCCTGGTGGCTCAGATGGTAAAGTGTCTGCCTACAATGCAGGAGACCCGGGTTCGATCCCTGGGTTGGGAAGATCCCCTGGAGAAGGAAATGGCAACCCACTCCAGTATTCTTGCCTGGAAAATCCCATGGACGGAGGGGCCTGGTAGGCTACAGTCCACCGGGCCGCAAAGAGTTGGACACGACTGAGCGACTTCACTCATTCACTCAATGTGAAACGTTAATTAAAAAGAAAATATTTACCACTCACCTCCCAACATTTTCAAAACACCTCTGAAATGGGAGGACACTGAAGTAATTCTACTTCTTATTTGGGTTTCAGAATGAGAGGGTCAATTAGATGTTTTTGATATTTGAACTGAAGGTATCTAGCACAAGACTACTATGAGATTTAAAAATTAACATCAGCTCCTCATGAGGATGCATATAGCTAATTCTATTTTTAAAATGTTGCATTCCCTAATTTTTGTAGAGCTTTACAGACCTGATGACTTCTTGATTTTAATGCCTTAGCAGAGCACATCAACTGCATCGTTCATTTATTGGGTTAATAACAGTGTAGTGTGGTTTCCTAGGAAATATTCTGAAAATCACTGCTCAATATTTCTTTAACATTTATTCTTGCATCAGTCTAAAATGTTTTCTTTCATACTTTGATCAGAGACATGAAAATGTTATTCAAAATTCTTTTTACTTATGCAGCTATCAATGGTAGGGAATGAAAATATTTCATTAAAAATGAGCAAGCTGATGAAATCTGCCTCATATAATTTACTAGAATCTGTGGGGAATTGCATTTTGTACCCTAACTGTGTAAATAATCTTGAAAGGCTACAGTGCCCTTTTTATAAATTGACTCTTAAATTACTTTCTTCTATACCAAACACATCATTTTAAACTCACTAAGTTTTCTTTCATTAGCATGCACCAACCTACACAAATTCTCATTAAGGCTGTAACTTTCTTTCAATTACTAGAGCACTAGGGAGACTAGTTTATAAGTGCTGGTTCAAAGATTAAAGTCTTTGCAGAGATTACCTGACTCATTTCTGAAGACAACCAAGTGCCTGACCTCATGAAAAACATTGTATTGAAGGCAGTGGGGTGTACTACTTGCTTTACACACACTAAAAAAAAAAAAATCTAATTCTCTGTCCCTCTCTGTGATTATGACTATGATCCATTAGAAATGAGGTCAGCGAACTAGAAAGTAAAATCTGGCTGGTGGTAAAAACTTGTAAATAGATAGTATATGGTTATGTGGAATTGTCTGTCATCTATACAGCTCAGGCCACTTTCTACAAAGCTTTCCCTGTCATGCTCAAATTGAGTAGAGGTTCTCCTACAAGACAATGTATTTATCACAATATATTGTAATTCTTTATTTCTGTGCCTGTCTCCACCACATAAGCATTTAAAGTAAAAACTATGCCTTATTTATCTAAAGAAAAGGCACATTATCATTCCCAATGCAAAACTTCTAATCTGTGAGTAATCAAAATAATGTGTTTCTATTAGCAACTGTTAGAAAAAATAATGAAGATAAATGTTCCCTTTCCAATATGCTCTTGCATGCAACTGGAGTCAGCTTTATGCTATCACTCAACATATTTTATTCAAATGCATTAAAAATATTTTTGCCAAAGAAGATCTTGATATCTTTGATCTTTCTAAAGGCTTCACCTTAATGCCAACATTGTCTCTTAGAGGAGACAGTTTAGCTAAGGTTCACACACCACAGGGGAAAGAACATCTGTGTTGACAATCATATAGTGAAACTTAGTAAACTATAACTCAAGCTCCTGTACAGTCAAAGCCCAACCATCCAGGGCATTTAGGTCCATCAACTGTGGTCACCAGGTCAAGGAGCCAATCTCCTCAGCCTAAACGGTACTAAGTTCCTGAGTCTATAAATCAGCTCCTCAGCATGACTATCAAATTGAGTAGTGGAGGCAATTGTGGAAAATTCTTAACGAGATGGGAATATAAGACCACCTCACCTGGTTCCTGAGAAATCTGTATGCAGGTCAAAAAGCAACAGTTAGAACTGGACATGGGACAACAGACTGGTTCCAAATAGGAAAAGGAGTACATCAGGGCTGTATATTGTCACTCTGCTTATTTAACTTCTATGCAGAGTACATCATGAGAAATGCTGGGCTGGAAGAAGCACAAGCTGGAATCAAGATTGCTGGGAGAAATATCAATAACCTCAGATATGCAGATGACACCACCCTTATGGCAGAAAGCAAAGAAGAACTAAAGAGACTCTTGATGAAAGTGGAAGAGGAGAGTGAAAAAGTTGGCTTAAAACTCAACATTCAGAAAACGAAGATCATGGCATCCAGTCCCATCACTTTATGGGAAATAGATGAGGAAACAATGGAAATAGTGAGAGACTTTATTTTTCTGGGCTCTAATATCACTGCAGATGGTGACTGCAGCCATGAAATTAAAAGATACTTTCTACTTGGAAGAAAAATTATGACCAACCTAATAGCATATTAAAAAGCAGAGACATTACTTTGCCAACAAAGGTCTGTCTAGTCAAAGCTACGGTTTTTCCAATAGTTATGCATGGACTATAAAGAAAGCTGAGCACCAAAGAATTGATGCTTTTGAACTGTGGTATTGGAGAAGACTCTTGAGAGTCCCTTGGACTGCTAGGAGATCCAACTAGTCCATCAAAAAGGAGATCAGTCCTGAATATTCATTGGAAAGACTGATGCTGAAGCTGAAACTCCAATACTTTGGCCACCTGATGCAAAGAACTGAGTCACTGGAAAAGACCCTGATGCTGGGAAAGATTGAAAGCAGGAGGAAAAGGGTACAACAGAGGATGAGATGGTTGGATGGCATCACTGACTCAATAATTGGATAACTCCAATGATTGGATAACAAGTTTGGATAACTCCAGGAGTTGGTGGTGGACAGGGAAGCCTGGTGTGCCAGTCCATGGGGTCGCAAAGAGTCAGACATGACTGGTTAAGGGAACTGAACGGAGTGGAAGCAAATAACTTCCTAGGGCCTCACCTACATGGACTCCCTATTTAGCTAAAAGCCATGTTAAAGTAGGAATCTCGAATCAATGCCACTTATCCAGTGCTTTACTTGAAGTGAGGATATACAACTATCCATTTCAGAGTTTTGTTTGCTTTTTCATCAAAAAACATTATGCCTCATAACCAACACCCCACCGATTCAATGGACATGAGTCTGAGTAAACTCTAGGTGATGGTGAAGGACAGGGAAGCCTGGTGTGCTGCAGTCCATGGGGTAGCAAAGAGTCAGACATGACTGAGTGACTGAACTGAACTGATAGCAATTTTTTTACAGTCATTAATATGGAATTATTACTTGAACTAAGTCTTGCAATCCTGCACATTTTCTTTCTCATGACAATAATACTTCTTCAAATTTTCCAAAAGAATTGTCATGAATAGGTCAGGAAGACCCAGCAAAAGCATGTTCTCTCCATTACCCATGTGATTAATTCTATACATTATAATAGAGCATAAATGGAAGATTTCCTTTTCTTAAAGAAGACAATTTATAGACAGTATTTAATGACATGAGAAATGTTCATGTATAAATTGGTTACAAAACAGCTTATAATATGGTATTTTGCATGATTTTATAATATACTATTTCTGTATACTCATATTTATGTAATATTTCTTGAAAGATTATTAACTGTGGTTGTCTTTTTGAAAATGGGGTTAAACAAGATTTACGTTTTCTTCCTTTTGAGCACATGTATTTTCTAAATTCATGACTTCCACAAATTTTAAATTTCTTAATAAACCCAATTTGAAAGCCATAAAATAGCTTGAGAATCATTTGAGAGCTGAGTGGAATTACCTACCCTAGTCCCAGCAGCTGACACACATCATCTGCAATCTGGGTTGTCCAGTTCTCGGCACAGGCTACATGCCATGTGCTTTGGATCCTGAACTGCACCAAACCACTGCGGTCTGTTGTGCCATTGAAGAGACGCACTAAAAAGATGAGATCATACACAGAGTCACTGTGACCCAGGCCAGTAAGCAAACGGTGGACTCTTAAGCTAAACATGGAATGTTCTTAACATTTAGAGATTGATAGTGTATGATTTTCCTTAAGAACATGCTAGAAGTCTTAAGTTGAAAATGATAAGTTTCGTAGTATGAATTTTGCTTTTCCATGTGATTATAAAGATGGAACTGGCAGAGATAGGTAAGTTCATTGCCTATCAGTACAACACATAAACAGAAAATAAAGCTATTTTGAAGAGCTTATCTTATAAGCATAGTTACCAAAAGAAGGAAAACAAGTTCGAGAACAGCTTTAAACATTTTTTTTTTTCTAGGTGACTGCAGCCATGAAATTAAAAGATACTTTCTACTTGGAAGAAAAATTATGACCAACCTAGATAGCATATTAAAAAGCAGAGACATTACTTTGCCAACAAAGGTCTGTCTAGTCAAAGCTACGGTTTTTCCAATAGTTATGCATGGACTATAAAGAAAGCTGAGCACCAAAGAATTGATGCTTTTGAACTGTGGTATTGGAGAAGACTCTTGAGAGTCCCTTGGACTGCTAGGAGATCCAACTAGTCCATCAAAAAGGAGATCAGTCCTGAATATTCATTGGAAGGACTGATGCTGAAGCTGAAACTCCAATACTTTGGCCACCTGATGCAAAGAACTGAGTCACTGGAAAAGACCCTGATGCTGGGAAAGATTGAAAGCAGGAGGAAAAGGGTACAACAGAGGATGAGATGGTTGGATGGCATCACTGACTCAATAATTGGATAACTCCAATGATTGGATAACAAGTTTGGATAACTCCAGGAGTTGGTGGTGGACAGGGAAGCCTGGTGTGCCAGTCCATGGGGTCGCAAAGAGTCAGACATGACTGGTTAAGGGAACTGAACGGAGTGGAAGCAAATAACTTCCTAGGGCCTCACCTACATGGACTCCCTATTTAGCTAAAAGCCATGTTAAAGTAGGAATCTCGAATCAATGCCACTTATCCAGTGCTTTACTTGAAGTGAGGATATACAACTATCCATTTCAGAGTTTTGTTTGCTTTTTCATCAAAAAACATTATGCCTCATAACCAACACCCCACCGATTCAATGGACATGAGTCTGAGTAAACTCTAGGTGATGGTGAAGGACAGGGAAGCCTGATGTGCTGCAGTCCATGGGGTAGCAAAGAGTCAGACATGACTGAGTGACTGAACTGAACTGATAGCAATTTTTTTACAGTCATTAATATGGAATTATTACTTGAACTAAGTCTTGCAATCCTGCACATTTTCTTTCTCATGACAATAATACTTCTTCAAATTTTCCAAAAGAATTGTCATGAATAGGTCAGGAAGACCCAGCAAAAGCATGTTCTCTCCATTACCCATGTGATTAATTCTATACATTATAATAGAGCATAAAATGGAAGATTTCCTTTTCTTAAAGAAGACAATTTATAGACAGTATTTAATGACATGAGAAATGTTCATGTATAAATTGGTTACAAAACAGCTTATAATATGGTATTTTGCATGATTTTATAATATACTATTTCTGTATACTCATATTTATGTAATATTTCTTGAAAGATTATTAACTGTGGTTGTCTTTTTGAAAATGGGGTTAAACAAGATTTACGTTTTCTCCTTTTGAGCACATGTATTTTCTAAATTCATGACTTCCACAAATTTTAAATTTCTTAATAAACCCAATTTGAAAGCCATAAAATAGCTTGAGAATCATTTGAGAGCTGAGTGGAATTACCTACCCTAGTCCCAGCAGCTGACACACATCATCTGCAATCTGGGTTGTCCAGTTCTCGGCACAGGCTACATGCCATGTGCTTTGGATCCTGAACTGCACCAAACCACTGCGGTCTGTTGTGCCATTGAAGAGACGCACTAAAAAGATGAGATCATACACAGAGTCACTGTGACCCAGGCCAGTAAGCAAACGGTGGACTCTTAAGCTAAACATGGAATGTTCTTAACATTTAGAGATTGATAGTGTATGATTTTCCTTAAGAACATGCTAGAAGTCTTAAGTTGAAAATGATAAGTTTCGTAGTATGAATTTTGCTTTTCCATGTGATTATAAAGATGGAACTGGCAGAGATAGGTAAGTTCATTGCCTATCAGTACAACACATAAACAGAAAATAAAGCTATTTTGAAGAGCTTATCTTATAAGCATAGTTACCAAAAGAAGGAAAACAAGTTCGAGAACAGCTTTAAACATTTTTTTTTTTCTTACTTCTCTCTCCAGAAGGTATTTTCTTTGACCTTATTTTTCTGCTGTTTGGTTTCTGTCATCCCCCTTCAATTTACAACCATTTTGGACAGAGCATTAAGGCCATTAGAGGCCAGATGGGAGACTGGGCTAAGAGAGTTAGTTTATCGAACAGATAAAATATCACCCATCGTAGTTTTACCCACAAATGCCATACAATAATTCTGTGTTTGTTTCTGTTTACCATTTTTTCTGATAATAAAAAGAATAAAGGCATCGCCTGTAGAATTAGACAGACTTGGGTTGAAAACATAGCCCTAAGCCTTACTAGATGTGTGACCTTTAGCAACTACTTAATTCCTCCAAGCCTCAGTTTTCAGTGAAACAGAGTTAATTCCAATTATGTTAAGATCATTTAACAGAACCCTGTTATAATACAGCACATCATAAATAGCTTTTACTATTTTTTTTGTTTTTTGTTTTTTTTTTTGAAATAAAAGTAGGACAGAGTAAAAGTAGTCATTATTCCCGATGTAACAGAGAGCTGGAGGCGGATGGACAGGAGACTCAAGGCAAGAGGAGAATTAGATACTGAAGAATCAAGAATGCAACAACAAGTCTAAGAAAGTCAGTTATAAATGAGGATGATGGGACCTCTGTGTGTAGGCAACGTACAAAGTACGAGAAAGAGTGGTGGCTAGAGTGGCTGGCATGCGCTGCTGCCTTCTGAGGTATTTTATGCTTTTTACCTGAAAATGCATTGTCCTAGACCTAAAGCTTGGAGAAGGCAATGGCACCCCACTCCAGTACTCTTGCCTGGAAAATCCCAGGGGCGGAGGAGCCTGGTGGGCAGCAGTCCATGGGGTCGCTAAGAGTTGGACAAGACTGAGTGACTTCACTTTCACTTCTCACTTTCATGCATTGGAGAAGGAAATGGCAACCCACTCCAGTGTTCTTGCCTGGAGAATCCCAGGGATGGGGGAGCCTGGTGGGCTGCTGTCTACAGGGTCGCACAGAGTTGGACACGACTGAAGCGACTTAGCAGCAGCAGCAGCAGCAGACCTAAAGCTGGGCCTCCCAGGTGGTGCTAGTGGTAAAGAGCCTGCCTGCCAAAGCAGGAGACCTAAGAGGTGCGAGTTCAATCCCTGGGTCAGGAAGATCACCTGGAGAAGCAAATGGCAACCCACTCCAGTATTCTCGCCTCAGAAATCACATGGACACAGGATCTTGGCAGGTTGTAGTCCATTGTATAGCACAAAGTCATACACGAGTGAAGCAACTTAACGCACACAGACTTAAAGGTATTAAATATAGTCAGCTTTAAACAGAAGCAAGTTTGTGTGTTAGCATTCCTTATAACCAGAATAATGGCAGAGGCAGTAAAATCACCAAGAAATCATAACGCATAAGTACCAAGACATGTCCTAATAAATATAGTCATAATCTTCCTTTTGTATTTGTGAATCCAAATGTAGAAATTAAGATGATCAAAGTTTTTCCTAAAAATAAAACTTACCACATTGTGCTTCATCTGAGCCATCCTTACAGTGTGAAAAACCATCACAGAGATTCACCAGTGGAATACACTCCCCATTCTTACACTGAAAATTGTCTTCCTTGCAGGGTTCTATGGAGGGAAAAAATATGTATGGTATAGGGTAATGAAATGACAAATAGACCATTCTGGAGTCCCCATCCCATTTCTGTCACTTTAAACATCCATTCTTTGCCACAGTCCTTGGTTAAGCTGACTTTGATATTGAATATGACAAAACAATTGCTCCAAATAAAGCTAGAGACATGGTTTCATTAGAATATGAACAAAACCTTAAGCATCTCCTTTGCAGCAGAGGGCAGGGCAGTTCCAAGTGATATGTGAGAGAGTTTGGACGTACCATCCCACACCGTCTCTGTGAATCTTATAAATTCTTCTAACCCAATGAATGTGAATGTACAAGTAACAACCACTGGAATCTTCACAAGTATAGAGAGATATCTTGGTTTTACCATCTAAATGATACCTCCAAATCTTTCTTACATAGAAATGTGGAAGCTGTCTTTTGGTGGAATCAAAGTTGAACCAAGCTGGAAATAGTTTAATTAAAGCATGGTCAGGTGGGAAAAAGTCATCTAAAGAAATGGAAACTGCAATAGCAGTAATTTGAAAGGAAACAGGGAAAGCAGGGCTGGAGTTTTGGGGAATGTGCTTGGACATGAAAACACAGAAGGACAATGAAGATGCTGGAAAAGAGAGGATCAGAATATATAGGGTGCTTGTTTCCAGAATTTGAGTTGTGCAAAAAATGTGTACTTGAAGTAGTCATTGTTTACAGGCAGTGAGAACTATGTTTCCTGGAAATGTTTGTTTATTCTATAGAGTTTTGCTCTGAGGGAGCCTTCATCTCACTGGAAAACAGGGCTTTGCTACCCTAGAGTTGTTTTCTGATTATGGCTTGGGAGGAGTAGCTACATCCTGATATTAGATCTCCACGGGGCCACGTGGAATCTGGATTTTCTGAGAAAGGAAATAGCAGTTGGGTATTAAGAGGCTTTTCTTGGTCTTCAAATAGTGACTCCAGCCATGAAATTAAAAGACGTTTGCTCCTTGGAAGAAAAGCTATGACAAACCTAGACAGTGTATTAAAAAGTAGAGACATTATTTTGCCAGCAAATGTCTGTATAGTCAGAGCTATAGTTTTTCCAGTAATGTACAGATGAAAGGCTGGACCATAAAGAAGGCTGAGTGCAGAAGAACTGATGCTTTCAAACTGAAGTACTGGAGAAGACTCTTGAGAGTCTCTTGGACACAGCAAGGAGATCAAACCAGTCAATCCTAAAGGAAATCAACCCTGAATATTCATTGGAAGGACTGATCCTGAAGCTCCAATACTTTGGACACCTGATGTGAAGAGCTAAGTCATTGAAAAAGACCCCAGTGCTTGGAAAGATTGAAGGCAGGAGGAGAAGGGGACGATAAAGGATGAGATGGTTGGAAGGTATCACTGACTCAATGGACATGAATTTGAAAAAACTCTGGGAGATAGAGAAAGACAAGAAAGCCTGATATGCTGCTCCAAGGCATCACAAAGGATTAGAAAAAAGTGAGTAACTGAGCAACAACAAAGATGGGTAAAAGTAAAGCTTTTTCTATTAATGCTTTCATTGAGTCCATTCATTAAATTGAATCTGTAATTTACTAGCTGTAATATCTATATGCCTTGTTTCATTTTTATATGCCTAGGACCTGAAAAAATGACTGGAACAAAGTAAGAAATCAGTGGATATTTGTTAAATGTTAAGTGAATTAATTCGTATTAGATAAGTGGATATGTCTCAAAAATCAGCATGCACGTTAATTATAAACACAATACGAAGAAACCACTAAAAGTATGATTTCAAAAAATACATTTAAAAATAACAGGTTTTGTAATTTCAAAAAAGATTTTATTTTAATCAATTTTCTCTGTAGTCTAAAGAATATCATGGCCATTCAGTGTCAAAAATACATTTCTCCTTTTTGTAGTTAAAAAAAAAAAAGTAGACAGTTGATTGGCTGATGATACTATCGACTTGAAAAATAAAAATCAAATCTATGAATTATGAAAATAAAAATTAATTGTTTGAATTTGAGTGAAGGTTAAAACATAAGCTCTGGAATCATGTGACTGACTTGACCTTCAATTTAAACATTTTCTTTTTATTTATTTTTGACCTTGGACAAATAAATTAATCTTTTAGAAACTAAATTTCTTTGATATAAGTGGGATAAATACTGCTTATGTCTTAGGTATATCATGAGAATCACTTTTTTAAAAATTGAATGTATTTACTGTGCCAATTGGAGAAGGCAATAGCAACCCACTCCAGTACTCTTGCCTGGGGAAATCCCATGGATGGAGGAGCCTGGTGGGCTGCCATCTATGGGGTTGCACAGAGTCGGACACGACTGAAGCGACTTAGCAGCAGCAGCAGCAGCAACTGTGCCAATATGAATACACTGAATGCAGAATAAATTTTATTCTTAACAGTAAAAGCAGTAATACTTAGTAGTCATCCTTTTCATTGATACTTCTATGTGCTGGTTGTGCTACTTTCTTCTCCAGATAATGCAAGAAATCATACCTAATGCTTTCCTCTAGGTATCTCACAGCACTAATTGGAGGTATTTGTATCTGTTATTTTAAACTTTGATAAAGCCTATATTTTTTTCAACCCAAATTTAAGTTACTTTAATAAAAAGTACTTTAAGAAAGGCGTGATTGGAATAGTTGCTTCTACAAATGTTTATCCACTGAGCGTAGGTTACATATATCAAATATAATACTATTAGAAAGGTTCTTATAAATACAATTATCAATTTATTTCACAAACACATATTTCTAAACCAGATTAGTGAGACAATAAATGGGCAAAGACAGCTACTTATTCTACAGGCAAGCCTCAGTGTTTTAATTGACTTTATATTTTAATCTTTCCAGTATTGAGTTTAGAAAGCAGAAATACTTAAAACTAGGTATACATGTGTTGATTTAAATCTATTTTAAATCTATATTTTAATATATATTTATTTTAAAAGCTGACAGTCTAATTTTCTATCCATAATCAAATAACTTAATATACTTATAGAATATTAGTCACCACTAGTTATTTTTAAATTATCTCATTACTTTGTTTTCATAGATTTTTAAAGTCATTAGGTTAAAATTAGTTTTAAATGCTGACAATTTAATCATTGATAATTTATTAATAATTTTACTCTTTTACTGGTATAGCCACGCTATATTTAATTCAAAAAGCATGTATCCATTGAATTAAAATTTAAATAACTGAATGAAAACATGAATGAAAGCATACGCAAATATCTGAAAATTGCAGTTCATTTTTCTTCTCTAGCCAAAGCTGTTAGTGTTATAACAAATGAACATAGAAAAATTACCCTATCTTCATAAGATGAGTTTGTTAGATTAAAAAAAAATGCTGAATGGGAAAAAATAATCTATTGCTGCTGAACTGAAAATAAATGACAAATTCTGAGAAATTTAAATAAATTGTTTCAAAATTTCTCTTTATGTACATGAACTGGATTCTGATTCTTTGCAGCATGTAAGAATTCGACTTCAAGAATTTAATCCAAAAGTTTAACTCTCTGTGGCCTCTAGAGTCATTTCTGATCATTTTATGCTCATAGTGAGAGAGATAAAAAGAAATATTGCTAAGAACTAAATTTCCCCATCTCCTTTTTATGAAGTCTCCAATAGCCCTGCCTTATTTAGTCAACATATGCCTGGCTTTAAATGGAACTGAACTGATCTCTAAGGCACATGCCACACGATCTGGGGAGGGCGCTGAACCCCTAAATGTAATCAGCTGCCACTTCCATAGTTGCCAGATAAGCACTACTGAGTTCCAAATTAAGACTCTGAGATTCAGAATAGAGCAATGAGGGGACATTCAGAGGAGAGTGATCTTAGTAAATCCTATTTCTTATACTCCAGTTTAATATAAATAAAATGTGAAAACTAAGATAAAGAAAGGAGATACAAAAAAATTGTTGTACAATAGTTTTACATGTCACTTAAGTGCTTTGGAAGGTGTACCTAAAATATCTTAGAAGATAAATTAAACACATTCATGCTGCATATTTATGATATTCCTTTGCTCCTTTTTTTCCTAAAATGACCAGCAAAGCAGGACACCAACGTAAAGGTGTGTGTGCCTAATCTCTCCTTCCATTACCAGTGTGATTATCTGCCACTGCCAGTTCACTGTGTCTGTAATTGCTTTTCCACCTTTTGGTGTGAAAAAATCCCTCTGGGAGAAGATTTTGTTGATAATGACTCAATCACTCCATTTTCTAGTCGCTAGCAGCATACGTCCCTGGCCAAAAGGAATGTGAGACCACGTTCTCAACATATCAACACAGAGTGATGGTCATGGAAGACTCCATTTTAGCTTCAATCCAGGAAATTTTCTCTAAATGATTTATTGCCTAAATAACATTATCATAGTAACTGAAGCCTTTTGAAAGGGCAAACAAATAAAAACAATACTAGGCCATAAATCTCTTATCTATTTTGTGTTGTAAGCCATAGATTATGTTCTTTTGGCTTTTATCTTGACTAGAAATTGCTTGTAATATTTTTCAAAATCCTAATGTATTTACTTTATTAGAAGACTCGAATGAAGCTAGCAACTGTAATATTTTTGATGAAAGACGTGTTGCTGCCTTCCTTTCCCCAACGTATTCTCTTTATAATTCTTTCCTCCCTTTTCCTTTACAATTTAAAATGTGGATTGAAAGTGAAAGTGAAGTCACTCAGTCGTGTCCGACTCTTTGCGACCCATGGACTGTAGCCCACCAGGCTCCTCCATCCATGAGATTCTCCAGGCAAGAGTACTGGAGTGGGGTGCCATTTCCTTCTCCAGGGGCTCTTCTCGACCCAGGGATTGAACCCAGGTCTCCCACATTGCAGGCACACACTTTAACCTCTGCACCACCAGGGAAGTGGGTTAAAGACCTTTTTTCAGTCCTGTGGCCACTGTTGAGTTTATGTGGCAGGTACATATCTGGTTACAGAAAAGAAGTGCCACAATATGCTTTCTACGTTTTGATAGACTAGGATAATGTTCTTATGAGTTATTTCTTCTTTTTCAACGTTGCTAAAGCAACTTAAACCATTCAGTATTTACAAAATGATTGCAATCTTTTGATCTGCTTTACATTTGGCCATACATTTTCCCCACAATATAAACTCCATGTTTTTTCTATTTTTTCATCTTTTTTTCCTCTGTTTGTTACAACTGGGACAAGGCATTTTTAAGTGTTCTGCTGAACATGCAGTTTGCTGTCTTTTCTATTTGTTGCTATTTTAAGCTTATACTTTTCTCATTTTCTCTTCAATAATTCTATAGAAAAGCTGAAGGAATGACTTACCTGAAAAGTGGCAACACAAATTCACCATTTTAGTTTAATACCTTTTTGTGTCAGTAGGGGAGAGTCTTATCAACAGATACTTGTTGAAGTATATTTAAAAAAATTTAGGTGGAGGAGTAAAGTATAATTACAGAAAATTACAGAAAAATGGACAATTACAGAAAAAAGAAATACTGTGATCCTTTAGCAGTAAGTTGAGTTTCAATATGGCATAATACTTAAAAGTATGGGCTTTGGTGCCAGATGGACCATGGTTTATGTCCTGGTTCCAGCACCTACTCATGTGTCACCTTGGAATAAGTGAAGTTGCTTCATCTCTCAGTTTGTTTCCTTATTTGAGGAATATGTGTTTCTTGGAGTACTTGGGAAGATTAAATAAGGTGATCCATGCAGAATGGTAGCTAATTTTATTAGTAATAAAATGATACCTTTGTTTTTACCACCTTGGACTTTATATTTTAATATTAAAGCATCTTTTTAAAGGCCTAGTATCAGGATAACTTTTCTTTGGCATCCATCATTTTAGTGTTTTCACATGAGTATTCATCATTTTATTATTTTCATATGAGTATTTTTTTATATAAGGCTTCCCTGGTGGCTCAGTGGCAAAGAATCTGCCTGCCAATGCAGAAGACTCAAATTCTATCCATGGATTGGGAAGCTCCCTTGGAGAAAGAAATGGCAACCCACTCCCAGTATTCTTGCCTGGGAAATTCCATGGACAGAGGAGCCTGAGGCTATAGTCCATGGGGTTGCGAAGAGTTAGACATGACCGAGCTACCAAAAACAACAACAGATCTCTTTTTAAAGGCCTAGTATCAGGATAACTTTTCTTTGGCATCCATCATTTTAGTGTTTTCACATTAGTATTCATCATTTTATTATTTTCATATGAGTATTTTTTTATATAAGGCTTCCCTGGTGGCTCAGTGGCAAAGAATCTGCCTGCCAATGCAGAAGACTCAAATTCTATCCATGGATTGGGAAGCTCCCTTGGAGAAAGAAATGGCAACCCACTCCCAGTATTCTTGCCTGGGAAATTCCATGGACAGAGGAGCCTGAGGCTATAGTCCATGGGGTTGCGAAGAGTTAGACATGACCGAGCTACCAAAAACAACAACAGATCCTTAATTTACAAAATAACAAAAATGATAATGTTAACAGTAAGAATCAAGCATATATACTTCCCCAAAGAAGAATATATACACACACACACACACACACACACATACACACACATACACACACTTGAGGGACTTCCCTGGTGGTTCAGTGATTAAGACTCTAAGCTTGCAGTGCATGGGACACACGTTCAGTCCCTGGTCAAGGAACTAAAATCCTGTATGCTGCATGGCTTAGCCACAAAAAAATTTTTTTTTCTAATTTGGTGTTTATAATGGCATACAAGTAATGATTAAAAACTGTTCAATGTTGTGTATATTCACTTCAGATGGCATGAGAGGGGGGAAACTGTCATCATTCTTGTTTCAGTTGATACATAGCATATTGTAGTTAAAATGATCTTTATAAAACTTTAAAAATGGTCATGCTCATCTTTATTAAAATTTTTTCCATGGCTTCTTATTCCTTCTTTGGGAAAAGGCCAAACAGTATGATCTGTATGGTTTAATTTACTTCTCTGTTCTCTTGGCACCTGGTATCTCATCATAGCATGACCATCCTCTATTTTAATCTTTTACTTTGTTTAAATTTTCTACTTAATTATCTTTACCTTCAGACAGAAGACATCCCTGAGAGGGTAGAATATTTATCTTTTTTAGTGTTGAGCGACCAAAGTCTAGAGCATCATAAGATAAATATTTGATTAATGAATGAAAGAACTTAGTATCTCTATTAGATTTTAAAGGTGGGACCATTTAAATTTATGTTATAAATATATTTTATATTAATAAACACATGTAAAAATAGAGATTTAACTTTTAACCCTAGATTCTAAAATTCAGTGATAAAATTATGTCTGATTGGTCAAGTTCCACCCCTCCGCCCATAGAGATATGCTCAACTGTTTCTGGACGATTAAGCGTGGAACTATGGAGAGAACACTCAGAATGAAAAGCTTTAGGATTAGGCTCCAAATTTGTTACTTAGTAGTTCTGTAATCTTGGGTAAGTCACTTACGAATTTCAGTTTCATGCCTGTGTGTGTGTTTATCCTTCAGTTGTGTCTGAATCTTTGTGACCCCATAAATTATAGCCTGCCAGGCTCCTCTGTCCATGGAATTTTCCAGGCAAGAATACTGGAGTGGGTTGCCATGCCCTTCTCCAGGGGATCTTCCTGACCCAGGGATCGAACCGAGGTCTCCTGCATGGCAGGCAGATTCTTTACCATCTAAGCCACCAGGAAAGGCCCACTTTCATGTATAAAAGGCAGTATAACTTCTCAGTGGTAGGAATCAGATAATGCATGGGACAGTTCTTTCTAAATTGTGAATTTGAAAGTCTCTCACTCATGTCCAGCTCTTTGCGAACCCATGGACTATACAGTCTGTGGAATTCTCCAGGCCAGAATACTGGAGTAGGCAGCCTTTCCCTTCTCTAGGGAATCTTTCCAACCCAGGTCTCCTGCGTTACAGTTGGATTGTATTTAAAGGAATTTCAAGATTTGAAATGATTTGTGTGTTTAATTTACATTTCCTCTGTTATACTTAGATCTTAGTTTTCTGAACAATACCATTATATGTTCTATAATTCTTCTTAGTTGTGGCAAATAATTTTATGTTATCTTTTTCCTATCTAAAAATTCATGTTAGCAATATTGCTGTTTCAAATTAAATCACCTGTCCCAAATTATAACTTTTTGGCAATGCTGTTCTTAAACCAAAGACAAAAGAGTTGAACCCTAATTAACAGACATGTGATTACCTATAATTCCAATTATGTAACATTCACTATATTCACTTTGGATTGTATATTTCATCTGAAATTTTTATTTTAAAAAATGATTTCCTTGTTCTTTCTTTCTGTATCTGCCTTCAGGTATTCCGAGTTTAGTTTTGTCCTTTCAGTAGACTCTGGAGTCATATGAATATAGATTTCCTTTAACAGAGAAAATAAGATAATTGAGATCATTATATTGGCAGTTCAGGTGAAAAAATATCTCCATTTATATGTGATTTAATTTGAACAGCAGTCAAGGTATTAGTCCCAACTTACTTGGGTAATTGTCAACTTTCTACTTTATTCAACATCTGGTTAGGGATCTTTGACATACAACAAGATCCTTGTTATCTTTTGTTTTCTTTATTTATCATCTTTGTATAGTTATATAGTTTTCTATTATCTTCACATTCAAGCTTTTGTTAATCTGAAAAAAGAATTTAATCAGAAATGGAATTAACACCAGATGGTGACCATTGATGTCAAAAAGAAAAGGCAATAACAATTCCATCATTAGATGCTGGCATGCAAAAACCCAAGTTGTCTAAGACAGACTTGGCCATATTTGACCATTTTTATTATATTCTGCCTTTTTGTTTTATGTGTCAGATTTTTGTTGTACAGAGATGAGAGACATAATAAATTCTATTGGTTTACAGGCCATCTAGATGCTTTTAATAGTGTCTTCCCTGGGTAGTCACTCAATAAATATGTGTTGAAGGAATTAGTTAAAGTCCTTTTGCCTAGTGGCTTATATCTGTAGATGTGGTTATGGAATGCTGTCATGGTGTGCTGCAGTCCATGGGGTTGCAAAGAGAGTCGGACATGACTTAGCAACTGAACAACAGCAACAATAAGAAAGAATGAAAGCAAAGAAAGTGTAGACAGCATTTCAAGGAGTTTTGCTATGGAAGGGAACAGAGGACTGGGGACAGTAGTTAGTTGGAGAGGAATTAAGGGTAAAGGAAAGTTTTTAAAAATCACTGCTTTTACAGTTTTATTTGTATGCTGAAGGGAGGGATTGGAGAGGAAAACAGTTGATGATGAAGCAGTGTAGGCAAAAGAAAATAGGCTTAGGTGCTTAAGTAGAAGAGTTGGCATTAGAGAGAAACAAATATTTTATCCATAAAGACAGTGGGAAGGCAGAGTATAGGGGTGCAGCTACAGATAACCTAGTGGATATTAGATTAGGAGCTTGTGTAATTTCTCTTCTGATTTTCCACAAAATGGAAAACATGATCATCAGCTGAGGATGGCTTTGAGGGTAGAGAATTGAAACGTTCAGTAGAAAAATATGAATTATTGTTATAATTGATATTTAGTCTGGGAAAGTGGTAGATTTGAAGGGGGAAAGGCTATTAAAATTCAAAGATATTTGTCTTTGTGGTAATGATTGTGGTAATCATTTCACAATATATACATATATCAAAACTTTCTGTTGTACACCTTAACTATATACAGTTTTTATTTGTCAATCTGACCTCAGTAAAGCTGGGAGAAAAAGAACGAATCTCAAAGCAGAGAAGTTTTGATGAAGATTCCTTATATAATTATAAAATACACGATAACATGGGAAGAGCTCTGGTCAGGTGGAGAAGTGCCAGGAATTCCTAAAGAGACTTTTGAAGGAAGTGACACTGACTGAAGGTAAAACTCTTATTCATGACAGAATCTGAGCAAAGGATGAAACTGTGGAAAACCAAGCCTGGCGTGCTGCAATCCATGGGATCACAAAGAGTTGGACACAACTAAGTGACTGAACAACAATGATAATTCCAGTCAGATTTCATCCAAATGATACTGATAAGAGACTTCATAATGTGTTTTCTCTATGAAAAGTTTGTATGCTATTAGTTCCTCAGACAGTAATTCCTCAAACAGAACAAATATAAAAATATATAAATCATATAAAGAGGAAAATTATCAACGTAGTGTTTAAGATTATGGTCTGAACTTTGTTGCTACTTTCTTCAGAAGCTTTCTAAACATAATTTTATAAAATACAAGTCGATGATGAAAGCAGTTGTTCGTTGGTTAAGATGACTCTTGCCCTTTCTCATAATGCATTTCAGGTCTGAGGAAGTGTTGTATATTTTCAGTGTGACTTGACATTCTTCAAACTGAACTTAATTTTGGAATAACTAAATTGAGTCTTCTCACTTCCCCCCAAAATTGTCACCTACTATACACAAAGACACTGCCACTTTGGTGACTTTTTCAGGGATATTTTGTTGTGTGGGCAGCTAATACTTTGTCGTGTGGGCGATTCAAGAAGCCATAGTATAACAGTGCGTATTAAGAATGCCTATAGTATTTGTGTAGGCAAAAGGTTTGGAAGAAGAGTGACAGTGATTACTTTTAACTGTCAGAGATGGTTTTATGCAATAGAGAGCATTTGTGTGTGTGTGTGTGTGTGTGTGTGTGTTGGTTGTTCAGTTGTGTCTGACTCTTTGTGGCTCCATGGACTGTATTCCACCAGGCTCCCCTGTCCATGGAGTCCTCCAGGCAGGAATACTGGTGTGGGTTGCTACTTCCTTCTCCAGAGAACATTTGAGTTAGGTCCAAATTAAGGGAAGATAAGTTTTCAGTTGACTTCTTAATTACTTTCTATGTACTAGGTATTGTACTAAGCATTTTGTAATTTAATCCTGCTATCTGTAAGGAAATAGAAACTCGGAGAGGTTAAGTAACTTACTGACGGTCACACAGCTAGCAAATAGGTTTCAGACCCAGACCTAGCTAACAATAAACTCTTTCCAATGTAGCACACTAATTCAAGGAGGAGAGAGAGGTATGGGGGAGGATATTCCAACACAGGAGCAGGAGGAGCAAAGAAAAATGCAGAGCTATAGAAAGTGTGTGTGTGTGCGTATGTGTGTGTGGGGGTGGGATGGGCGGAGTGGAGAGTGGAAGTGAGTAATCCACTGTGACTTTGGCGCTGTGTGTATATGTGTGAAGGGGGTGAAATAATATACAGTGGGAAATAAAGACTGAAAATACAGCTTGTAAACAACTCATGGGATAGTGGTCTCAAAAGTTACATTAAGGAATCTGGACATTATCTTGTAGGAGGTCACAAGTTTTAAGATAGTTTTCCTGATAGAGTCTTATCTACTGTGTGAATATTAACTGGTCGGCATTCCATATGGACTTTTGCCTTGTTTCATAGTTGCAAATTCTTTTGGAAGACAATAGAAATAAAAGTGGGTTCTTAAAATTGAGTTCATTGTAATTATCAATTTTAAAAGTAGTTTATGGAATTCCTGATTAGTTATTATTCTGTGTTATGAAATTAGGAATATCACTAGACAATAGTTTAATATTACCTTACTGTTTTTCTAGGACCATAAGACAGAATTTTAAAATCATCTTTTTCAGATACTGACCGAGCTTTGTCATTACTGGAAGAATACTGCAAAAAATTAAGGAAACCAGAGGAGCAGCAGTTGAAAAATGCTGTTAAAAAGGTGATGGGTATCTTTAAGAGCAGCTTATTCCAAGCTTTGCTAGGTAGGTATTAACAATTATTCATCATCTTCACAATTAGAATTGGGCTTAATAGTTTGAATAATGTTGTTAGAGAACCTGATATTAACCAAATTTGAAACTGAAATATTTTTCTTGATATCAGGTAGAAAAATTTTTTTTATTTCAGCTTATGTTAAAAATGAACCTCTATAAGATGGAAATAAGTGTATGTTAATAAAAGTAAAAGTATTGAAAGAATGTTTTGTATAGGAAGACAAGTAAACACAGGAAAAAGCTGGAGTAGTTTATTTCAAAAATTGAGGAAAAATGTGCTAGAGAAGGAAGATGCTTCTTTCTGGAGAAGGACTTGCCTGACAACAAATAGTGATGGGTCACATTCTGTTCAGTTAGGATTATAGTTCTAGTCTTACCTTCTTCTTCAGATAAAACTTGTGTGTGTGTGTGTGTGTGTGTGTGTGTTGGTTGTTCAGTTGTGTCTGACTCTTTGTGGCTCCATGGACTGTATTCCACCAGGCTCCCCTGTCCATGGAGTCCTCCAGGCAGGAATACTGGTGTGGGTTGCTACTTCCTTCTCCAGAGAACATTTGAGTTAGGTCCAAATTAAGGGAAGATAAGTTTTCAGTTGACTTCTTAATTACTTTCTATGTACTAGGTATTGTACTAAGCATTTTGTAATTTAATCCTGCTATCTGTAAGGAAATAGAAACTCGGAGAGGTTAAGTAACTTACTGACGGTCACACAGCTAGCAAATAGGTTTCAGACCCAGACCTAGCTAACAATAAACTCTTTCCAATGTAGCACACTAATTCAAGGAGGAGAGAGAGGTATGGGGGAGGATATTCCAACACAGAGAGCAGGAGGAGCAAAGAAAAATGCAGAGCTATAGAAAGTGTGTGTGTGTGCGTATGTGTGTGTGGGGGTGGGATGGGCGGAGTGGAGAGTGGAAGTGAGTAATCCACTGTGACTTTGGCGCTGTGTGTATATGTGTGAAGGGGGTGAAATAATATACAGTGGGAAATAAAGACTGAAAATACAGCTTGTAAACAACTCATGGGATAGTGGTCTCAAAAGTTACATTAAGGAATCTGGACATTATCTTGTAGGAGGTCACAAGTTTTAAGATAGTTTTCCTGATAGAGTCTTATCTACTGTGTGAATATTAACTGGTCGGCATTCCATATGGACTTTTGCCTTGTTTCATAGTTGCAAATTCTTTTGGAAGACAATAGAAATAAAAGTGGGTTCTTAAAATTGAGTTCATTGTAATTATCAATTTTAAAAGTAGTTTATGGAATTCCTGATTAGTTATTATTCTGTGTTATGAAATTAGGAATATCACTAGACAATAGTTTAATATTACCTTACTGTTTTTCTAGGACCATAAGACAGAATTTTAAAATCATCTTTTTCAGATACTGACCGAGCTTTGTCATTACTGGAAGAATACTGCAAAAAATTAAGGAAACCAGAGGAGCAGCAGTTGAAAAATGCTGTTAAAAAGGTGATGGGTATCTTTAAGAGCAGCTTATTCCAAGCTTTGCTAGGTAGGTATTAACAATTATTCATCATCTTCACAATTAGAATTGGGCTTAATAGTTTGAATAATGTTGTTAGAGAACCTGATATTAACCAAATTTGAAACTGAAATATTTTTCTTGATATCAGGTAGAAAAATTTTTTTTATTTCAGCTTATGTTAAAAATGAACCTCTATAAGATGGAAATAAGTGTATGTTAATAAAAGTAAAAGTATTGAAAGAATGTTTTGTATAGGAAGACAAGTAAACACAGGAAAAAGCTGGAGTAGTTTATTTCAAAAATTGAGGAAAAATGTGCTAGAGAAGGAAGATGCTTCTTTCTGGAGAAGGACTTGCCTGACAACAAATAGTGATGGGTCACATTCTGTTCAGTTAGGATTATAGTTCTAGTCTTACCTTCTTCTTCAGATAAAACTTAAAACACTATTTTTCATCTTTATGCTTCTCTCAAAAAATCTCATGATTCACACTGAAAAATTTATTGTGAAAATGTCAGTACTTTGTCAGTTTTTCATGAATTGAGCTACATAATGTTTAACCTTCTGTTTATTCTTGAATTTATGGTTTATTTATGTACATCTTTATACATACATTTTTGCATTTATGCAGATAATTTTAAATTCTTTTTTTAGAATTAAACTAGTAAAGATACAAATATCTCCTCCCAACAAAAACAACCAACAATTTTAAAAAGGACTCAATTATAGATTCTGCTAAATTTAAACAGTGTATTTTAAAGAAATAATTGAGTCTAGTAGACATTACTACTTTTTCCAGAATTGATGGTTACTGATATAAAAACTAAAAACATGAATTTATGAGAATTAGTCTTGAAAATATTTTGTGTTTTTATTATATATGAATGTTTATACTTATTGACAAAACTACAACTCTTTGGTTTATATTTAAGAAACCATTCCTTTTGGAAAAATTAAAAATCAGTCTATTGAATAAAAATAGTAAAAGCTCTATAGGATTATTTTGTCTGTGGGTTAATTTCTTTGAAATATTCTTTTATGGCTAGTAAGAATTAATGACCCATATAACTATAATCATCTTAGTTGGTATTAAATAAAAACAACTCTAAATGGACTCTTAATGAAATTTAAATAAACCCTGTCATTAGAGAATAGTATTTTAGAGAACAATTTTTAAGCAACAGATTTCTCAGTTAAAAATTAATAGTTTTATTAAGACCATTAACTGAATGGCCATACCTCTAAATAGATTTGTATGATATGCTTAGATAAGATTGGGCTACGTCTTTTGATTGAGTTTTTCAGAACTTTATTTAGAAAGAATATTGTTGAATGCTTTAGATAATTCTACTAGAATAATGTATTCATTTGGCAGTGCAGCATCATTACATGAGGAATAAAAAGACGAATGACAAAGAGTTGTATTTTGCCATTGTTTTAAGTGAGTGATAAATATCTTGGCAGAAAGCCTACAGAGTAGTTGGAATTTCTCTAATAAAATGAGAGGTCACAGTAATCTGTAAAAAGCGTTATGTAAGTAATCCTGATGCCCAGCTTTGAATGGATAGATTTGTTTTGGCTGGTCTTTTAAGTCATTTTGGGATAAACCAGATTGCAAAGAATGGAGCAATGCTATATAATGCAACATAATTTTCTATTGAATTTTATTGGTCTCAGTGTGCATTTTTTTTTTAAGGACCAGAAAGGAAAAACTACATAGCCCTGTGTATCTTGAAGGAGATTGTATCCTTATAAAAGGATAAGCAGGGAACCATTGATAAACAGGGCATTATTTATACTGGGTATTTTGCTTTCTGTTTCAACCAACTTCCCTTCCCCTTCTTTTTTGCTGCACATGATGGAAAATAGTGGCTTTAACCCATTATTCTGATAATCACATAGTATGTTGAAATAATGCCTGCATGAATCTCAACTGAAGAAAATAGGAGGCACTCATAGTGCAGAAAATCCAATACAAATGTATGGTAGGGTAAAACACTGTTATTGCAGAATGTGCTGTATCATTTACAGATGACTAGGAAACCAGGCCTTCTCTCAGTAAATGAAAAGCATCACTTTGAAAATAAATAATATCCTTCTTTTGTGAAAAAAGAAAATGCAAACACTAGTCTATCTTAGATGGTATAATCTTTGAGCACAGAATTCTGTTTCCATAGCTTTGATCATTATTATAGTGCATAAAAGCATTTTATAAATGGGTTCTATGATAATAGGAGGGGGAGTGATAGCAAAGGTATTGTTTTTTTATTTTTAAAATATAACTTTATCTGATTATATGTATGCTGTGCTAAGTCACTCACTCGTGTACGAGGCTTTGAGACCCCAGGGACTGTAGCCTGCCAGGCTCTTCTGTCCGTGGGAATTCTCCAGGCAAGAACTCTGGAGTGGGTTGCCATGCCCTCCTCCAGGGGATCTTTCCAACTCAGGGATTGAACCCAGGTTTCCCGCATTGCAGGCGGATTCTTTACTGCCTGGGCCACTAGGGAAGCCTGATTATAAGCATAATATATGCTGATTATGGAACATTTTAATTGTAAAAGAAAATAAAACCCAAGGGTAAAATGCATTTCTTTTGTGATTAACAGTGTGAATGATGAACTGTTTGATTAATTTTCTTCCTTTTTGCTTCTTTAGTCCCTGTATTCTGTTTTGATTTTCCATTTATGAATAACTGAAAGTATAAACAAAAAGACCTTAATTTTTAAAAAGTAATTAATGTTCATTAATACACAAAAAGAAAAATGCCTAAAATAGCAAAGCTGCACACTTCGATGTTAGGCTTAGGGTGACATCTTGTGGAAATACTAAGGAAAATGTTTTCTCCAGTGGATGGTTATAGTTTTATGATGATTGCACTATTAGCACTTTTCAGAATTTGAATATAAGTGAATTGCACAATATTTTACAACTTAAGTCTCTTAGCACAGCTAAAGCAGTCAGACTTTCAAGGGACTCTATTAGGTTATTTACCCTTTTTTTAGGAGCAAGATGGAATGTTTTTCTTTTTGTACTTCTCTGCCAGATCTACTTTGAAAATTTAACGATCTGTGTTAGCACCATAATTATCTGTAAAAACCATTTAAATCATGTAATTGGTTAGTTCATTTTTGAGTTATGTACCATGAATTTCTTTGCTTTGATACCTTATTGAAAATTGCCTTATTTATTTATTACTTTTATGTACCAGTATGGACAGAACATGTATGTATATTTAGTACCTTTCAACCCCTTCTAAAATCTTGTTAGCATTGTTTAATCTAATTTTGTTTCTCTTACTTCACTTCAGTGTTTGAGGGGGAACCTGTGGGGAAGCCTTAGAAAAGAATGGGCAGTAAAGTGATTGTTTCCTGAAAACTCTGCTGGTAGCATAGCAACATCTTAGAAAACAACTTATCTTGCTTTATGGTGGCTGAATGTCAGATTTTGTGTTAGAGTAAAATATTTTTTATTTTCATAAACATAAGTATAGACCATATGGAATTCTTAGCAATAGGGGTGACAGTAGATATACTACATATTGGGATTTATCATCTCCTTCTACCTGTCCCTACTGTTGAAGACTTCTACCATGTCCCTACCTGTTAGCAGCTTTAACCAGCCCTTTCGCTATGTCTCATAGCACTTTGTTCATATTACTATAAAGCACTTGTTATGTTGCCTTATGAGAAATTGAGTATATTACTGCTCCCTCAATAGAATGTGATAGCTTGAGAGCTGAGGTTACATCTATTTAACATTTGTACCCTCAGTTTGTGTGCCTTTAATAATAATAGGTCATCAATAAATTTTATTTATCTATTCAACAATTATTTAAAAAATACCTGTTATGTGTTACACATTATGCTTGACAATAGGGATATAACACTAAACTATCCGTTCAGTCGCTCAGTAGTGTCCGACTCTTTGCGTCCCCATGGACTGAAGGCTTCCCTGTCCATTACCAACTCCTGGAGCCTTCTCAAACTTGTGTTCATCATGACAGTAAACTGTAGAGGAGAGAATAGTCCTTGCCCTTATGGGTGAGAGAAATCAAGTGGAGAAAAGAGATATTAGGTATGTGATTAGTGAGTCATTTAAATATAATAGTGATTAGTATTATGAAATTGATCTGCATGAGAGTTTTATCAGATTTTAGTTTGAGTAAAAAAAAACTGCATTTTTTCTCACTATAGTAATTCTAACATGTTGGGTTGGCCAAAAAAAATTGGATTTTCCTGTAACAGCTTATGGAAAATCTGAACAAACTTTTTAGTTTGTTATTTATTTCAAAGTAATATCTATTTACAAACATCATGGTTATTCTGGTCTTAATTTGTTTTTGTAATAATTTTTGCCTCCTGATTATAAGAAACTGAAATAATGTTTTGTAGATTATAGTGAAATGGTTACATAAATTTGGAACAACTTGACTCTAATCCTCCAAAGCAGAGGTTCTCAGAGTGTGGTTCTTGGATCAGCAGCATCAACCTCACTTGGGAATTTGGTCAGCATTGCAAATTCTTGGGCCTTACTCCAGACCTACTGAATTAGAAACTTTGAAAGCAGGGTGCAGCAAATAGTGTTGCAATAAGCCTCCAGGCTATTCTGAGGCATGCTAAAGTTTGAGAACCTGTGTTCTAAATAGTTAGATATTTGGCCACTCAGGGAAAGAAATATAGTATGTGAACAGTATTAATAAATTTGGGAAAATATGATGGTGGCATTTCTTCATTCTTGAGTTTTATAAAAATTTGGTTTGATCTGTGACAAATATAACGAGCCATTATATTATCATTCTGGGATATACAATAGTGAATCTGATACATTGAAGTGGATTTTTTCCCTTTGGATACTTCATGGTAGTTTCTACCTATGGGGCTGTGAATAGAGAACAAATAAGCTACACTGAGATGCCGTTGTTGGCACATGCGAGGCTCAGTTAAGTTCAGTTGCTCAATTGTGTCTGACTCTTTGCAACCCCATGGACTGCAGCATGCCAGGCCTCCCTGTCCATCACCAACTCCTGGAGCTTACTCAATCTCATGTCCATCTAGTTGGTGATGCCATCCAACCATCTCATCCCCTGTTGTCCCCTTCTCCCACCTTCAGTCTTTCCCAGCATTAGGATCTTTTCAAATGAGTCAGTTCATTGCATCAGGTGGCCAAAGTATTGGAGCTTCAGCTTCTAGACAGCATGTTAAAAAGCAGAGACATTACTTTGCCAACAAAGGTCCGTCTAGTCAAAGCTGTGGTTTTTCCAGTAGTTATGTATGAATGTGAGAGTTGGACTATAAAGAAAGTTGAGCAGTGAAGAACTGATGCTTTGAACTGTGGTGTTGGAGAAGACTGTTGAGAGTTCCTTGGACTGCAAGGAGGGTGAATGGTAGGTTCTTAAATACTGAGATCTACTCTGTTCTTGCTTAATTTGTTTACAATACCCATTTCAGTAGAAAGAATGCAGGTATTTCAGTTATTACAATTTAGTAATAATAATTAACAAGGTATTTATGAGGTATTTACCTCCTTACATGGACATGTGCAGGTGGATATTATTAAAAACCAAATTCCTACCCTTGAGGATGTTAAGGTCAGTTAGGAAGGTAATATTCACATATAACTAACAAGAATTACATAGGATATAACTGAGGCTTAAACTCTGGAGCTTAAACCAAAGTGCTGTAGCAGTCCAAAGAAGCATGGATTCATTGTAGATTGGTGTTGCTGGGGAAGATTTTTTTTTTTACAAGTTGTAAACTTGAGCTGGATCTTGTCAATGACAGGATTTAGGTAAGAAGAGGATAGAAAAGGACATTTTTCCCTCGTCCATTTATCTAATCATCCATGTATTCATTTGTTCATTCAAACACTGAACATTGTGCCAGATATAAAACTGGAGAGAAAAGCATTAAATGAAATAGCATGAATAGTTTATATTTACCATTGCAAAAATGCTACAGTGGTGAAGTAGAGAATGTTGTGGGTGAGAGGCTTAACTTTAGCAGTGGAATCAGGATGAGCTATCTTAGGAAGTGGCATTTGAGGTGGACAAACATCCATAGAAATCAGGAGAGTGAGGAAATAGATGTGACTTAAACAACGTTCAAGATATTCTTGATATTTATGCTCTAAAAATGTTCTCTCAGATCTGGCTAAAGGATCGTATTAGACTTAAATCTCTTCTGGGGACTTGTTTAAGTTTGAAGATACACTTGAGAAACAAGAGTGGTAAGCAGAAAATGGGGCCCAAACAGTTCTTATAATTCCCTTTGTTAAACTGCTATATACTGAGTGTGATTAGTTGTGTTCTTTATGTCAAGCAGGATGAAATATTTCTTATGTAAATTTTGACACTTTCAGTTGAGTGCCACTAAGAAGTTTGTCTCTGGACCTTTTATATTTGCTGCAGGATGTATGTCACCAGATGGCACCATTTAACTAAATTTATGTACTATGGATGCTTATAAGGCTGATTGTTTTCAAATGAATGTTTTTATTTGTGCTATAATAGAAATAGCCCCAAATTAATTTCTTTTGACAGCATATTTGACTTCTATACACAGTAAGGTAGTGAAACCCCAAAATTTTGTTGGGAGCTTGAAAGCATCTGGGGATTTCTGATACATAATAAATGAAAATTTGTGGTGAACACTATCACTGATATATGGAATCTGGTGAAAAAGCAGAACACAATAGGCTACCCTATCTAGATTTTCCCATAGCTAGTAATATTATGAATATTTTAGCCTTGAATTTAACTTTCATATATAGGGAGTTGATATGTGTAATAACAAAAATACAGAGAAGATTCTAAAATGTTGTTTTAGAAATAAGCCTTTTTAAGATGTTTGAAAATATCATGGTAGTAATATATTAAATAATTTTGTCAATAGAGTATATGTTCTCTTGAATTGCAGAACTAATAAAATTAATAGAACATGATATAGAATTCTTTCTTAGTATAAACATTTATCCCAAGAAAATGAATATTTGTTCTTAGTTAAAAACTTCCTTAATGTTTTCCCTGCCACTAAGCAAAATTACCTTCTCTCTTATGTCCCTATAGTATTTGTTGGTGTTTCTGGTGTAGCAGTTACTCTGTTGCATTATTATTAGTTGATTACATGTTGGCCTCCCTCACTGTGAGCTTCTTGCATACAGGAACTGGTTCTAATTCAGTGTGTAGCAGTGCCTGCCATGGACTAGTCCATCATTAAATTTCTTCATTTGACAGAATCTATCTTGAACACGTCCTATTTAAGAGACACTCAGACTCTGGGGATTCAGTAAGAAGAGAGATGTAGACCCTATTGTCATGAAACTCAGGGTCTACTAAGGGAAACAGACAAATAAGTACAGCTGTGATAAATACTTTGAAATAGTTATTTGGATCAAATAGGAAAATAAGGAATTACTTCAACTAATATAATTCATATTATTGTGGATTGTGTTTGTTTAAAAATGTTTAGATAGTATTTGTTAAATGAAACCTTCCAGTAGTTTTCTGTTATCCTTGGAATGAAATTTGAACTTCTCATCTATAAGGCTCCCCATCACCTCTACCTACCTCTCATCTCTTAGCACTCTTCCCTACTCTGTATTCCAGCCAAAATGGCCTTCTCTCTGCTTCTAAATGCTGCCCCAAAGCACTTTACATGTTTCCTTTTGCTTGGAGTACTTTCTATCTAGATCTTTGCCTAACTCGCTTATCTCATCATTTAGGCCGCAGTGCTTTGAAAATGCCTTTTCACCTCACTTCTCACCTCTGTCCCACCCCCAAGTCACATCTATCACGTTACCTGTCTTATTTTTGTCAATGTGTGTATCACTATGAGAAATTTTGTTATGTATTTTTTGTGTGGCTTTCTCCACTAGAATGTAAATTCTGTAGGAGCAGCCATCCTGCCTGTCATAATCATTGCTGTATCTTTTATATTAGCTTGGTGCCTAGAACATAATAACCATGAAATAAATATTTGTTGAATGAATAAATATGGCTGCAATGCCTAGGTCTCTTTTAGATTCCTGTTTAAGTTAGACTCATTTGAAAGGAGAGAAAATCTTCAATAAGTAGTTTTTTTGTTTTTGTTTTTTTTCCTTTATGTAGGCGGTTGCTAGCATTAAGTGAACATCACAGGAAAGTTCCAGCTGGTGTCTCTATGACTGGGAATTATAACATGACCTCAGGAAGCAGCATAGTGCCTGAAGAGCCCAGGGCAGGTGTTGTCAGCCACGCAGAGCACCTGGAACTTTGCCTGTGCCAAAAGAATGGGTCCCAGTTACCACCAAGCAGACTTCTGTATCAGGCGCTGGGAGTATGCCCAATGAGCAAATGGACAGGGACATTGCTCAAGGATCAGAGGAGCTAAATGACAGTGTGTTGGTCTAGTGAACCCAACCTATTTCTACCCCATGACTATGATGGCAGATAAAACCACTGTCTTCCTCCCAGAACTGTCTATGCTTATATAGCTAGGCATTATTTTAGGAGAAGCAGGAGAAGGGTAGGCTATATGAATGAACAGTTTTATCTGAGACTTTAAACTATTGAGCCAGACTATACTTTAAACTGCATTGAGTGGCCACTTTTCCCATTTAGCCGGTGACTGAGGGCTTCTGAGGCAGCTGAATAAAATATAGATACAGTTAAGAGCTATATATTTTGTTTGCCACCATGCCACTTATCCATGGTGTGATAAATTTGAGCGTGTGATCCTGCAATACTGACCCATAGATCTCAGTGTTGGTTCTTACTTCATACTACTTTCCAGTATTGAATGTTGAAAAGCATTAACCACAAAAAAGAACAATGGAAAAAAGAAATAACTCACAAGTATCTCATAGGGAAAGGGGCTTCCCAGGAGGTGTTAGTGGTAAAAGAACCTGTCTGCCAATGCAAGGGACATAAGAGATGAGGGTTCAGTCCCTGTGTTAGGAAGATCCCCTGAGGAGGGCATGGCAACCCACTCCAGTACTCTTGCCTGGAGAATCCCATGAATAGAAGAGCCTGGTGGGTTGCAATCCATAGGGTTGCATGGAGTCAGACTTAACTGAAGTGACTTAGCATGCATGCACATCTCATAAGGAAATCTTTTGTTGTTGTTCATTCACCAAGTTGTGCCCAATTCTTTGGGACCCCATGGACTGCAGCATGCCAGGCCTCCCTGCCCCTCACTGTCTCCCAGAATTTGCCTAAGTTCATGTCCATTGAACTGATGATGCCATCCAACCATCTCATCCTCTGTCACCCTCTTCTCCTTCTGCCTTTGTATAAAAAGGCAAAAAGAGGGAAGCCTTTGTGTTCATCTTGTTAGCTCTGGTCCCTGGCAAAAGATGGAAGTGGTGGAGTGAGGAACATTGGTTTACCTTTGTTTACATGAGTCTTTCTAAGAATTGCTTAAGAAAACATTTCTTTTCCACCTTATTTCTTGCTCGGAAACTATAGAACTTCTTAGATAATGTTAGGAATTCCAAACATTGAGGTAATAACCTGCAGATACCACAAAGCATAAATTTTCCTGGTTCCTAGTTTTAGAGCCTCTAAGTTTTACCTTATATTCAGTTTCCAGTTTGCTGTCAAAATAGTAAATTTTCATAAAACTGTAAGATTAGAGTTTTCTTTGCAGGACCATAATACATGCATATTGAGTCATCAAATGCATGGCAACCCACTCCAGTACTCTTGCCTGGAGAATCCCATGAATAGAAGAGCCTGGTGGGTTGCAATCCATAGGGTTGCATGGAGTCAGACTTAACTGAAGTGACTTAGCATGCATGCACATCTCATAAGGAAATCTTTTGTTGTTGTTCATTCACCAAGTTGTGCCCAATTCTTTGGGACCCCATGGACTGCAGCATGCCAGGCCTCCCTGCCCCTCACTGTCTCCCAGAATTTGCCTAAGTTCATGTCCATTGAACTGATGATGCCATCCAACCATCTCATCCTCTGTCACCCTCTTCTCCTTCTGCCTTTGTATAAAAAGGCAAAAAGAGGGAAGCCTTTGTGTTCATCTTCTTAGCTCTGGTCCCTGGCAAAAGATGGAAGTGGTGGAGTGAGGAACATTGGTTTACCTTTGTTTACATGAGTCTTTCTAAGAATTGCTTAAGAAAACATTTCTTTTCCACCTTATTTCTTGCTCGGAAACTATAGAACTTCTTAGATAATGTTAGGAATTCCAAACATTGAGGTAATAACCTGCAGATACCACAAAGCATAAATTTTCCTGGTTCCTAGTTTTAGAGCCTCTAAGTTTTACCTTATATTCAGTTTCCAGTTTGCTGTCAAAATAGTAAATTTTCATAAAACTGTAAGATTAGAGTTTTCTTTGCAGGACCATAATACATGCATATTGAGTCATCAAATGTACCTAGAACCACCAAACTCCAGTGGGCATGCCAGTTCTTACAAATCTAGTTAATCATGAATCCCTTAAAAATTTAAAGCATTTAAAACTGACAGAAACAAATTATACTGAATATGAAATAATGCATTAAGAAACATGTTTGGTTTTAAAAATAAACCATTTGAAAATAAACTATTCAAAAATAAACCTTGTTCTTTAGAAATAGTTGCTACAGGAGTTTTTTGAAGAAGGGTTTAAGAGCTCTTCAATTGATCAAAATAGGACAGTAATTTATATATATATATATATATATATACATAGATATAAAAATGTGACTTCAGTTGTTCAGTCAAATGTGACTTATATTTCATTAATTGGGGTACTTAATATCATCAGTGAAACCTGTTTATTTAAGGTGCAGGACTCCAGTTAGTAATTTTTCAGAATATATGTTCACTTTTTTCTTGCTTTCTTCCTTATTCAAACTTAATATTTTTAGCTATATGTTTTCTAGAAATGGAAGCCCTGGAGATATAGAAAATTTAACATATTTAGTAGGGCTCTCTGCAGGTACTAAACAAACTTTGGTACAAGATACTTCCATTTCCTGAGTTTGGGTATAATTGTAACATGGAAGAGGTCGACTAATGCAATGACTTTCTTTATAAACATGTATGATTATGAAGAGGAATATGATTGCATATTGAATGAAGTATATAGGAACATAGACAGCAGTTTTCTACATAATAATTTACTTTCAAATTTGAATGATTGTCATTATTTTGCCTTTGTTTTTGGATAGTCCAGTTCCTTGTATCAGATTCTTGATCTCTGCTGTAGTAGTAATCTCTTCGTTCACTGTATCTCAACCACCCATTCTTAAATTTTACTCTGTACATCTTAACATAATTAATAACCACTCTCATCTAAAAATGTCAGGTTGTAAACATACTACTCTGTGACCATCACGAATCACCTTCTATTGATACAGTTCATTTATGTATCTCCCATACCAACCATTCTTTGATCCCATCAGTTCAGTTCAGTACCTCAGTCGTGTCTGACTCTTTGCGACCCCATGAATCACAGCATGCCAGGCCTCCCTGTCCATCACCAACTCCCGGAGTTCACTCAGACTCACATCCATTGAGTCGGTGATGCCATCCAGCCATCTCATCCTGTCATCCCGTTCTCTTCCCACTTTCAGTCTTTCCCAGCATCAGGGTCTTTTCAAATGAGTCAATTCTTCCCATGAGGTGGCCAAAGTATTAGAGTTTCAGCTTCAACATCAGTCCTTCCAATGAACACCCAGGACTGATCTCCTTTAGGATGGACTGGTTGGATCTCCTTGCAGTCCAAGGGACTCTCAAGAGTCTTCTCCAACACCACAGTTCAAAAGCATCCATTCTTTGGTGCTCAGCTTTCTTTATAGTCCAACTCTCACATCCATACATGACTATTGGAAAAACCATAGCCTTGACTAGATGGACCTTTGTTGGCAAAGTAATATCTCTGCTTTTTAATATGCTGTCTAGGTTGGTCATAACTTTCCTTCCAAGGAGTAAGTGTCTTTTAATTTCATGGCTGCAGTCACCATCTACAGTGATTTTGGAGCCCAGAAAAATAAAGTCAGCCATTGTTTCCATTTTTTCCCCATCTATTTCCCATGAAGTGATGGGACCAGATGCCATGACCTTCTTTTTCTGAATGTTGAGCTTTAAGCCAGCTTTTTCACTCTCCTCTTTCACTTTCATCAGGAGGCTTTTGATTCCATAAGCACTCTAAATCAATGACTCCACAGTTTCATTTTCATGATCTGTTAGCAACCATAAGTCTTCAGGTCCAGCTTAAAATAACATGATTCATTGCTATAATTAATCATTTTGTATACATCTTCAATTTCTTTGTTGTCTGTCCATCTGCTGGCAAAAATCAACCTCTCATTAAACTTACTTCTGTCTATTCCATGACTGCTCCATTCCAACTAACTGTAGCTGGAGAAGTACATATAACCTTGTTAACTGGTTCCACTTTAAATTATGACCAAAAAGCCTACTGGTTTCTTTGGATAGTTCACTTTCTTGTTCCCAGGGAGAACATTTCATATCTTTTCTTCTTCTTCAAATACAGTACACTTGAGCTGCTGACCTTTCTTCTTACTTTATTGAGACAATAAAAACAATCAGAGAGCTTCCTCCTCTTTTCAGTATTTGATCTACCTATATCTGTATCTGTGTGTTTTGCCTTTTGTTTTATTAATGTGGATAGACTGTCTCTCCTTTTATCTAAGACTAAATCCTCTTTTTGGATAGAGTATTAGTGTCCTGGAAGGTGACAGAAAGCCTTCTCAAAGAAAGTTTAATTTTGAATTTGTTTACAAAGAGATGGGAATAGTTAAGGGAATCAACCAGGAATGGAAGCACTTGGGGACTAGGAACAGTGGGAATCTCGAAGGAACAGGGAAAGCATGTGAACTATTAATATAACACAAATAGAACTATAATAATTAGAAGGGCTGCTTGAGAGGAGCTATGGCTTTAGGAAAAAGATAGCCATTGCCAAACCACCACCCAGCAAGGAGAGAGCTGGACAAATGAACATCTCAACCTCTCTTTCCTCCCTTCCCTAGTCTTCTGCTGGTTACTGTTAGTGGACCCCAATAGAAAGCCAAGGACAAGGGAGCTGGATGACAGAGTCTGTTAAGGTCAGCTTCCCAGGATTCAGTGCAGAGTGAATAGGGGAAGAAAGATGACCTAGAAGGGCAAACAGAGAAGATTCATGCCATGTTATGTCTAGATTTGAAAAATCTAGACAAGAATCAAAGAATCTGCTATTGTAATTATTCCTCCTCTCTTTGCAATTAATACTTACCTTTGTATTCACTTACTCTTATTAGCACACAAATGTCTCCTCTTGAACATTTTAGAGTAAGGGTTAAGAGTATGGACCCTGGAGCCAGATGGCCTGGATTCATATCCTGGCTCCTCTGCCACTTACTACTTGTGTGACTCTGAGCAGATTTGATAACTGCTCTGTGCCTCAATTTCCCTGTCTCTAAAACAGGGATGGTAACAAAAGTACCCAGCTCATAGGGTTGTTGTGAGAATAGATAGTGTTTTTATAGTTGATTGTATTGTTCAAACTTTATTTTTTATTTTTAATTTATTTTTTATTGGAGTTTATTTACAACATTATGTTAATTTTGGCTGTACAGCAAAGTGACTTAGTTATACATATGTATACATATATACTACATTCTCCTCGTTGTCTCCATCTCAGTAAGTGTCATCGTTGTTTTCCCAGAAACCCAGGAGTCATCATGGGTTTTTCTCTTTCTTTCACATTCTAATATAGTCCATCTACAAGTTTTGTTGCCAAATTTTCAAATTAAGTCTAGAATCCTACCAATTCCTACCATCTCCGGTATGCCATTGTGGTCTCAGCCACCTTAGTCTCTTTAGTCTACAGCAGTAGTTTCCTGACTGATATCTCTTTGCTTTCATTCTTGGCCCAGTCTGTTCTCTGCATAGCATCCACAGTGACCTTTTGAAACAAAAGATTATTTATCTCACTACTTAAAAACCCTCCATTGGTTTTCTGTCACTCTCAAAGCAAAATTTAAACCCCTTATCATGACTGTAAGGCCTTATATAATTTGACTCCTGTCTACCTCTTTCACCTCTTCTATTAACTTCTCAACATTGCCTGCTCCCCTCCAATCATGTTGGCCTTGAACTTTTCCTTGAATAAGCTTTCTGCTTTAGGGCATTTGCGCTTGCTATTTCCTCTGCCTGCAAATGTTTGCTCACTTTCTCACTCGTTCAAGTGCTGTCCAATTGCCCTTTCCCAAACCCCTGTTCTAAACTAGCAACTCTCCTCTAATTGCTTTTTTTTTTTTTTTACTTTAGTGAATTTTTCTTTATCGTACTTATCAACATATATTTATTTGTGCTACTTACTTCTGATCTTTGCCTCCCAACTATAATGTAATCTCTTTGAGGGCAGGGATTTGGTTATCTCATTCACTCCTCTAATCCCAATGCTTATACTCAAATTTATGGAGTATAATAAAAGCTAATATAATTTGGTGCGTGAAGGAAAAGCTAATTTACTGTTGATGGTCAACTTTCAAATTGGCAAGATAACTGCGTTAACTTTTTCTTTGTTTTTGCTTTTTGTTTAAAGTCAAAATCGTTAGATTCTTAAGTGAAAAGTACTGTGTGGAGAAAGATATTCATTTAAAAGAGCCTTTTGCATTTGCCATATTTTATAGTTAATACAGTTGGGATTTTGCATTTGTTTTCAGGGTTTTTTGTGCCAAGAGCTCAGGGCCTCGAAGAATGTGATTTAAGAGGTCAGAAAAGTACATTAGGTTAATTATGCTACTGCATTGTCAGGCAATCTCTTGGAGTTTGCTGGGGTGCAGTGATCAGAGTAGCATCATTTAAAATCTCTAGACCTATTAAAACATGCAAATTTTACTTGTTTACATGTCTTGCTCTTTTTTGAGGTTACTGCTGATAATATGAAAGAAATTTATGATATTTTCTTTACTGTGAAAATTTAACAGAATAAAAATATGAATTTCTGTTATAATATGACTTAGTTTCTAGTATTTAAGGTAGAAGACCTCTCAGATACTGTTTTCCTTTCCTGTTTTGAGAAACGTAAAAGTACCACTTAAAAATGTATTTACTGATACTATTATTCTTTATGATGTATTTTCCCAAGATTTTCATTAATGTATTTGTTAAATGAACAAATATCTATGGAGCACCTATATGTGTCAAACACTGATGTAGATGCCTGAAAGATATCAGTGAACAAGACAGGCATTCCTGGTCTCACAGAACTTATAGTTAAGTGGCAAAATATCAGTAGTACACAAACATAACAGAGAAAAATAGGCAGGAAAAGGTGATAGAAGAGTGCCATGCAGGAAGAGAGGGGGCTTCCCAGGTGGCACAGTGGCAGAGAATCCACCTGCTAACCCAGGAGACAAAAGAGACCATGGGTTAAATCCCTGGTTGGGAAGATCGCCGGAGAAGGAAATGACAACCCACGCCAGTATTCTTGCCTGGAAAATTCCATGGACAGAGGAGTCTAGTGGGCTACAGCCTATGGGGTCACAGAGTTGGAGACTGATCAACTGAGCATGCATGCACGCCATGTTCTCAGTAGACTTATGTTACT
>SJXQ01005686.1:0-12412 GCA_006408695.1 Aepyceros melampus
AAAAGTTAAGTACAAAAGTCAATATTTATTTAGAATAAAAAGGAATTTAAACAAATCACAAATATTAGAAAGATGATATGCTACAAATATCCCTAAATCTAGAAAAAGGCACATTCTTGTTTTTCAGTTACATCCTTTCATAATGCTTTTTTCCTACGTATTTTGGCTGCATGCTTTTTGATAACCTCTTCATGTGGCACCAAGTCTGTAATATGGTTTTCAGTAGAGAGAAAAGTGTCTTCCTCTAGCATGGCTGGTCAAAATTTGTGTTTCATTATTGATAGATGCAATGCATAAAACATGCAACTTCACACACAGATGTACTCACTGCTACAGGATGGTGAGCCAGAAAGACAGGAATTCTAATAAAATCTATTTTAGATGATTTCTAGAAAAATGTATTTGGAGTTTATATATAATGTATAATCAAGTATATTCCTGACGAGAGAGAATTTCTGCTTTGATATGGCATTGATGATAACTGAATCTTCTGCTTATAATTTCACACATCTGACACTTGGAGCAATTTTCCACAGAATTGCTTCTGGCTCTAATCATTGCAAACCTTGTTTCTTTCTATTCCCCACATACTTCCAGTGCTAGGTGCTGCAGGACACATTCTTATCCTGACATGACCTCTGATCCAGGTCCTTCAAGCCACAGTGCCTGGTAAATTGACTCAAGGGCAGGAAGAGTGTCCAAAAGTCAGTCTATACCAGGTCAGCCAGGAATAGCTTAACTGTATGAGTGACTGGGACCTCATAAATATATATGTCCTGAGCCAAAACTTACTGTGCCCCCAACTCAACTTTCTGTAACCAGATCCACAAAAGGCTTCTGTCCTTAGTAGCACCACTTGACTACACTTTGACACATGAAAGTCTTTTAATTTTTTGCAAAGTGCACAAAATTCTGTAACTATGTGAATGTTATAGAATGTTATAGGTCCCTCCCAGGGCCTTTGAAGGAGCCCACATGTGCAAGGATACTTCTTCGAGAGGAATTGGGAAGCTTAAATTTCACTCACCTCATGGTAAGCCTAGCTTTCATGATGCTAAATGAATGATCTAAAGCTTCCTCACACCCATGTTCTTTGTATAGTTAATTTTTGATCATTTGCACTTTGGGAGCAGGAATAAAGTTTAGACAACCCTTCTGGAGCAATGTTTGACTGTGAGAAGTGGAAAGAGAGTGGGTAAATGAGAGAGGAATTATTAGAAGAATTGGAAAGCGGTTGTGTGGATGGAAATTATGAGCCATGAGGGGAAAATATAAGCATTTCCTCTGTCCTTTATATCTAACACAAAGTATAGAAAATGATCCTCAAAGACAAGATGTCTACCTGATTTGTTTAACCAAGGGAGTCAGAGGACTTGCTTTTGTTCAATCCAGAAAGGTCTGCAACTAAAGAATCTATCTACTAAAAGTTAATTTGAGCTGTTCCTTGGTATCTTATTTTCATGTAGGCCTCAGACCAAATGATTTTCTTAACCATGTCTATAAATGGAAAGTACACAAGGTTTGTTTTTAGGGTTGGTGATAGTAAATTAGAAAATGCCAAAGTCTGTATCTGTTAAAGTGGCAGTAATGATAATGTTAGTTTGTAGGCCACTAAATTCTGTTTGGTTTTGTATTCCTTGGTTTAAATGAAGGTATATCAGTCTTAAGAAGAGACCTTAGCTATTGGGTAGGTTTCTTTATAATAACAGGAGCACTCTTCTGGTTAATAATTAAATTACACTATTAGGTCTTCAGATTCTTCAAGCTAGGCTTCAACAATAGGTGAACTGAGAACTTCCAGATGTCAAAAATGGATTTAGAAAAGGCAGAGGAATCAGAGATCAATTCCCAACATCTGCTGGGTCATAGAAAAAGCAAAAGAATTTCAGAAAAACATCTGCTTCATTGACTATGCTAAAGCCTTTGACTGTGTGGATCACAACAAACTGTGGAAAATTCCTTGAGAGATGGGAATTTCAGAGCACCTTACCTGCCTCCTGAAAAATCTGTATGCAGGTCTGCTGCTGCTGCTGTCACTTCAGTCGTGTCCAACTCTGTGCAGCCCCAGAGACGGCAGCCCAACAGGCACCCCCGTCCCTGGGACTCTCCAGGCAAAACATTGGAGTGAGTTGCCATTTCCTTCTCCAATGCATGAAGTGAAAAGTGAAAGAGAAGTCACTCAGTCATGTCTGACTCCTAGCGACCCCATAGACTGCAGCCTACCAGGCTCCTCTGTCCATGGAATTTGCCAGGCAAGAGTACTGGAGTGGGTTGCCATTTCCTTCTCAAGAAGCAACAATTAGAAATGGACATGGAACAATGGACTGGTTAAAAATTGGGAAAGGAGTACATCAAAGCTGTATATTGTTACCTTGCTTATTTAACTTAAATGCAGAGTAAATCATGCAAAATGCTGGGCTGGATGAAGCACAAGCTGGAATCAAAATTGCAGGGAGAAATATCGATAACCTCAGATATGCAGATGACACCACCCTTATGACAGAAAGTGAAGAGGAGCTAAAGAGCCTTTTGAGGAAAATGAAAGAGGAGAGTGAAAAAGCTGGCTTAAAACTCAACATTCAAAAAACGAAGATCACGGCATCTGGTCACATCACTTCATGGCAAATAGATGCGGAAACAATGGAAACAGTGTCAGACTTTATTTTCTCGGGTTCCAAAAATCACTGCAGATGGTGACTGCAGCTATGAAATTAAAAGACCTTGGTCTTTGGAAGAAAAGCTATGACCAAATTAGACAGCATGTTGAAAATCAGAGACATTACTTTGCCAACAAAGATCTGTCTAGTCAAAGCTATGTTTTTTCCAGTAGTCATATATGGAGATGAGAGTTGGACTATAAAGAAGGCTAAACACCAAAGGACTAATGCTCTAGAACTGTGGTGTTGGAGAAGACTCTTGAGAGTCCCTTGGACTGCAAGACGATCAAACCAGTCCATCCTAAAGGAGATCAACCCTGAATATTCATTGGAAGGACTGATGCTGAAGCTGAATCTCCAATATTTGGCCATCTGATGGGAAGAACTGACTCATTGGAAAAGACCCTGATGCTGAGAAAGACTGAAGGCAGGAGGAGAAGGGGATGACAGAGGACGATATGGTTGGATGGCATCACCGACTCAATGAGTTTGAGCAAGCTCCAGGAGATGGTGAAGGACGGGAGGCCTGGTGTGCTGCAGTCCATGGGGCTGCAAAGAGTCGGACACAGCTGAGCAACTGAACAACAAATTAGATCTTCAGATGGGGGAAAGGCAAATAAATAAATTTCAAAGGCATTAACATGCAATCTATTTTTAGTTAGTATGAAAACAAAGAATAGAACAATAAAAGTAAAAAGGACTTTAACAGGTTTTGACTTCAGTCAGTTAAAACAGCCATAGGTCACTGGATGTCTTCCCCACCAAGCTGCTGGTACTGCTAGGCAGAGAAATGTGTTGATAAAGGGGTCAGAACCTCCATCTGCCTTGATTTGTTCTGTCCTGTATTTATTTTCTCCTGCTTCGGGAACAAATTACCACAAATGTACTAGCTTTCTCAGTCACTCAGTTGTGTCCCACTCTTTGCAACCTCCTGGACTGTAGCCCACCAGGCTCCTCTGTCCATAGGATTTCCCAGGCAAGAATACTGCAGGGGGTTGTCATTCCCTTCTCCAAGGGATCTTCCTGACCCAGGGATTGAGCCTGGGTCTCCTGCGTCTCCTTAATCACATCTGCAAAGCCCTTTGCCATGTAAAATAACGTATTCACAAGTTCAGGGGATTAAAATATGGACATCTTTGGTGGTGGAGGCAGTTGTTTATTTTTCCCTCCACATTTCCCTAGCCTAGAATGTGGAATGGGGTGTGGGGTCAGCAGCCTTCCCACTCTTCTGCAAGAAACATCTCATGGAACATCTCCATTCTTAATCTATTGAAGGGAAAGGTTTTCTACAGCAGTAGTATAAGAGTAAGATAGATGTGAACAGCTTCTCTCTTTTAAAATGAATAATGATGATGATAAGAGTAATGCTGGAGTACCTGAGAGATATTGAGGGTTCAGTTACAGACCCTCACCGTAAAGTAAATACTAATAAAGCAAATCACACAAATTTTTTGGTTTCCCAGCACACAGAAAATTATGTTTATGCTATACTGTAGTTTATTAAGTACCTAATGGCACTAGGCCTAAAAAAAAATGTTTGCCATACCTTAATTTAAAAACATTTTGTTGCTAAAAATGTTATCATCTGAGTCTTCAGTAAATCACAGTAGGAACATCAAAGATCACCAATAACAAATAATAATAATGATGATAAAAAGTTTGAAATATTTTAAGAATTACCAAAATGTGACAGTCACACAGCGAATGCTGTTGGAAAAATTATACCACTAGACTTGTTTGCCCAGTGTTGCCACAAACTTTCAATCCATAAAAAACACAATATCTGTGAAGCATGTGCTTGTGTGCTCCATCTCTTCAGTTGTGTGCGACTCTTTGTGACCACACGGACTGAAGCTCACCAGGCTCTTCCATCCAGGGGATTCTCCAGGCAAGAATACTGGAGTGGGTTGCCATTCCATTCTCCATCTGTGAAGCACAGTAAAGTGAATTGCAATAAAATGAGGTATGCCTGTAATGATAATAACAATAATAAAAAGTAATTGGTGGGATCTCTCCTCTTCAGAAGAATTCTGAGGGCTGTATTTTTTATGAGTGGAGTTCCTATCCAGCCTGCACATAAGCCCGGGAGATAAAATATTACTACTTTGGTTATTGTTTGTCTTGGCTGGCTATACAATAAAACCAAAGGGCATCAAAGTCCATTTCCAGATTCCTGGGCAGTCCATTTCCCTTCATTGCTACTTTGTCATTTTGTACTTTCCTGATTAAGCCCAAATATTTGCTATTTGGGTGGAGCCACAGCCTACCAGTCAACCCAGAACTCTTTTTACCTGTATGCTATTATTCAACTTGTATGTAAACTCCAGTATAACAAAGTTCCTTTGAACTTTACATATCAAAGAAAAGTCACTTTTTTAGACTCACATCTAAAGCAGCTCAGCACACAGGGAGAGAGATGTCACAGCTGCGACTTAGAGACCCAGCTGGGATGTTCTGGCAGACTGTCGTCTATTGACTAGAGAACTTGATTCAAGAAAATGATTGCTTCTTATATAGACATTGGCCTCTGCTAAGTAATCCTTTCCTTTTATGTTTTGCCATTAAACTGTTGACAATCAAGATGTTAACCTCTTATTTGTTCTTCCTTTGAATGGTTTTGTTAATTTTTACCTACAGATACTATCCCACAATCAAGGCAGGTCTTCGTACACCACAGTCATGATGGAACGGATGACTGGATGGACAAAGGAGACAATGCTGTGCAGTAGATAAACCCAGGTATGTCAAGTCTTGGCTCCACCCGTAACATTTCTATGACCTTGGGCAGGTTAGCCTCTGCAGGCCTCAGTTTCCCCATCTAGAAAATGTGTGTGATCATAACCACCTCATACATTTATTGTAAGAATTTGAGATAATATATGTAAAATCCTTGAAATACAAAAACTGAAAAAAAATCTCTCTCAACAGCAATCATTATCCAGTGTTGTACTATTCAGGGATTACACAGCTGACCCTCAATAATCCATGTGTGGGTTATTCTCTTTGCAAATTAGCTCCAGCAAAATTTTGAAAGTAAATAGATTTTCCCAGGAACTCATTTTCTCTTGGCTGACTTCCCACCACCAATCTCATGTGTGTTTATAAAATGCACACAATTTAATGATAAGATATGTATTACAAGAATAGAAAGGTAAATCTGTGGTCACAAATGGGATACATTATAAAAGCAACATTTATGACATTTGGATTCTATAACTTGCAGTTACTTGCCAAGACTGCTGAACAACCCAGATGTAAAAATTTAAATTTCATTGTATTAAATGGGGGGATAGAGTGGCCAAATATTGTGTGGTTTTGTAAATTTCTAATTTTTTTAACTTACAACTCTTAGCTTATGTCTACGTATAAACACCAGTATTAATTCTCACCAATTATCTTTTGTGACATCTAAAATGTTTGTTGTCACTGGCTCCATGGGATCAGCAGATCAGTCACGTCTGACCTTAGTCCCTTCTCCAGGCCCCTGGAGTGAGGGACTGATCATTGTGGTTGGCTGATGAGTTATCAGCCATTGCATGGAGTTGAATCCCATAGGCAAATGAAGAAGGAGCAAGGTTCAAGCCAGAGGAAAATCCTGAAATGTAAATATGTGAGGGAAGTTAATAGCAATGATGAAATTTGAAAATGAGGGTCTTAGATTATAATACAAAAGGGAAGGCAACAGAATTCCAAACCAAATTAAATACATTGCACTTAAAATACATTACCAAAGGCTGATAGATAAAGATTTTTTTAAAGAACATTAAAAGAAATGACACAATTGTTATTCCTTGTGTTTATGGGGAAAGAACAAAAGAAAAATAGTAATCTTCAACTTTTTTTAAAAAATGTATTTGATGAGGGACTTCCCAGGTGGCTCAGACAGTGAAGAATCTGCCTGCATTGCAGGAGGCCTGGGTTCAATTCCTGGGTTAAGAAGATCCCCTGGAGAAGGGAAGGACTACCCACTCCAGTATTCTTGTCTGGAGAATTCCATGGACAGAGGAGCCTGGCAGGCTACAGTCCATGGGGTCACAGAGAGTTGGACATGACCTGAGTAACTAACACTTACTTACACACTTTACTTATAGGTGATTTATAATATTGTGTTAATTTCTACCGTACAACAGAATGATTCAGTTACACATAGACATACATTCTTTTTTCATGTTCTTTTCCATTATGGTCTATCCTTGGATATGAAATAGAGTTCCCTGTACTCCACACAGTAGTACCTTTTTTTTTTCTACTTTATGGCTCTACTACAACTATGAGCTGTCTTTTTTTCAACCTGTGCTATAATCATTTGGATAGTGAAAAGGAAACCCAAAGTTGAGTTGGAACTATGTAAAAGATAACTCCTAATTACTATTTACATGATTAACCACCCAAAGTCTGCTCTCACCCCACCACCTTGAACTGGTGACATGTAACTCAATTTTTGGTCCTATAGGAGTCTTCCCAAGTCACCAGGGGGCAAAGCTCCCTTTGGGCCTCTTCTTCCTCCATATGCAACAGAGTATATTTTCCTTATTCGATTAATATCTACTTTGTCCTCCAGTCTGCAGAGCAATGGGGCAAACTGGCCTCGATTGTCTTTCCTCCAAACCACCCACGTCCAGCACCTGTATGTATTCCATAGGTATTTGTTGAATGACAGAGCAAGGGGGGCTTTACACTAAAGTTTTCCTGCCTATGAATGTTTTCAGTGAGTGTGTATAAGTTAAGCTTTATCAAACTGTTTGCTGTGTTTAAATACAAAAAAACCCAAGCTGCATCTTAGCTTTTTGACATCCTCCAAGAGCAGGCTTATTTTACCAGCAAATTGCTCCCTGAGTCAGCTAATGCTAAGGTATGCTCAATACTTGTCTAAAAACTATCCTAATCTTCCCTAACAGAGGCCAGAGTGTAGCTGAAACAGCTCTTCTGACATTTGGGAAGCTCCGATTCTGTCAGTCATTTTCTGTTCTTTATCATGTTTTTTTTTTTTTCTCTTCAAAGGAAAAAGCTGTTTTCCTGTGTGTGAGAACGTTCTCTCCTATCTAATAGCACTCAATTGTCTTTCTGTTCCATTAGTGTGCAGGAAACCACCTGTCCAATTGAGCTCAGAGCTGAGGATGTCAGAGTGTCTCATTTTATATGGATGTGCAGCTGTCAGATCAGGGATCAAAGGCTTGCTTTTAATGAAAACTAGTCACTTTTACCAATATGACTGGAGAATTTATATAAATACAGTTATCTGGATCAAATGATTGGCATTTGTACTTCTCAAGCTCCCACCATTTTAACAATGACTTGGCTTTCCAAATAAAAGGACAAAGGAAACCTCTGTCCCCTCCCTTCCAATCCGGCTCTTTCTACTGTGGTCTCTGTAATGGTTTCATAATAGCATTGCACAGGCCGTGTTTGAGAGATCTACTTTATTCAATATTTTTTTTTTTAATTTTTAAATTAGAGGCCAGTATTTTAAAATGGGAAGACTTCATATAAAATTTTAACTTTTTAACTTTTCTTGAAAAATCAAGCACTTGTTCCCACAAGGCAAATAACATAGGGTAGCCCCTGATGGTCCCCAGTGACCCCACTTGCCTGGTATACATGCTCCCAAGAATTCACCTGCAATGAGGAAACCTGGGTTCGATCCCTGGGTTGGGAAGATTCCCTGGAGGAGAGCATGGCAACCTACTCCAGTATTCTTGCATGGAGAATCTCCATGGACAGAGGAGCTTGGTGGGCTGCAGTCCATGAGGTCACAAAGAGGCACAACTGAGCAACTAAGCACAGCACAGCATATTGAGAAAATAGATTATTTGTTTTAAGAGAGTAAGCTTGGGGGTAATTTGTTACACAGCAATAGATAACTAATTTGGTGAGCAAGCTATGCCCTTTGGAAGGCATCCATTCTCTCTGGTCTGTGCTGGGCCAGCCTTCCCCAGGGTGGCTGAGACCCTGCCCTGCACTATGGAATGAGCCGCCATTCACTGAGTCAGCCCATCAGGAGGCATCCCACAGTCAACCAGTCATCAAGCCTGTAGGATCAACCTCTGGTTTTCATTCTCCCATCTTCACTCTGCCCTCTCTGCCCAGGGTTCAGTCCCTCACTATGTCATGCTTAGGCAATGGCAACAGTCTCCTGATTCTTCTCTCTGCTTCCTGTCTCCCTCACCATCAGTTCATCTCCCCACACCTCTGCCGGAGTGCTCTTTCTAAACAGGATAAAATCCAGACATCTGGGCTTGGCTTCCAAGTCCTCTAACCAAGCCTGCTCCACACTCCACTTGCACATTTCCTACCCCCTCGCTGCTCCAGTCACCTGAAACTGCTCACTAATCCTTACATGTGCCACCTAAGTCACAGGTCAGGCTTCCCCTGTGGCTCAGACAGTAAAGAATCCACCTGCAATGCGGGAGACCTGGGTTTGACCCCTGAGCTGGGAAGGTCCCCTGGAGAAGCGAAAGGCTACCCACTCCAGTATTCTGGCCTGGAGAATTCCATGGACTACATAGTCTATGGGGTTGCAAAGAGTCAGACATGACTGAGTGACTTTCACTTTCACTTTTCAAGTCATAGGTCTGTGCCCTTGGCTCAAAATGAAACATCTCTTCCCCATTTGGCAACCTCCATCACCATCACCTCCGCTTTGAAGCCATTTTAAATCAGACCCCAAGTGAGTAACTGCTTCTTCTTTGCTGTCCTTACAGCCTTCAGTCATGCGCTTGCTTCCTTATCTTTCATCTTCTCTTCCCGAGTAATGAGCTTCTTTATAGATGAGGACACTGATACTCAGACAGCCATCCTTCCAACACGGTGTCCCGCACCAGGAGGGTGCTCATCTCACAACATTGTTTCTACAAAACGACAACAACCAAAATGATTCTGCTGAGTGCCCTTAATGCCACCCCTTGGACAGTCCTGTATTCTGGAGCAGGCGCCACCCAACTGTCCCTCTTCTACTCATCCTTGAATGACTTACTTGAATACTCCCCCTCAGAGAACACACGCTAATCCTTAGACCACACTGACATCCCTCTCAGTAAGGCTCAACACTGTTGTAATTACTTACATGGTGTTTACGCATTCCAGGCGCTGTTCTAAGTGATTTGTGTGTATTTTTATTCATTTAATCCTCACAACAATCAATCGGGGCCATCCTGATTGAAATGGAGGCATTTGAACCCAAGCAGTCTGACTTGGGGTCTGCGTGCCTAACAGCTTCTTTAATGCCTATTTATCAGCGCCCGCCTCTCAGCCCCAAACCCCACCACACATGAGAACAAACCATTAGGTGGTAGGCCCTAAGAGGTCCCAGCACCAAGCCGACTCTGGCTCTTGAGAACAGATGGCCCAGGACTTTGTGGCGGGGCCCATGCCTGGCTGGGCTTTGCACCTGACGCCCTGGGTCAAGGGAGGCACCTCTCAGTGACCCACCTCAGAGAGCCAGCCGGAACTGGCCGCGTTTCATGATGAGGCCAGGTTTTTAAAGGTCGATAACACAGGGGGTCGGGGTAGGCTGCAGCCTCCTCAAGAGGCAGGGGACACCCAAGTTCCACATCTGGGCAAGGACGCCTGGGGCCTGCTCTGACACTGGCCATCATGTGATAGCCAGGAACAGCCGTTGTATCAACCGCTCATAGTAAAAGAGCTGATGTCTACTGAAGCCTCCTGTAGTGTTCGGAACCTCCCCTCTCTCAGCTCAAATCCTCATCGTTTCTCCAGGAAGCTTTCCTGTCAGAGCTTGAGATCACAAGGGCACACTTTCTGAGGGTGATGCTATACCCTGGCTCCAGGAACAAGGCAGAGTGAAAAACGAAAAGTGTAAGTTGCTCAGTGGCATCTGACTCTTTGTGACCCCATGGACTGTAGCCCACCAGGCTCCTCTGTCCACGGGATTCTCCAGGCAAGAACACTGCAGTGGGTTGCCATGCCCTTCCCTAAGGCATCTTCCCCAGCCAGGGGCTGAGCCCGGGTCTCCTGCAATGCAGGCACATTTACCATCTGAGTCACCAATGCGGGCTAGATAAATAATGCCTGGTGAACGTCATAGATGAGGACGCAGGCTGTGGACATCACAGCACCTCAGAAGTTCTGTCTTAAAGCCATCTGGGGCCAGAGAAGTGTGGAAACTACACTGGGAGAAGCTGAGAACTTCTTTCCCTCTTTGTCTCTCAGGATGGTCTTTTCCCTTGTCACTGTTTGTCAAAAAAATTTTTTTAAAGTCAGAAAGCCTCTTTTCGCATTCTCTCCTTTTCCTGAACATTCATGTCAGCAGGTCTCTCCTTTTCCTGAATGTTCGTGAGCCACTGATGTCCCCTGTTAAATGCACTGCTTTCAGGGCTGACTTTCAGGCTGGATTAAAAGATATACAGTCCTGTACAAGCATTAACTCGTGGTCGTGCACTGCATTTTCAATGGCCCAGGGAGCTGCGGCAGTATGAAACGACATGCCTTTTACAAATGACTGACCTCATTTCACTTCATAGAAATGCTGGGCTCATTATTTACATGGAGAACCTATCTCTTCATTATAAATCTTGGAAAGAAATTTCCATCTTCACTCTTTAATGTTACATTTTTTTTTTTGGAGATTCTATTTCTGTTTCTTTTTTAAAAAAAAAAAAATAGCAACAGGAGAAAGTGTTATGGATACCTCAGGACAAAATGAGCTTTTCTAACTAGTTATGGAACTAGTGCTATCGATAAGAGTTGATCATTCCCCTTACCTAGTTTCTCCTTATTTGATTAGTGTGCGTGTGTGTGTGTGTGTGTCTGTCTGTCTGTCTATCTGTGAGGCTAGTAATGGATACAAAAACCCTGTTAACATCTGAGCTGGTTAACTGTAGCTCTCAATTTATAAATCTAAAAACTGGAGGCTGCTAAGTTCAGAGTCCTTTGGACAGCAAGCATATCAGACTAGCCAATCCTAAAGAAAATCAACCCTGAATATTCACTGGAAGGACTGTTGGTGAAGTGAAGCTCCAATACTTTGGCCACCTGATGTGAAGAGTTGATTCATTGGAAAAGACCCTGATGCTAGGAAAGACTGAAGGCAGGAAGAGAAGGGGGTGACAGAGGATGAGATGATTGGATGGCATCATTAACTCAATGAATGTGAGTTTGAGCAAACTCTGGGAGATGGTGAAGAACAGGGAAGCCTGGCATGCTACAGTCCATGGGGTCACGAAGAATTGGGCACGACTTAGTGAATGAACAAGTTCAGAAAATAAGTGCCTCTGTAAGAAACAGATCTTGCCACATTTGTGTACCAGTGAAATCCTCAAAGATGATGCTGTGAAAGTGCTGCACTCAATATGCCAGCAAATCTGGAAAACTCAGTAGTGGCCACAGGACTGGAAAAGGTCAGTTTTTACTCCAATCCCAAAGAAAGGCAATGCCAAAGAATGCTCAAACTACCGCACAATTGCACTCATTTCACATGCTAGTAAAGTAATGCTCAAAATTCTCCAAGCCAGACTTCAGCAATATGTGAACCGTGAACTCCCTGATGTTCAAGCTGGTTTTAGAAAAGGCAGAGGAACCAGAAATCAAATTGCCAACACCTGCTGGATCATGGAAAAAGCAAAAGAGTTCCAGAAAAACATCTATTTCTGCTTTATTGACTATGCCAAAGCCTTTGACTGTGTGGATCACAATAAACTGTGGAAAATTCTGAAAGAGATGGGAATACCAGACCACCTGACCTGCCTCTTGAGAAATCTGTATGCAGGTCAGGAAGCAACAGTTAGAACTGGACATGG
>SJXQ01005688.1:19103-153794 GCA_006408695.1 Aepyceros melampus
AAAGTCTGACACTGTTTCTACTGTTTCCCCATCTATTTCCCATGAAGTGATGGGGCCAGATGCCATGATCTTTGTTTTCTGAATGTTGAGCTTTAAGCCAACTTTTTCACTCTCCTCTTTCACTTTCAACAAGAGGCTTTTTAGCTCCTCTTCACTTTCTGCCATAAGGGTGGTGTCATCTGCATATCTGAGGTTATTGATATTTCTCCCAGCAATCTTGATTCCAGCTTGTGTTTCTTCCAGTCCAGCGTTTCTCATGATGTAGTCTGCATATAAATTAAATAAGCAGGGTGACAATATACAGCCTTGATGTACTCCTTTTCCTATTTGGAACCAGTGTGTTGTTCCATATCCAGTTCTCATGGTTGCTTCCTGACCTGCATACAGATTTCTCAAGAGGCAGGCCAGGTGGTCTGGTATTCCCATCTCTTTCAGAATTTTCCACAGTTGATTGTGATCCACACAGTCAAAGGCTTTGGCATAGTCAATAAAGCAGAAATAGACATTTTTCTGAAACTCTCTTGCTTTTTCAATGATCCAGAATCTACATGGCACTCTCTAAATACAGCAGAAAAATTGCCTAACATCTGTGGTTATTACCTCTGGAAACTCCGGCAGTCACTAATCATCACTGGGCTCTAATCCCCATCAGAAGGTGGCATCAGAGCTACTCTTCACACCTTCATGGGCCCTTCACCAAAGTAAAGCATCAGCTGAAGGTACCAGCTCCGAGAAAAGACTAGGAAGGAGACTGGAACTACAGCTGGTCTGCCTAGAGAGGGCACTGGACCTCTTTCTTGCTTCTTTCTGGTGATCCTGTTGGCCTCCCAAGAGCAGAGAGACACTGGCTGGGTGCTCCCACTGCTGTCATCTCTTCTGCCAGCCCCTGGATTGATAATGAGGCACCAGCCACCGGATGCAAGCTGTCCACACCATCACTCTCCTCATCACTGCCCTTGCTACCTAATGGGCCCCTTGTGAGCTGGCCTCTTTCTCCCTTCCCAACCCCATTTCTGGCCATTCCCCAGGCAGCACCCTCAATCCAGCCAAACCAAACCCCAGATCCTCGAAAGAGCCTACTGTCTCAGGCCTGGACCAGTGTGAATGCTGTTTGTCTAGTCCTTCATGTTCTCCCCTTCACTTTCCCACTATTCCAGGCATCTTCCCTTGACATTTCTTTGAGGCCCACCCCGTGCCCCATCCCATCCCACACCCTAATCTGTGTTCCCTTATCTGTGATGACACAGTATTGTCTTTATCCCTTTGCTCCTCTTACTTCCTGGAGGATCTATAAGTCTCTGAGGGCAGGGTTTCTTTTATCTCACCATTCCCCAAACCTGGGATAAGGGTGTTCAATAAATGTTGATACAAAAATTAAAAAATGATGCAAAACTCAATGTATGCAGTACTTGATATTCTTCTCAGGTGTAGAGGGAAACAGGATACAGATTTTGAATATTTGTAATCTTGTATCAGAAATAGATTTTTGACCAAATTCATGAAGCTAAAAACAACAAAGTAGGGGCCGAAACTCCTGTGTCTTTGAGTGCATCTTGAACTGCCCCAGAGTAGCACTTTTGCCATGTGTAGATTTTAAACAAGCTGAGAAATAAATAATTGTAATGATGGAGACCAAAGTGTCAACTGTATTACTACTGGAGGACATGACTTTGGGTGTCTTAGCCTATGTGGCTTGCAAATACTGTGTTGGCCAAAACTGTGGTTTAGATTTTTCTGTAACATGATATGGAAAACTTGAACAAACTTTTTGACCAACCTAATATTTAACTCCCAAACTGACAAACATATCCACCCAGTCCAAGGCACAGCTGAACTGTCTTACCTGGGATGCCTATCCATATAAGACCTGAAAGACGAGTGAACAAAAGGGAATCAATGTACACTGCCAACAAACCCTTTCCTGAAACAGAGCCGGAAGATGGATGTACACTGAGCGTGCCTAGTTATTGTTCCCAAATTCACACTCAGAAAAATTACTTTAATTCTCCAAGGGAAGGGCAAGTAAAGGCCAAAAGCATGCAAAGAGAAAAATCCCTCCTCTTAGAAAACAGGAGTAGGGAAAAAATACTTATCTGATTCTAACTCAGAAGATAAGCTTTCAAAGCCAATATGAAGAGAAGTTCAATTCCCTAGAAATCCTCTAGATGAAATTACCAAGCCTATCCACACACTCATAACTTTTCCCCAAATACTAAGTTTCAGATCCCAAGGAACATTTGAGCAATGTCTAAATGGTCTTTTGGGTCTACCCATAGCTCCAGAGTTAGGTCTGGGCTTAAGCAATCACTGTAGCAGTTATCAATCTGTAGAGGTAATTAAAGATATGGAGAGTGATAAGACTCCCTAGAGAATGGGTAGAGTGAGAACAGAAAAGAGTCGAAAACTCATTCTCCTAAAACACCATCAGTTAAGGGAAAGGAAAAATGAAAGAGCTTGAAAAATTCACTGAGGACTGGCTGGGGATATAGGAGGAAAGGACTGACCTTGTGAACCAAAGGAATGGCAGTTGTAAGAAGTGGGAGTGGTCATCTATGCCACAGGTTGCTGCGGGATCAAACTTGAAGTTCAGTTCAGTTCAGTTCAGTCGCTCAGTCGTGTCCGACTCTTTGCGACCCCATAAATCACAGCACGCCAGGCCTCCCTGTCCATCACCAACTCCTGGAGTTCACCCAGACCCACGTCCATTGAGTCCGTGATGCCATCCAGCCATCTCATCCTCGGTCGTCCCCTTCTCCTCCTGCCCCCAATCCCTCCCAGCATCAGGGTCTTTTCCAATGAGTCAACTCTTCGCATAAGGTGGCCAAAGTACTGGAGCTTCAGTTTTAGCATCATTCCTTCCAAAGAAATCCCAGGGTTGATCTCCTTCAGAATGGACTGGTTGGATCTCCTTGCAGTCCAAGGGACTCGCAACAGTCTTCTCCAACACCACAGTTCAAAAGCATCAATTCTTCTGCGCTCAGCCTTCTTCACAGTCCAACTCTCACATCCATACATGACCACAGGAAAAACCATAGCCTTGACTAGACGGACCTTAGTCGGCAAAGTAATGTCTCTGCTTTTGAATATACTATCTAGGTTGGTCATAACTTTTCTTCCAAGGAGTAAGCGTCTTTTATTTCATGGCTGCAGTCACCATCTGCAGTGATTTTGGAGCCCAGAAAAATAAACTCTGACCTGTTTCTATTGTATGAAGGTCAACAAGCAGTCCTTTCAGTGAAGGGATAAGAGAGGAATCCAGAGGATGGTCAGGAAGTGAGTGATAATTGCAGATAACTGCCAAAGACTGTGGCAGAGAGGGAAGATGAAAAGGTAGGTCAGTGGCTGGACTAAGTGGAGGGAGAAATTTTTTCTTCTATTTGAAACATAAAGATATATAAGCTTGCTGGTGGGAAGAAGCAGCCAGGGGAGAAGGGACAGATGATAGAAAGAGGTCGTACGTGATGGAGGCAGGAAGATGAGATACAGATTACAAGCGGAGAGTTTAAAGAACATGGATTTGGAATGAGGCAGGCAAATTCAAATCTGCTTACTAGGCCAAGTTATTAGAATTCTACTCCCTGCCTGAACTCAGTTTCCCCATCTGCAAACTGGGTATAATAAATAAAAAATATATATCTTCCTAAAGCAGTCATTAGGACTGTAAACAAATATTTGATCTTCTCATTCCGGGCACATGGTAAGATCACACTTCCTCATCCCAATTCAACTTTGGCAAGGACATCTAACTTACTTTATCCAGTTAAGGTGGACAGAAGAGATGTATGTCACTTCCAGGTGGTGGATTTGGGAGCCAGTGTGTGTTTCACCCTATTCTGCTTTTCCACTGTCATAATAACCTCAGTGTTCACAGTCACTGCCCTACTCTATCACACGCAATCTCAGAGTCAAAACAGATATAACGTTGAGAAGAGTCACTAGCCAACCTGTGATAGACTCGCAGCATGAACAAGAAATAGACTTTTATGATGTTAAGAATTCTTGATTTTTGGTGAGCTTGTTGCTGAAGCATCACCTAACCTATCCTTACTGATGTTTTATACTATCTTGTAAAATTACTGTTGAGAGTTACAGAAGAAAATGTGAAATATGGCACAGAATGGGATAATACAGAAAACAGAAACTGTTTAATAAATGATTCTTATCCCTTATTGGGAGCTGTAAACAGTAGTCACATATGGATGTGAGAGTTGGACTATCAGAAGGCAGAGTGCCAAAGAATTGATGATTTTAAGCTGTGGTGCTGGAGAAGGCTCTTGAGAATCCCCTGGACAGCAAAATCAAACCAGTCAATCTTAAAGGAAATCAACCCTGAATATTCATTGGAAGGATATGCTCAAGCTGAAGCTCCAATGCTTAAGCCACCTGATGTGAGGAGCTGACTCATTGGAAAAGACCCTGGTGTTGGAAAAGACTGAGGGCAAAAGGAGAAGGTGGTGACAAAGGATGAGATAGTTGGATGCATCACCCATTCAATGGACATGAACTTGGGCAAACTCCTGGAGACTGTGAGGGACAGGGAAGCCTGGCATGTTGCAGTCCATGGGGTTGCAAAGAGTCGGACACGACTGAGCGACTAAACTGAACTGAACTGGCAACTCAACAACAACAAAAATAGTGCCACTCACTGGATAAAACATATATGAAGTTATTAATAGGATGCAAACATTGTTTCAGTAGCAATGATGATAGATAACGTTTGTTGAACAATTACTACAAACCAGATTCTGGATAGAAAAATGTATTTGCTTTTGTTTGCCTCTTTTCCCTGTCACTTGTTTTCTTCCTCTGCTGATCATTTCTGGTGATCCTTTTCAATCAACTAGATACTGTACAACTTGACTCTCAGTGCAGAAAGAGACCCCAGAAATTATCCAGCGTACTCTACCCAGCATCAGGACTTCCTTCACAATCTCCCTGGTGTGTAGGCGCCCAGATCTTGCTCAGTCACTCTCTGTGACAGTTCACTTGCTACCTCATATGGCAGCTGCTCGACCACTGGTATAATACGTCAGAGCCCATGTTTGCCTTGTTCACTTTGAAATCTCCTGCAGCAACATACGAGAAGGTCCATTAATATGTATTAAAGGAATAAATGCCACATGGACAAACTTTGGCTTCCTTGTCTGGAAAATGGTGATATTAATATTGATCAGGGAAAATTTTAAATGAGATAACATGTGAGTATAGCTGGTGTGAGAGTGTGTTAGTGACTTAGTTGGTCCAACTCTTTGAGACCTCCATGGACTGTAACTCACCAGGTCCTCTGTCCATAGAATTCTCCAGGAAAAAAATACTGGAGTGGGTTGCCATTCCCTTTTCCAGGGGATCTTCCTGACTCAGGGATTGAACCCAGCTTTCCCACACTGTGGGCGTATTCTTTACCATCTGAGCCACCTGGACCTTGTAGAAACTCTGTTAGTGTTGGTTCTATTCCTTATCTCATTTCTCCTTCTTAAACAGAGCCAAAAATAAACTAATGCTGCAATACAATTTGAGCCACTGACTGATCTTTCAACTAATTTTCAATAGCCAAACATGAGCAATTCCCAGAACAAAGGCATGAGATGTACGGTATACACTTAAAATCACAGACTCACAGATTTGAGGAAAAACATAGTCCAGTGATGAGGAATTCAGGCTCTGAAGTGTGATAGCTTTGGATGCAAATCCGCGCTGTGGATTGTCTGACCTTACAAGTTGCTTATCTCTGCCAGCAGCCATCAACCTTCTTATCTTTAAATGAGAATATCTCGGGGTTGTTGTAAGGTCTGAAGAAGAAAATTGATGTAAAGTGCTTAGCCCTGGGCTAGAACATAGCAAATACTTATTCAATATAAGATATTAGTGCTATTAGTTTATGGTATTAAGAGCCCTTAAAGGTCATCTAGTCTAACCCCCAATCAATTCCCAGCTGCTACGTAATTAGATCCTGTCAGTGAGGTGTTGACTTTCATCACCTCACTTCCATAAATAGATATAATCTCTCACCTTGAACTATCTTGATGTACTAGGATAACACTAGTTGCTGTAACAAAAAAATCTAAGGTGTATCTGGCTCAGATTTTATGGGAGTTTATTTCTTATTCAAGTTCTAAATTGGTTTTCCTAATTCATGGGTGGCTTTCCTTCAAGTGGTAAGTTGGGGATATAGTTTTACCTCTACCTTCAACACCTAGCTTCCTAGGGCAGTCAAGCTTGTTTACATCAAGCCATTGGAAGAAGAAACCACATATGCTTGTTATTCTCTTGGAAGTGGAATCATATTTCTTTCCACATCCCATTGGTGAGACTAATCACGTGGTACCTCCTGGACGCAGGGTTGTCACGCTCAGTCACTCAGTCATGTCTGACATTTGTGACCTCAGGGATTGTACCTCCCCTCAAGCTCCTCTGTCCATGGGGGTTCCCCTGCAAGAATACTGGAGGGGGTTGCCGTTTCTTCCTCCAGGGGCTCTTCCTGACCCAGGTATTGAACCCATGTGCCCTGCAGCTCCCCCATTGGCAGGTGATGTCTTTGTCACTGAGCTACCTGAAAAACCCAAACACAAATGCAGGGGGCACTGGCAAACAAAACTGCTCCCTGGCTTGCTAGCTGTCTCCTAGTGGCTGCACTATGCTACTTCTAGGCACATGCATTTTGATGGTCAGCTTACTCTATCTTTCATAATTGATAAACCTACTGTCATCTGTATTTTCTTTGATGTGATTTGCACAGTCCTAGAAGAAAGGTTTTAATTTAAACATGGGCAGCCCTAAGGTATTATATACCATGCAGCAAAACTCATAAAAATTTCAAATGAATTTTATGATGGAGGCAAAAAGTAGAATGTAAAATGTAGAGAGTGATAGAAAAAAAAAAGAAAGTTAGAACTGAGTAGAGTTAACAGAAGGTATTTCATACATGTATTCGTGTGCATATGCTAAGTCTCTTCAGCTGTGTCTGACTCTTTGAGACGCTATGAAGCATAGTCCTTAGACTGGGGTCCTTTGTCCATGGGATTCTCCAGGCAAGAATACTGGAGAGGGATGTTATGCCCTCCTCCAAGGGATCTTCCTGACCCAGGGATCAAACTTGCATCTCCCTTGTCTCCTGCATTGGCAGGCAGGTTCTTTACCACTAGCACCACCTGACAAGTCCACTTTACACATAGAGTATATCATAAAATCCTCAAGAGAACTCTATGGCTACCACCCCGCATCCCTCCATTCAAGGAAAGTGAGGCTCAAAGAGGTGGCATGCTTATTCAAGGTCACATCATATGAACTATAGAGCTCAGACTCCAACCTAAATTGGTCTAACTATAAAATCAAGGTTCTCTCTTTCTGTGAATGTAAGAGGAGCCTCTCAGCTTAACTATCTGTCCTCCTCACTGCCCTGCTCTCTCCCTCTGTTAGTCAAATTTTCATCACTTCCTTCTCTTCCAGGGAGAGGAACTTCCAAGCGGCTTTAGTTCTCACTTCCACTGGCATTGCACTGTGTATCTCACTCATAGGTTTAAGCATAAGCGTGTCTACTGCATGCCTACTTTTATTGACTGCTCTAAACAAAACCATTTTTTCCTGTATTTTACAAAGGGATATTTTAAAATTTTCCTTTACAGTGAAATCTATGAATATTCCATTTAAAATAGTCCAACATCCACTTGCTTTCAACCAAATCCCTCCACATCTTTCCAGCAATGCCCTTGCCACTCTGAAAGGAAAAGAAAGGCATAGGGTCAGAATTATTGGAACTGGAGTATGAAATTCCACACTGGGCTTGGCTTTGCCTCCTCAATCGAGTATGAGATCCTAGTTTTGATGGATAATAAAAACATTAGCTTCATTTGATCTAGGTGACTTCCTCCTAAATGATTCATATTTGTCTAATAACTGGTATCCACCTCTCTCATCCAGGAAGTACCCATGAGCCACAAAAAGCCAACTACTGAATTTGACAGTGACAGATGCTTGTTTTTGATCACTCCGATTTACAGGAATCTCTTTCTGACTCTACACACACACACACACACACACACATACACACACACCAGAAAATCTGGTACAACTCATGGGGAGCATTAATTAGTGCATATCAAATATGAGCTTGACAGGGCTATGATTTAAATACAAAGACTCTTGATTCAATATTTGAGCTCCACGCTAGTCTGATGCTGTTGTATCCATCTGAACAAATACAGCCTGGCGTCCTACCTTCTCCACAGCTGTTTGACTCTCTCCCTGTAGACTGGTAGATATGATGGGACCTCTTCTGTGAGGGAGAAGGGTAAGGAAGGATTCTATCGCTACTCAGCAAGGGGAAGACAGTTGGGGCTAAGGAGGGGATCCTCTGCCCTTCCCATTGCTACCAAGAACTGTGGTTCCATGAGCAGAACAGGATCACCCAGTCAACTGAGTGTCCCATGGACGTTTTCCTTCAGGATCTGACATATCAACTGTGGAGCAATCATCACTTTTTCTTTTAACCCCACTGAGCCTCATTTTATTCATCCATAAGACAGACAATCCCTACCCCTCACAAAGTTGAAGTGTATTTTAAGCATTTACATGCTTAGGATGATCACTTATGCCAGACTCTCATCTGGATACAATTTCTCATCCATTCCTCATAAGAATCCTATGAATCCATGGATAAGAAGGGAAGCAGAGGAGCAAAAGATTAGGGGATTTTCACAGGGTACCCAACTAGTAAGTGATGGAGTAAGGATTCAAGCAGAAGTCATACTTCATTCCAACCCTGCCATTTCTCTTTTGGCTTTAAATGAACACTATTAAGTTTAAATCAACTTAAGTAGGAAAGGGAATTTGTTAGAATAGCATTTGGCCTAACTGGGTAAAGATTCTCAATATCAGCAGAGTCTTTCTCTGCTTTTCTTATACTCTTTGTAGGTTGATTCAATTCTTGCCTATTTTCATGATGTCAGCAAAAACAGTCACATGTGCCTAAGTTTACCCTGAAACTTCATGATATTAAAGGAAGAGAGTATCTTTCTCAAAAGGTCCTGAAAAGAGTTTTCCTGGCTTATCATGTGCCTACCTTGTGCCTCACTGTGGCCAGGGGAGGAGTATTGTGATCAGGAAGGGAGTGGAATGAGGTCCTCTTTTACCGAACCCCCTGTAACGAGGAGGAGTGGTTCCTCCACAGGAAAGAATGCTGAGCAGACATTGGTATATGTTCCTTTCACAAGGATTAGACTAGCAAACAGCAAGAAACTAATACACAATGTCTCTTGTTTCTTAACCCAAAGATGAAACAATCCCTAAAACCCCCCTTTAAAAGTTCTTGCTTCATGAATTTACATATGAATATTCAGATCATTCAATCTGGAATCCCATACCAAAAAGGCTCAATCTCCTTCATTTTTTAAAATATGAATTTATTTATTTTGATTGGAGGTTAATTACTTTACAATATTGTATTGGTTTTGCCATACATCAACATGAATCTGCCATGGATGTACACATGTTCCCCATCCTGAACTCCCTCCCTGTACCAACTCTCTGGGTCTTCCCAGTGCACAAGCCCCAAGCATCCAGTATCATGCATTGAACCTGGACTGACGATTCATTTCATATATGATATTATACGTGTTTCAATGCCATTCTTCCAAATTATCTCACCTTCTCCCCCTCCCACAGAATCCAAAAGACTGTTCTATATATCTGTGTCTCTTTTGCTGTCTTGCATACAGGGTTATCGTTACCATCTTTATTTCTCAAACTTCCCTATTGCCATTCCTATAATTTGTGGCTGGTATAAGAGCCATTTATGGCCATATTTGGCCATTCAATTCCTCAGTCCCCATTAGATTCTGAGCTATGCAGGGACCCAATCTTACTGACTTACAGTAGACATGGAAACTTGGGCTTTGCAGTCAAAGAGATCTAGATTTGAATCCTAGCTCTGTAACTTATGAGTTGTATGATCTGTTGAAGTTACTTATCCACTCTTAACATCATTTTCTTCATCTGTAATATGATGAGGATAATACATATCTTTCACTTAAGAATATTTTATAGACACATTTCAATTCACAATGTATTTAAGGTAGCTTATAACAATATATACAATAGAAAAGCAAAAATATTAGGGCCAGAGAAATTATAAATTACAGCAGATATTTAAGACCTGAGAAAATGTATGGATACAAATATATAGATCTTTATAATGATCAAATTATAACAGAATGTGCATAATTATTAAAATCAAGCTATACATTTCCTAGGAACAAGTAGTAGTGGGAAATTTTAGACATTATGTGATCTTCTACCTTCTATGCAAGATAGAATATGAGGAAGATACATCCCGGGCCTTCACAAAAGCAAAGTTCTCCTGACTTTTATTTCTGAAGTCACCCAAAAGGGCATTAGTTGAATAAATGATATATACAAAGCCCCTGATTGTTGATTTAAAGCAAGTGCTACCCAAAGACAAGCACACACACACAAATAAAAGACATTCCATGTTCATGGATTGAAAGACTTAATGTTGTTAAGCTGTCGATATCACCCAAGGCAATCAAAATCACAATGCCATTTTTTTTAAGAAATAGAAAAATCCATCTGAAAATTCATATGGAATTTCAAGAAACCCATCCAAATAGCCAAAATAATCCTGGGGAAAAAAAGAAAAGAACAAACGTGGAGATCTTACACTTACTGGTTCCCAAATCTATTACAAAGTTACAGTAACCAAAGCAGTGTGGTACTAGCAGAAAGACATGCAAATCAATGGAGTACAGCAGAGAGATCAGAAATAAACCCATGCTTATATGGTCAAATGATTTTTGACAAGGGTGCCAAGACCATTCAATGTGAAAGGGCCAGTCTTTTCAACAAATGGTGTTGGAAAAACTGGATATTCACAAAAGAATTAAGTTGGACCTTACCACCACCATCACAAAAAGTAATTCAAAATGGATCAAAGACATAAGACCTAAATCTATGGAAATCGTTTACAAAAACATAGAGGAAAAGCTTCATGATATCGGACTTGGCAATGATTAGTTGAATATGAAACTAAAAACAGAGACAACAAAGACAAAAATAGATAAATTGGAATTGTAAAAATTAAAACCCCTATGTTTCAAAGGATACAATCAACAGAGTGAAAAAGAAAACTTTTGGGAGAAAAAAGTTTGCAAATCATATATCTGATTTGGAGTCAATAGGAGTCAATTGGAATCAATTTGGAGTCAATAAAGAGTCCCTATCCAGAATATAAAAAGAACTGTACAAATCAATAACAATAAAAATAATGCAATTGATCCAATTAAAAACTGGCAAAGGTCTCCAAAGAAGATATACAAATGGTCAACAAACACAGGAAAAAAATGCCCAACATTGCTGAAATTAGGGAAATGTAAATTAAAATCGCAATGATATATAACCTCATACCATTTAGGATGGCTTCTAACAAAACAGACAAAAAGAAAATAAAATTCTGGCAAAGATATGGAGAAATTGGAACCCTTGTGAACTGTTGATGGGAATGGAACACAGTATACCTGCTAGAGAAAACAGAATGGGAGTTTCTCAAAAATATATAGTTACCATATGATATATAAATACCACTTCTGAGTGTATATCCAATAGAATTGAAATTAGGGTCTCAAAGAGAGATTTGTATACCTATGTTCATAGCATCATTATTTTTAAGAGCCAAAAGATGAAAGAAAGAAAGCCAGATGCCCATTGATTGATGAATGGATATACAAAATGTGCTATACACACACAATGGACTATTATTCAACCTTGAAAAGGAAGGAATTCTGACAGGTGTTACAACATGGATGACTCTTGAGGACGTTGTGCTAAATGAAACAAGCCAGTCCCCAAAGGTAAATACTATATGATTCTTCTATACAAGGTATCTAGAAAGTGTATAGAAGTTAATAGAAATAGAAGGTAGAATGGTGGGTTCCAGGGTTTATGGGGAGAGGGAAGTGAGAAGTTGTTGTTTAATGAGTATAGAGTTTTAATTTTGTAAGATGAAAAAGTTCTAGAGATGGGGTGCACAATAGCATGAATATACTTAAAGCTACTAAGCTATACACTTAAAAGTGGTTAAGATAGGGGGGATAAATTAGGAGTATGGAATTAAGAGATACACACCACTATATATAAAACAGATTTATTGTATAGAACCAGGAGCTATACTTAATACCTTATAATAACTTATAATGAAAAAAGTCTGAAAAATGTATGTATTTGTATAATCAATTCACTTTGCTGTACACTTGATACTAACACAATGTTGTAAATCAACTATACTTCAATTAAAATTTTTTTAATGTTTTTTTAATTTTTATTTTTCAGTTTGTTTTGCTTTACAATACTGTATTCGTTTTGCTATACATTGACATGAATCAGCACGAGTGTACATGAACTCCCAGTCCCAACTCCCACCTCCCCCCTCCCGCCCCACACCATCGCTCTGGACTATCCCTGTGCCTCAGTCCCAAGTATCCTACATCCTGCATCGAACCTAGACCGGCGATTCATTTCACTTATGATATCATACATGTTGCACTGCCATTTTCCCAAATCATTCCTCCCTCTCCCTCTCCCACAGAGTCCAAAAGGCCGTTCTATACATCTGTGTCTCTTTTGCTGTCTTGCGTACAGGTTTATCATTACCATCTTTCTAAATTCCATATATATGTGTAAGTATACTGTATTGGTGTTTTTCTTTCTGAGTTACTTCACTCTGTATAATCGGCTCCAGCTTCATCCACCTCATTAGAACTGATTCAAATGTATTCTTTTTAATAGCTGAGTAATACTCCATTGTGTATATGTACCACAGCTTTCTTATCCATTCATCTGCTGATGGACATCTAGGTTGCTTCCATGTCCTGGCTATTATAAACAGTGCCGCAATGAACATTGGGGTACACGTGTCTCTTTCAATTCTGGTTTCCTTGGTGTGTATGCCCAGCAGTGGGATCGCTGGATCATAAGGCAGTTCTATTTGCAATTTTTTAAGGAATCTCCACACTGTTCTCCATAGTGGCTGTACTAATTTGCATTCCCACCAACAGTGTAAGAGGGTTCCCTTTTCTCCACACCCTCTCCAGCATTTATTGCTTGTTGACTTTTGGATCGCAGCCATTCTGACTGGTGTGAAATGGTACCTCATTGTGGTTTTGATTTGCATTTCTCTGATAATGAGTGATGTTGAGCATCTTTTCATGTGTTTGTAAGCCATCTGTATGTCTTCTTCGGAGAAATGTCTTTTTAGTTCTTTGGCCCATTTTTTGATTGGGTCATTTATTTTTCTGGAATTGAGCTGCATAAGCTGCTTGTATATTTTTGAGATTAGTTGTTTGTCAGTTGCTTCATTTGCTATTATTTTCTCCCATTCCGAAGGCTGTCTTTTCACCTTGCTTATAGTTTTCTTTGTTGTGCAGAAGCTTTTAATTTTAATTAGATCCCATTTGTTTATTTTTGATTTTATTTCCAGTATTCTGGCAGGTGGATCATAGAGGATCCTGCTGTGATTTATGTTGGAGAGTGTTTTGCCTATGTTCTCCTCTAGGAGTTTTATAGTTTCTTGTCTTATGTTTAGATCTTTAATCCATTTTGAGTTTATTTTTGTGTATGGTGTTAAATATATAAGATGGTAAATTTTATGTTAAGTGTACTTTGTCACAACTAAAATTTTTTAAAAATTTAAAAAATATACTAAAAGTCAGTTGCTTCCTAATGCAAACTTCCTTCCTCTGTTTCTAGCAGAATGCTTTGCACAAAGCAAGAATGAGTAAAATTTGGTTGGGAAGTTCTGGAAAAACTACAAAGAAAAGACACTTTAACTGCAACACAAAGGACTAAATAGATGGCTCCAGAACAGAGAACAAGCAGTGTATAAAGTTTGTGGGAGAAGAGCCTCAGGACCTGGGGAGTCCAGGTATGCACTGAGTAGAGAATGATGGCCGATGAGGCTGGAGAGGAGCAAGGATTGTCTGTCCTGGTAAAGAGCCTGGACTTTCACCTGGAGGCACCAGGAGGCTAATTACTCATAAAATGGACTGGAGTCATCAAAACTGTCATGTCTCCATGATTGAGAACTGGCTACCTAGTGTGTGAATTATCCAAATGTTGTCATTTTCTCTATGCTTTCTTCTTTCATTTCACTGATTGTCCATATCTTAAATATCATAGAAATAAGGAATGTTAGAGATCATGTACATCATGAGATCTGACTTGGTGGTGGGAGAAAAGGGCAGAGTCAGCCTGTGGTATGAACTCTCCCTATTTCATGAGGGTGAGTTTTATGCCCCACACAGTCTGTAGGAACCCAGCACATACAGGAGGCAGTCTCTAAATACTAGTAGAATACAGGAGGAAATGGTACAGAGACTGAAAGCCTATTCCTTAATCTGGCATCACTTTGCTTGGATGTGATCATAGTTGTGATTTGGGAATAAGGAAGCACTGGGAAATTCCTTTTGAGCCTTAGATGCTCAGTTCCCAATAAATGTAGCAGGCAAGGACATCCTCAGAAGCATCTGAATTAAATCCTGCCTTCTGTCATTCATTCAGCACCTTCTAAGGATAGGGCACCAGTCTGGGAATTCAGAGATGAATACAGCCTGATCTCTGCCCTAAAGGACCTCATGGTCTGAAGAGGAAGACAGATTAACAAGCGATGCTCTTCTCTAGTGTCACCAATAGTGTATAAGGTACAGTTCCACACCTATGCCCTCCTTCATGAAGTTTTCTTGACCTCTGGAGAGTAGCTTTTGGTGGCCTCTCTCCCTAAGAGCTCCAAGACCACTTACCTGGCCCCTGTCAAACCTGGCCCACTCGTGTAGTTGTTGGCCTATATTCAATCCACCACCTGAACATGTTCTCCTTCACAACAAGGACTGTCTCACAGGGACTCAACACAATCTCAGCTTTTCGCATGTGTTGGCTCCTGCTGCTCCTTTTGCCTGGAATAATCTTCCCATGCCTCATCCTGCATCTGCGGGTGAACTTCTATTCAGCTTTGAAGGTCCAACTCAAATGTTCTGAGTGTCTTATCTCTTTGTGTCCACAGCATCATCTTCCTACTTCTATAGCACTGTTTTGAAATTTATTCTTGACGTGTCTACCTGTCTCATAAGACAGGACTAGAAGCATGGTTTCATGCTTTATCAGGGATGAAGAGTCAGGCAGTGCACTCATTAAGATAAAGCAAACTGCTATAAAAGATAAAACCTAAAATCTCAGTGTCCAGCACATGTAAACATCAACCAAATTTTCTTGATTGATGGCAGTGGGGAGTTGTACTCCATGCAGTCATTCAGGGACCAATTTGACTGATCTTCTGCCATCTTCATGGCTTCTAAGATCCCCTGGTGTCTTCATTAAGCCACCAGGTGGATAACAAAACAATGGAGAAGACACGCTCCCTTCCTAACCACCTTGGGCCAGAAGGGGCACACGTCTCCTCTGTTAGTTAATATGTCATTGGAGACAGCTAGGCACGTGGCCCCTCCTGGATGTGAAGAAGCTAGAGACTGTAGGCCCTGACAAGGTGACCACCTCCCAGTGGTAATTCTACATTATGGAAGGGGAGTAGGAGTGCCTGGGGGGCAGGTGGCCATCTCTGCATGGGTGACAAAACAAACCCTTTAAACACAGGCCCATCCTACTCAGCAGATACCAGGGATCTTTCAACCTATAGCCTGAAGGCAGGTTCAGCACTTCACTGAAGGAGAAAGTTGATGTGGGGAAAACTCTCAGATTTCTGAAAGGAACTTGGCAGAGAAAGCTTACAAACAGTATGAAACAATAAAAGATAATGCCATTTAATTTGGTCCTGTAATTAGTTACTTCTTCCCAAAGAGCTGAGAATAAGCACTCTAATTACTCTACAGGTTATATGGAGATTAATAAACCTGACTCCTTTAAATTTCTCCTTGTCTGCCGAAACACATAGCTCATAAACACAAAAAAATCAAGGCCAGACCTGATCAGTTATTAGACCCATCGCCCTGGATGGAGGAAGAAAAGGATTGTAAGGTGAGCATTTAATTTGCTGTATGAGTTGCAACAAACATTTTACATGTCATTTAAACTAATTCTCAGAACAAATCCTTGAATAGGATATTATTGTCCAACTTGCATAGGAAGAAACTGAATTTCTGAGTAGTAGAGATACTTTCTTAAAGTTGCACAGCTGAGATTTGAGTCAAGGGCATCAAAGCCCAAACCTTTGCCACTGCACCAGATTCTTTTCAGAGAAACTTCAAAGGCCTAAAGGAAGTCTCACTTCTCAGAACTCTGCCCATGGAGGATCACTTGGTGTAGATATACACCTTCCATACTTAGTTATCTCAAAGGCCCCTGAAGTATCCCAGTAACTGCAGTGAAGAAGCTTCCTGGACAGGCTTGACCTTCAAATGCCTTCTTCTAGTCCATCAGTCAGAGCCTTTGCCGTGACTTTGTGGATGGGCTCCGCTGAGCTCTCACAGAAATGAGCACCTGCAATTGGACTCCTTCATGCATTTATATTGGCCTCATCAACAGGATGACTTCAGATCAGAACCAACCATCTGCGTGTCCTGAGTGGGGACTCCAGGAAGAAAAGAATTACCTCGAGCCAAACAGCAGGAGACAGCCTGCAGGGTATGGATGAAAGGGAAGCCTACTCCAGGTGAGAGCATCCGCAAGGTGAGCTTCAGAGAGGAGAAATGTCTTTGTCTGGATGAAGCCTGCCTTCCTCTGACACAGGAGGGTCTCACGTATCACAAAGAGCTACCTGTGTCCACCATTTCTCTTCCACACCCTAATTTCCCAACCACGCCACATTTTCTTCTTTCTCTGAATCTCAGTCTCTTCCTGGACATTTAGAATGGCTGCAGCCTAGTGTAGAGAAAAGAATAGAGGCAGCATAGCACGGGGACCAAGAGAGTGCATTTGGCAATGGATTGACCTGTGTTCTAGCCCCAGCTTAGCCACCTAAAGCGTTGGGAAAATTATTCCATTTCTCTGAGCTTTGGTCTCTTCACCTGTAGAATGAGGGTAATCACCATGTCTACTTCATAGGATTGTCACAAAAACAATCAAACTGCTATGCTTAATATATTTATCTAATTTCTGGGAGGTTTTTGAAATGCCTATGAATGAAAGATAAGGGATTGGAATTTCTAAATCCTGCACGGCACTCTCCAGCTACATCACACTGGGCAAGTCACTTAGATTCTCTGGTTCCCTGCCCCATCATCTATAGAAGAGAAAGAGGGAAAAGAGAAGAAGGAGAAGGCTCGCCCTTGGACTTGTAGAAATGATGAAAGTTTCAAATGATATAGCATTAATAAAACCCCTTGGAGCGGTGTGAGGGGTGATGGCAGTCAAGGAACTTACTGTTTAGATACAGAAGCAAGACTAAGAAAGAGATGTGACAACCTGTGAGATGGTCTTACAATGGGGAGCAGAGGCTACAAGAGCCAAAGGGGCTCAGAGAGAGGAAATCCATAAGGGCTGTGAGGGGAGGTAGCATGATCCATGTCTTTATAAATGACTGGGGGCTGGCAGAGATGAGAGGGGCATCCCATTGGTGGTTAAATGGGCACAGCCCATTTGTTTCAGAAAGAAGGCAAGTTGAGGGAGGTGAGCAGAGAGGACCATGCACTTACTAAATTGTTAACAGGTGTAAAGGATCATAACTTGGGGTAAGTAGGATGAGCGGGAAGGGAACTGGAGCAGGGTGAAGGAAGGAGACAGATGCTTGATTTCTGACTTGTGATATGAGCATGTGTTATCTCTGTCTACCCAGCATCCATTTATCCTGGTTGTTCTGTGGGGAGCCCTACCCCCTACACCCAATTCCAGGGACTGGCACCAAAGTCCATCTGATGGTTCACACAGGTCATGAAGCCTGAGATCCAGCATTCATCCTTGGCTTCCTTCCATCTAGACAACCCTCAAGGTCGACGGATTCTACCTCCTCAGTGACTCTCTGATCCACCCATTTCTCTCCATCTCCACCAACACTTCCCCCAACTCAGGTCATCCTCAGCTCTCATCTGAGCACTTGCGTCTGCCTCCTACCTGTTGTCCTTGCCTCCACTCCCCTTCCCTCGAATCTGTTCTACTTCTTGCAGTCAGAGTCACTTTTTTTTTCTTTTATTCCAGCTTTATTAAAGATCTTCTGTGATCATAATCATCTAATTTTCACAGTCTAGTGAGGGTGTAGTATCTTACCCTTGATAAAGAGGCAGCACATATGGCTTAGAATGATGAGGCCTTGTGTCCAGTAGCTAAGAGCTGGGAGTGGTGAAGCCAGGGCAAGAGCTCAAGACTTCAGTTTCCAGGTATCTGGTCTAGAGTGACTTTTTCTACAGCACATGTGTCCTTATTCTACTTAATATCTTGTGGTGGCTCACATTGCCCAGAGGATAAACCCCAAACTCTTTACGCAGGTCCCTATTGATTGGGTATCAACTCTAGATCCAGACTGCTTACATACTTGCTTTGTAATCTTGGAGAAGAGAAGTTAAGTAACATCTCTGTTTCTCAGTTTCCGCATTTGTAAAGTGGGTATAATAATAATGTGTGTGTGTTTAGTCATTCAGTGGTATCTGACTCTTTACGACCCCATGGACTGTAGCCTGCCAGGCTCCTCTGTCCACAGGGATTCTCCAGGCAAGAATATTGGAGTAGGTTGCCATGCCCTCCTCCAGGGGATCTTCCCAACCCACGGATGGAACCCAGGTCTCCTACATTGCAGATGGATTTTTTACTGTCTGAGCCATGAGGAAATAATAATAGTACATACTGTAAAAAGTTATTGTGACTATTAAGTGAGTTAATACATGTAAATCAGAGAAATGCACTGTAAATGCTTTTTAGTTGTGCCTCATAATCTTTTCTTCTCACTCTCTGCTACGGCTATCAGTCAGTCAGTTCTGTGGCTCAGTTGTGTCCAACTCTTTGTGACCCCATGGACTACAGCACATCAGGCTTTCCTGTCCATCACCATCTCCCAGAACTTGCTCAAACTCATGTCCATCAAGTCGGTGATGCCATTCACCCATCTCATTCTCTGTTGTCCCCTTCTCCTGTTGCCTTCAATCTTTCCCAGCATCAGGGTCTTTTCCAATGAGTCAGTTCTTTGTATCAGGTGGCCAAAATATTGGAGCTTCAGCATCAGTCCTTCTGATGAATATTCAGGACTGATTTCTTTAGGATTTCCTGGTTTGAGCTCCTTGCAGTCCAGAGGACTCTATGACTAGGCTGAGATTTAATTCCTCCTAACAGACTATCTCACCTCAGAATTTCCCATATGCTGATCCTTAGATCTACATACCAGGATTCTTTCTTCACCGTTTATCTTAATTCTCTCTCCTTAGAAAAGCTTTCCCTGATTGCCTCAGATGGGAGTAAAGCGCCCATTACAGCTTCCCACTGCGCCCCAGACCTCCCCATTCTACAGTATTTATCACACTGGTAATTACTTTTTCAATAGTTCTCTTATTCATTGGATTATAAACTCCTTAAGGACAAAGACCAAGTAAATCTCAGTCACCACTACTCTACCTGTCCCACTCACCACCACACTACCGACTCCCCCATTAAAGATGTTACCATGTTTCACACCATTTCCTTTCCCTGCGCCTCTCATTTTCATAGCTGGAAGCATTCCTCCCAGTAGAAATGAGTTCTCCACTTATTTATAGCACTCTTTTATTTAAAATTATTTTTAAAACTAACCAGAAGATTGCATTTTAATCCAACTAGCTAAATTATTTAAAATATCTATAAAGGCCATTTTCAGCCTTTGTTCTAAAACAGGGGGGTGGGGTAGGGAGCAGACTCCAGAAGCCATGCATGATTTCGAATTAGCAGTGCTGAGGCTCTGAAGAACCAGCAAAAGCTGCCACTCTGCCCACTTGAAAGATGTTTCCCAAAATAAAAGACATGCCATCCACTGACACTTGCCTAGTCTTCAAACCACGAGTGTTCAGCCCCATGCCAGAAGAGTTTGGGAGAAGAGGGAGCGGCTGCTCCTGGCTCAGTCAGCAGCCGCTTCTGAAGCTGCCATAGCAACAAGTAGAGGCTAAAAGCGATCCTTCCATATTAGGTGTGAACTGACTCCAGACAGGGAAAATCGCTTGCAGAGAAGAAGCCAACTTCCCTGGGAAACTCGTAGAGAGTGATTTGCAGGTGACCCACCCCTCTGCCTGCCACTTCCAAAACCATCAGTGAGTAATAGTGTGCAGGATTAAAAAAATAAAAATGGTAAAACAAACTAGTAAACCTTCTAACCAGCACCCTCCCCTCTTGTTCTGATTCTCAGCTGCTTTTGTAGCCCATCCATCTGTCAGTGCACATATGGGTAAAAGAGGCAAGCCAGGAAGCCGACAAGAGAAGGAGGATTTGTATTTCATAAGCATACTCTCAGCAGAGAAGTAGGAAATGCCTTCACCCCAAAACTGAGAAGAGGGTGGTGGATCTGGGGCAGTGTCTTCTCAGCTTGGACTCACCCTTCAGACGTGGGTGCTACTCTACTCTCTGGGTTCCAGTGGCAGAACGTGCCTCCCTTCCCACTGCGTCTCCTTACACTGACCACCCCACTTTCACCCACGCGTCCACTCCCACCCAATAACAAGACTCCATGTGACACGCTGAGTCTCAGCCCCTGCTTACATCCTTGCCTGTCTTTCTCCAGGTTCTCCTCTTCAGTACCAAATGTGACACAGTGACTGTGCAAACTTGAGCGAGCACCCTCATGTCTGAGCATCAGTTTCCTCAGCTATAAAACAGGGCTAATCACGTTGCCAAAACTATAGGCGAATTGTGAAGATTAAATGAGATGATACACGTAAACCTCTTATCACAGTGTCTGGCTCGGAATAAATGATCAGTCAACGTTAGTTTTGTCTACCCACAAACTTCATCTTTGAGCTCACCTTGGAGCTACCCACATTATCTAGTCTTGGAAGATTTTATCCTTGGGGCAAAGACCATGTTGGCTTATTCATCTTTGTGTCACTGATTTGTCTACAGTCCCAGTTATCTAATGCATAGTGTATGGCTGAGTGTAGGTGTTTAATACACATTACAGAAATTGCACGCATTGACGGATGGGTGGATGAATGGATGGGTAGATGATGGGATGCATGAAAAATAAAGGGGGAAAGTGCAACTTTTTCTTGCCATATTAATCAAAGATGATGCGGTTCTCTGACAAGCCATCCAGCAGAGACAACTTGCCCAGGTGTGTTCACAGACTTGCCTGATCATCAGGTACTTCCTGACCAGAGGCTGCTGCATGGAACTGACTGAAATTTCCCTCCACATCCATATGGGAATTTGGGAATCTGGCTAAAATGCTGGTATTTGGTTTTGTTTCTCTTTCTTGTCTTGACACTGAGGCTCCTTTTCTTTCTCTCCTTGAGTGCCAGCACAGATGCCAGCTGGCCCCTTGGCTCAGTTAACCCCTTCCAGCCTGCCCTTGGATGGTTCTGCCAAGGCTCCATATTGCTTGGCATTGCTGTGAACCCACATGGCTCCCTGCCTAGGGATGTTTACACTGCTCCCCTGCCTCTCCTTCAGTTTCCCCAGCCTGGATTCTTCCACTGAACAAAGCCACATCAGAAAAGAGCTGGAGCTAAGCACAGACCTGGGAGGAAGGCAATACATAAGGCTGTCAGGTGCTTCCCCTCGTTCTCGAGGCATAGCTATGAAGAAGCTGAAGCTCACAGAGGTGAAGTCACATAGCTGGGAATACATGAGCTAGAACTCAGACCTAGGTCTTCTGATCACAGAACTTGTGCTCATTTCAGTTCAGTTCAGTTCAGTTCAGCTCAGTCGCTCAGTCGTGTCCGACTCTTTGCGACCCCATGAATAGCAGCACACCAGGCCTCCCTGTCCATCACCAGCTCCCGGAGTTCACTCAGACTCATGTTCATCGAGTCTGTGATGCCATGCAGCCATCTCATCCTCGGTCGTCCGCTTCTCCTCCTGCCTCCAATCCTTCCCAGCATCAGAGTCTTTTCCAATGAGTCAACTCTTCGCATGAGGTGGCCAAAGTATTGGAGCTTCAGCTTTAGCATCATTCCTTCCAAAGAAATCCCAGGGCTGATCTCCTTCAGAATGGACTGGTTGGATCTCCTTGCAGTCCAGGGGACTCTCAACANGTGTGTGTATATATACACACACACACACACACACATATATGTATGTGCATGTGTATACATATGCACATATAGCTAATTCAGTTTGCTGTATACCAGAAAACAACATTGTAAAACAATTACACTCATAAAAAATTTAAAATATTATTTAGGATTAGATTAAGATGACTAACTGTATATGTATCCTCAAATACTTTGGAATGAGGGAAAAAATATGTCTCTGTGTATATATATATATATATTTAAAAGGAAAACTCACTAACTGAACTATTAGAAAATAATCTTCCTAGTAAACTAGATAGTCTTAAGTTTCTAAAATTGAACAGGATGGAATGGCAGAGACACAAGACTAGACGGCATCAAAGACCAAAACACTACAAGGCTTGATTGGCCAGTTGCTTTGGGGATGCTCAAACTGAAAATCCAATCAATAAAGAGAAAAGGAAGGTTACCAGGGATGATGAAAAGGATCATCACTTGTGTTCATCAGAGCAGTAGGATTTTCCTCTAGGCTAAAAGAGTGAGAATGAGCAGAGGACACAGAGAGGAGAGTGGTGCTGTAGGTAGCCAGTGGTCCTAGGAAGAAATAAGCGAAGCCACCACACCCAGAGGAAGGACCCTCAGAATTCCCAGTAAGATTTGCTGTGCAGGCCAAAATCATTAGAGTCAGTGCTCCAAGCAGCTGGCATTCAGCAGTGAGCAACAAGAACTCCTTCGCTTGTTTTTTTGAAAACTTTCTCTGCCTTCTATAAAGCTCTCTTTTTTATAATTTCTAGACGCTCAATGCCTCATGTGACATTCTCACTCCTCACAGGTGAACTCAACAGCTCTCAGGTAACCACATGAAACAAGAGGCAGACTCATTCATATATCGTCCTTGAAGTAGGAGGTAATGTGCAGTAGCACCCAAGGTTGGTAAACCAATAAACAAAGCCAAAGCCAGTTACAATAGTTAAAGTTATGGTGGAAAGTACCAGAAAAACTAAGAACCCAAACACTGAAAAGGGAAAGGATACGAAAATGTTTCTAGGCTGAGAGCGGGTGAAGCAAGAGACTGTTTTTCATTCTGTAAAGTTTAATCTTTGTTTTCCTTATCTTACAAAATATATTACAGTAAACTAATAAATTATTAATGAAATAACAACTCTTAAAAAGTTGCAAAGAAAATGAATATTCTTAAAACCAACCATTATGCATGTATAAAACAAAAGAAATTCAATAAAGATATTTCCATGAAAATAGCAGCAGAACTTCAAAATACTTAAGAGGATATGATAAAAAATGAGCATACCCTTATAATGAAAGCTTCAATATTTGATCTTAAAAATTAGACTTGAATATTTTAGGGATAGTCTACATTACTCGATGAGAATAAACAATCATAAAATATCAATTTTGCCAAGGTTTATCTTAAAAAATTCTAAACTCCATGAGATTTTTTAGAAAATAAAACTTGAGAGTGCTTCTTGATTTCATCTGATAGAGGTATGCAAGAATATCTATTGTTAATTGTTTCCCCTAAACAGTAGCAATGAAGGGGACTTGCCTTAAAGAGGGCAAAACATAGATTAAAATATGATAAGTGTAAGAGTCATAGGTATCTATAAGTAAACCAATAGTACAAAATAAAGGTCCAATAACAGGCTGAAGTATGATTATTACTCCAGTGACTAAAGTGACCATTCTCATCAGTGGAGAAAAGATAGATCATTCTATAATTTATGTAGGAACAATTGCCTATTGTTTTTTTAAAAAAAGTTCTACCTCATGCCATACATAAAAATATACCTACTTTTACAAATAAAATTATAAAAATATTAGAAAACAGTGTAAGAGAATTTCTTTTTTTCAGGTAGAAAATAAACCTTACCAAAATCTTAGAAATCAAGAAGGAAGACACAAAGCTACGAACTCACATATATGTTTAGAAAAATGAGAAAGTTTGAGGTAGGAGGTGAGAATATATGCTGTTGTTCAGCTGCTAAGTCATGTCTGACTCTTTGTAACCTCATGGACTGCAGCACACCAGACTTCCCCGTCCTTCACTGTCTCCTGGAGTTTTCTCAAATTCATGTCCATTGAGTCAGTGATGCTTCACATTTATTTTTGTATTATTTGCATCTTGTACAATCATTAACTTCATATATTCTATGTTCTTTTAAAAATAATCAGTAATATCTCATAACTATCAGCTTCTCACAGTTGCTTGCATATGCCGGTCTCTTGTCTACCTTGGGGGAACTCCGACTAGAAATCATTGAATTAAGCTAACTAAACTGTCTTTAACAATGGTATTAGCCCTGCTCCTTGGAACAACGTGTATGCAGGTAAAGGAGTGATCAGAAGCTGCTGATATTTAGTTTCATCTTGAATTTATTACTCATACAATAGAGCACATCATTAGGGATTTGTTTACCCAAAATAAGATGATAGTTTTGCAAGGAACTTACCTGGTTACTAACATTATTTTTACATAGAATTTGTAATTAGGTAAATTTCTTTTTGATTCTTTTTAACTCCTTTGTTAAAAAATTGATGACTTTGAATTATGGTGCTGGAGAAGACTCCTGAGAATCCCCTGGACAACAAGATCAAACCAGTCAATCTTAAGGGAAATCAACCCTGAACACTTGCTGGGATGACTGATGCTGAAGCTGAAACTCCAGTATTTTGGTCATCTGATGCAAACAGCTAGCTCATTGGAAAAGTTCCTGATACTGGGACAGATTGAGAGCAGAAGGAGAAGAGGGCATCAGAGGATGAAATGGCTGAATGGCATCACTGATGCAATGGACATGAACTTGGGCAAACATTGGGAGAGAGTGGACAGAGAGGTCTGGCATGCTGCAGTCCATGGGGTCACAAACAGACAGGACTGGGAGACTGAACAAAAACAGCTCCTTTGATTGTTTGTTTTTTGGAAAACTTTCCCTTCCTCCTATAAAGCTATTATTTTATAATTTCTAGGCTCTCAATGCCCCTGTAACATTTTCACTCCTCACAGATGAACTCAATCCGATTTTGCCACCCTTATTGTTTCAACTTTCCCATTTTCTTACCTTTTTCTGTTTTCATGATTATATTAAATTTTCTGACAGGAGTAATGACCATTAAGGTGCAAAAGCAGGCATACATCTCTCACTGATATTTACATTTAAAAAATGTAATCTGTTACCCCTAACAAAACCTATAATGAATGGACTATGTGGATGAATCTTGTCAAAGTACTATTTCTTTAATTTTCTCTCCTTTTTCTTAAAACAATATTTAAACAACATAAAAAGAAAATAAGTCACACCTTTCCAAAGTGCTCCTGAAAGACTTTTACTTAGACTGAGCCTGCTGTGGGCAGAGGAAATAATTGTGTACTTACATATTGCTACAATGAATTGAACAGGGGAAGAATGAGATTGAACTGAGCTGTGTGTACTTATATTTTTGGTGCTGAATGAACTCTCAAGTGTTTGAGAAGCTGATTATTAAAGAGTTTCATTATCTGTTCCAACAATTCTTTAGAAATCCAAGATCATTGACAAACCTACAGCTTTTGGAGTTGGCTTTTCCCTAATTTAAAATGCTTTAATCTGATAACTTTACATTTAAAAATTGCAATTGTTTTTTGAAGCTCTAAGATAAAACTGTGCCTTTTTGAGCGGTCCTGTTCCATTCTTGGTCCGTGGTAGGAAGAGTAGCATCTCTAATAGCTTTTCTTTTATAAGCTCCTGAATTCATTCTAAAATGGGCAAGGTTTCTCCATTTTATTAGCTACTGAAAGCATCTAACCAGCTGCAAGAGATTGACTTTCCCAGATCTCAGATCCTCAGTTCAGTTCAGTTGCTCAGTCGTGTCTGACTCTTTGCGACCCCATGAATCACAGCACGCCAGGCCTCCCTGTCCATCGCCGACTCCCGGAGTTCACTCAGACTTGCGTCCATCAAGTCAATGATGCCATCCAGCCATCTCATCCTCTGTTGTCCTCTTCTTCTGTCCCCAATCCCTCCCACATCAAAGACTTTTCCAATGAGTCAACTCTTCGCATGAGGTGGCCAAAGTACTGGAGTTTCAGCTTCAGCATCATTCTCTCCAAAGAAATCCCAGGGCTGATCTCCTTCAGAATGGACTGGTTGGATCTCCTTGCAGTCCAAGGGACTCTCAAGAGTCTTCTCCAACACCACAGTTCAAAAGCATCAATTCTTCAGTGCTCAGCCTTCTTCACAGTCCAACTCTCACATCCATACATGACCACAGGAAAAACCATAGCCTTGACTAGATGGACCTTAGTCGGCAAAGTAATGTCTCTGCTTTTGAATATGCTATCTAGGTTGGTCATAACTTTTCTACCAAGGAGTAAGCATCTTTTAATTTCATGGCTGCAGTCACCATCTGCAGTGATTTTGGAGCCCCCCAAAAAACAGTTTCCACTGTTTCTCCATCTATTTCCCTCAACACAATTTTTGCTGTGTTCTGCCTTGAGCTCTGAAGAGGGCTAACAACAATGCATGTAAAATTCTTAACTCACTACCTGAAACATAATAGCTGCTAAAATATTATTGATTCTTACTGTTCATTTGTGTGGCATAATCACTATTAAGGAAGCACTTATAATAATGGTAAACATATATCGAATGTTTATAAATGACACAATACTGTGCTAAGCACCTTCCAGAGAATTAGTTAATGGAATAGATATAACCTCATTATCCTCTTTTTGTAGATAAGAAAACTAAGGCTTTGAAAATTTACTCAGTTTTACTCAGTGGAAGAATTTGAATGCAACCAGTCTGCTTCTATACCTGGGGCTCCTCAGTGAGCAATAAGATCAAGCAGCCCTTTATTACATAAAGTCATCATGGTGCATAAAGAACCTCAAAAAAGGAGAACTGATTTCTCCATGGTTATCTATACTTGCCTTCAATTTATTCGTCCTACCACTCACCACCACCATACCTCTAACTGCAGTGTGTCTCCTTTTCTATAGTCTGTATTTGAATGAGGAGTTTGCTTATTTTTCAATAGTCAGAACTCGCTTTGAGAGACATGCAGAATTAAATAAACGAGAGTGGATTTACTGGGGTTGGTTACAATAGCTCTCCCTTCAGTGTTCTTCAGCATCACGGGTCACTCCTGCTTAGAATCAAGTGTAGCCCATGGACTCCATTGCTACCCAGAGTGAGCTGGTATCACTCTGTTCAATCTTTCAGTTTCTCCACTTGAAGTCATTGGTCTCACTTAATTCTTCAACTTTATTTCCTCTGGCTGTTGAAGGCTCCTAAATAGCTATCTGGGAAGCCATTATCAGAGGCTGTCTCTCCCCTGCCAAGGAAAGGCTTCAACAGTGAAAAGCTGCCCATTGCTTCAGACTGCATGTGTGTGTGACTTTCAAAAATTGAATTAAAATGATTCAGAAAGAAAAAAGATTGAGAGATGGTACAGAGGTAACACAATATCCCCATGAGGACTGTGAAGTGATACCCCAAGCAAGCTGTTCATTCTTGTTTCTACAACTACAGGATAATATTTATCTAGCTTTCACATAGTGTATCAAGTGACAGGAAGAAGCCTATGTAAGATGCTGATAACACCTCTGCTGTATGTACTAAGCTGCAACACTTTTTCGCTGGCATTTATTTACTAAATCTCAGATGCGTTAAAGAGAAAGGACCTTGAGATATCTTATTTGATTTTTTGTCTTCAGCACTGATCTTTCTTAAAATAGTTCTGCAACCTGTCTTATTTTTCTGTCAGTATGTGTTACAGGGTTTATTGTCATTTTTCATTAGGAAATATGAGGCACTGTTTTAAACATAAATAAATAATAAATATTGGACTTCCCTTTTATTTACAGTTCCAATTGATAAAGGACCAGAATCTCAAGTGTCCAGTTCCTCTGTAAGAGCTCATCAAAAAATGATAGCATCTAGTTCTCTGAGTAGAAATTTAATTAGTATCTACAATTGACACCTAATAGAAATAGCTTCAAGGAAACTGTGAAATAGGGGAATATGTGGTTTCTTCTTTATTGAGCACATAAATCCTGTTCCTCATTTAAAAAAGATAGGAGCAGTTGTTTTACCTTCTGTCAGGATCATTCCAATTTTAAGATTATTAACACCCATGACTGGCAGATGGTGCTTATTCCTATTAAACTAATAGGCATAGTCTACTTGGGGACCCTTCTTGAAATTATTTCTTAATGGTTACTTCATGAAAGGTAGATCTAAAGGATTTTTTGCTTTGTTTTTGAGGCAGACCACCAAGTTTCATGTCTTACTGGACTGAATGTATTGTTTCTGACAACAGATGTAAGGCTAATTAAACTGTGCTTGAGCATGGTCCTAGCCTCTTCATCTGCACTGTAAAAGGTCTAGTCTAGCAGCTGTCTAAATCTATGAAGTTGAAAAAGGATCAAAGCAGAGACACAATTTCCTCTGAACTTGAAATGGAAATGAGTGTGTTTCCGGTGTCTATCAGTCTGCCTAAAACTAAGTAAATCATTTCAGAAGCTTTGGGTAGTGGGGTGGCAAAGTAGAAACACATTTACAACTTTATTTCCATTGATTAGATAAAACCTCTATCACTCACTGTGATAAAAAGAACCAGAAACAGAAGTAAAATGTTCATGTATCAGTTCATTAGTAGGACTTAAACTCCATCGGAGGAATAGAAGGAAATCAAAATGGTAGGATATTGTCTCAATTTAGTCAAGATTTGCTCTCTAGTTAAGTCACTTACTCTCAGATACTCATGTCTAGTTTGTTGCATATCTATTTCGTTTGAATCCAAATTTTCCATGAATACAGAAAATAGTATATATGAGCCAAGTAACTTGCCACGTACTCTACATATACGATCTCCTTTGTGCGTGATAAGTCACTTCAGTCATGTCTGACTTTTTGCGACCCTATGAACTGTGGCTTGCCAAGTTCCTCTGTCCATGGGATTCTCCGGGCAAAAGTACTGGATTGGGTTGCCATGCCCTCCTCTAGGGGGTCTTCCTGATCCAGGGATCGAACCCATATCTCTTATGTCTCCTGCACTGGCAGGTGGGTCCTTTACCACTAGTGCTGCCGGTAAGCACCACAATCTCCTTTAGTTTGACCAAGTGATGCAGTTTTTATCATCAGTGTTTTAAAGATGAAAAAACTGAGCACTGACAGAGTTGAAAAAATAATTTCCCAACCATCCAGAACAAGAAAGTAGTGAGTCCAGGATACAAGTCCTCATCTATCTAATCCAAAGCCCATATTCTAATTCATTTACAATCATTACCTTCTTAAAGCTCTCCATGGTATAATATAATCTTGGTTAAAACAAGAAGACAAATAGGTTTTAAGACTATGTGCTCTGAATTTTCCGACACAATATGGTTATGATTTTCTCCATTTGACAAATGAAGCCTTAGACTAATTATGCTTAGGGCTCAAATAATGACCATATCTTGATTTAAAATCTACAATTTGAGCAACTCATGGAGGAGATCTTAATCTGACCAGAGAGGTCTTATTTTTTAATTGGAGTATAGTTGATTTAATATGTTGTATTACTTTGTATTGTACAACAAAGTGAGTCAGTTTTACATAGGCATAATATTACATAATATTGCTTCTATATGTGGACTCGTATTTTTCTTGTTTGGCCACACTGTGTCCATGTGGCTTGTGGATTTTAGTTCCCAACCAAGGATTGAACCTGGGCCCTCAGCAGTGAGAACAAAAAGTCCTCACCACTGACCCCCAGGGAATTCCTTGAAATCTTTTATTATTTCATAGTAGGCAGTCTCTATGAATATGGATTTAAGCCACTGAAGCTTTGACAAATTTATCAGGATATAAGGGAAAAAAGAAACCTCTAGTTTTTCTGTAGTAGTTTGAATTAAAGAGGCTAATGAGAGGGCCTACTGTACTAAGTGTGCTGTAATTTTTTGTGCCATAAATTGCACTGTATATTCTGAGGAAGCCTATGGACCTCTTCTCAGAAGGATGTTTTTAAATGTACAAAATAATATACATAGAATTACAAAGGAAGCCAGTCATATAGAAATTTAGTTATCAATAATTTTAAATACACTCCAGCAATATATGAACTTGTTTACACATATTAAGTAATGACCTAGTAGCAGGTCTAATAACTACCACACGTTTGAAGTGGTTGTTCACTCAGTCATGTCCAACTCTTTGCAACCCCATGGATTGCAGCACTCCAGGCCTCCCTGTTCTTCACCGTCTCCTGGAGCTAGCTCAAACTCACATACATTGAGTCAGTGAGGCCATATAACCATCTTGTCCTCTGTCATCCCCTTCTCTACATGCCTTCAGTCTTTCCCAGCATCAGGGTCTTTTCTAATGAGTCAGCTCTTCACATTAGGTGGCCAAAATATTGGAGCTTCACTATCAGTCCTTCTAATGAATATTGAGGATTGATTTCCTTTATGGGGGTGAATGCAAAAAATCTTTTAGAAGATCTGTATTATCTGTACACTTTGATATGAATACTAGACTTAAAGCACCAAATTCATCAACATTTCTACTCTCCTCCCAAACAATGTAAAGGCCTTTTAGAAAGCTTTAAATCTAACCACTTATATTCTGAACTACATGATATTGTTTTCTACTATTTCCATGTCACTTTCTAGTTATATCTCCCAAGTTGTTACTATTTGGGGGTTTTAAAGAGTTAATGATTATTTAGATTTTTCCATATATTGATCATTTTTTAATTGCAGTTTATTAGTTGCACTTCATTGTTTGCTTCTGTTTCCAATTTCTTTGTTCAAATGTATATCTATTAGCAATTTTCATCAAATTTTATAGGGTCTCTGAATGGCAAGCACCACTGATATTTGCCAAAGTATTTGCTTCACCCTGAATGCTGAAGATATTTGAGCTGCGTATAGAATTCTAGATTGAGAGTTATTTATAACAAAGATAGTATTTCTTTTCTCTGGCTTTTATTGTACAAATAAAGCAAGAATAAGATAGTAGGAAACAGAAAACTTCTTGGTATGAGAAAGAGCTCTCAGAAATTTAAATATGGTAGCTAAAATTAAACATGTAATAAAAGATTTGCACTCTCTGCATCAATAAGCTTTTCCTGATGTGTTCATTTTCTGTCACTCTGTAACAAATTATCAAAACTTGGTGGCTTAAAACACATACAAATTTATTATTTTACAATTCTGGAGGCCAGATGTTCACTAGGCTAAAATCACAATGTTGTCAGCCTTCTTTCTGGACAGTCCGGGAGAGAAGCAAGCTATTTTCCTTTTCTAGCTTCCAGAGCCCTTCTAAAATTCATTCCTGTTACTTGGTTCATGGATCCCTTCCTGTATCTTTAAAGTCAGCCATGTTAAGTTGAGTCTTTCTCACATTACAACATTGTGACCTCCTCTTCTGCCTCCCTCCTTCATATTTAAGGACTCTGATAATTACATTGGGCCCACCCAGATAACCAGATAATCCATGATAATTTCCCTATTTTAAAGTCAATTGATTAAGCAAATTTAATCTCATCTGTAACCTTCAATTTTAAAGTGTGCTGTTTGCAATATCAGGGTGTTACCTCTGGAAATAGAATCGAATTAGGAGAGGCCCCTAGGAAATTAAGTTTGAGTATCTCTTCGGTGGGAGCTACATGGATTGCATTAATCACATGACAGGGTCATATATTGAAAGTGGCTAGAATGCCACAACATGTCATTCTGACTACTTCACAAGTCTCTACTAGCAGTAGCTGTTTTGTCCGATTGTAATCTCAAATCTTAACCTCCCCCATCTGAGTTCTATGCAGCCTTTCAGGCTCAACTTGGTCCACCTTTACCCCTAAACTGTTGATTGCTTCAACCCCAAGGGGCTCTCACTTTTCCGTATTCCTATCAAACTATCATCGATATTTTATAATTTCTCTAAATCCTATGGACGGAGGAGCCTGGTAGGCTGAGATCCATGGGGTCGCTACGAGTCAGGCACGACTGAGCAACTTCACTTTCACTTTTCACTTTCCTGCATTGGGGAAGGAAATGGAAACCCACTCCAGTGCTCTTGCCTGGAGAATCCCAGAGACGGGGGAGCCTGGTGGGTTGCCGTCTATGGGGTCACACAGAGTCAGACATGACTGAAGTGACTTAGCAGCAGTAGCAGCAATAGCAGATACTCTATTGTTTACTGTTGTTTCATCACTGTCATCATCTTTGCTCCCATGTAGTGAGAGTTAGGTTCGTGCTCAATCCATTTTGAGCATTATCAATTCTCATAATCACTCTCAATGTAGTACTGTTATCCTCAGTTTGCACTGGATAAAATATTAATAGAGACTCAGGGGAGAACAAACTTAGCATATTAAAATGCAGAGACTTCATTTTGCCAGCAAAGGTCTGTATAGTCAAAGCTGTGGTTTTTCCAGTAGTCATGTATGGATGTGAAAGTTGGACAATAAAGAAGGCTGAGTCATAAAAAAATTGATACTTTTGAATTGTGATGCTGGAGAAGACTCTTCCGAGTCCCTTGGACAGCAAGGAGATCAAACCAGTCAATCCTAAAGGAAATCAACCCTGAATATTCATTGGAGGGACTGATGCTGAAGCTGAAGCTCCAATACTTTGGCCACCTGATGTGAAGAGCCAGCTCATTGGAAAAAACCCTGATGCTGGGAAATATTGAAAGCAGGAGGAGAAGGGGATGACAGACGATGAGATGGTTGGATGACATCACTGACTCAATGAACATGAGTTTGAGCAAACTCCTGGAGATAGTGAAGGACAGGGAAGCCTGGTGTGTTACATTCCATGGGATGGCAAAGGGTCGGATATGACTTAGTGACTAAATGACAACAAGGGAAAACATTGGCACCCAGGTTCAGACAAACTGAAAGTAGGGGGATGGGAATTTGAACCCAATCTGCCTGACATGAATCTGGTGTTTCTGACCCCTTTTCTATACTTCTCCAGATAATGTTTGTTTTGTTCTTAGACTCTAAGCTCCTCCCTGGTTGGGGCTCTATTTTTCTGAAACTCCCACAGCACCTAACACAGACTTAAGCATGAAGCAAGAATCCAGTGCAATCATGGAACGGTAGGTTTGGCATAGACATGAACTTGAAGCAGAATAGTGCCATAAGCAATGCAAATAGCCCTAGCTTTCGTTTACTGCATGAGTGAACTGATTATACAAGTCAAAGAATCTCTTTTGACAGCTTTTATTTTGTGCCTTTAAGGGATGCCCATTATGTTAGGGAAATTTGGGGAATTCCCTTTAGTGGTTTTGGAGATATGACTATGGTAACCTCAGTCAACAAGTTATCTAGCTGAAACAATGGAACCAGAAGAATACCAATGCCTGTAACCATTGAATTTACATGCTTTCAACATCCAACCAGTTGTTGCTAAAATAATTCCAAACAATTCTTCTCAAAGGAATTGTCTGTGGTAATGTCCAAATCTCAGTGAGCCTGCTCCCTGCTGCCCTCAGCCAGCCATTTGGGGAAATCAAAGTGCTAGTTTACAAAGCTCATCCCAGTATGAAATTCCAGAGCACTAACTACTTGGGCATAATGATAATAATTAAGGATTGAAAGGGCTCTTTAAAGCACATAGATGATGTATTTTATTAGCCATGCAGCAACATATCCTTTCTGAGATCAGAGCATTTTCTAGTATAAAGTGTCCCAAATCTGTGTCTGCCCAGAGGGGCACAGATACACCCATATATTTCGGACATTCATGTACTTTGTCTCATGTGGTTGCAGAAGACCAGACAAAAGCGTTCTTGAAATCTGTGGAAAGTGCACAGATGAGCTCATCCATGGGCTGTCCCCTCAGATACCCCTGCCGTAGGTGAGGTAGTCTGCCAAGCTCAGACTTGGACAAGCAAGTAGTGTGAGGCCAAGAGGGAAGCTGCCGCTGCTGTAAAGCAGGCCAAGATGGGGCTTATGCAGAAGACTCCAGGCGATGTGGGGAGTCCTACAGGAATACTTTCTGGTCCTGTGTGTGCATCCTGCTTTTTTTCTGGGGACGGTGTTTGGCACAAGGTGTAGAGGGTTGTGGGTTGGATGAAGCTGCTTCTCAGCCCACTGGCTCAGGGTCCTCCCATAAAACAGGCATTTAACTGGGGCTAGAAATACACAGAACTATAAAGCTGGCCACACTTTTAGAACTGTTCTTATTAAAGCCGAGTCCGCCCAGCCTACTTTGCTCTTTTACTCTTTCAATCCAGCTCCGTGGCTCTGAAGGCAGTTTTAATGCTTGGCAGAATCCTCCACTCTGGCTTCCAGGCTTCCAGGGTTAGACTTAGTGCCTTCTGCTGTGTCCCATCCCCTTCACACTGTGCCCAAGACCACCAGTCTGATATCAGGGCTCCCCACCCCATATCCCCCCCACTCACACTGTGTGAAGGGGTGAAGGGTGGTCTGAAATAGTCATGGCCTCCATTTGGGGGACAGGCAAGATCTGTCATAGGGGACGGGGGGGCCACCATGGGGGCCACCTCTCCTTCATCCTTGCCCTACACAGCTTCTAGGAATAAGCAGCTCCCTTGGCTGGTCACCTAACTGGTGGTATTTTCTGTGAGTCTCCTGAGTGAGAAGATTCAGAGGCTCTGTTAATTGCTGCCAGTGCAATCAATGGATGCAAATACCTGTCTGCAGCCGTTCTTAATTTTTGGTGTGCATCAAATTGACTAAGCTTTTCAAGGTTGTGATGCCAAATCCCCACCACCTGAAATTCTAATTCAGTCAGCATGGAGATGAGAATCTGCATTTTAATAAACCCTCTAAGCTTTCTTTCTGAACCTTGTATTTGTCAAGATAGATGAGGCATTTTCAGCAAATAATTCCAGGACTTGGCAGGTTTATTTCTTGCTCATAGTATGTGTGTTTCTAACACACAGGGGTGTGTGTGCGTGTGTGTGTGTGTGTGTGTGCACATAGGATGGGTGTGGGGGAATCACAGGTAGGGAAAACTGAAGCCCACAGGAGTAAACTGACTTTCTCAAAATCGCAGGAAGTTAGAAGGATAGAGTCTTCTTTCTACACCTGGCACTTCCCCATTCTATTCCACATTATATTCCCTCTTCAAGTTTTAACATGAGTTAAGAGAGGACAACTTCCTCAGCAGAACCTGACATGTTAGGAAAATGAGCAATAAGAGGGGTGGGGAATCAGGACTGGGGTGGCAGTTGAAGAAGAGACCACTAATATGACGGAAAAGTACAAGTAGGGATTATATTACCTTTCACTAGCATATTAAAGATGGGCTCGATAAAGGACAGAAATGGTCTGGACCTAACAGAAGCAGAAGATATTAAGAAGAGGTGGCAAGAATACACAGAAGAACTGTACAAAAAAGATCTTCATGACCCAGATAATCATGATGATGTGATGACTAATCTAGAGCCAGANAAGAAAATTAGAGATACCAAGGGAACATTTCATGCTAAGATGGGCTTGATAAAGGACAGAAATGGTCTGGACCTAACAGAAGCAGAAGATATTAAGAAGAGGTGGCAAGAATACACAGAAGAACTGTACAAAAAAGATCTTCATGACCCAGATAATCATGATGATGTGATGACTAATCTAGAGCCAGACATTTTGGAATGTGAAGTCAAGTGGGCCTTAGAAAGCATCACTATGAACAAAGCTAGTGGAGGTGATGGAATTCCAGTTGAGCTGTTTCAAATCCTGAAAGATGATGCTGTGAAAGTGCTGCACTCAATTTGCCAGCAAATCTGGAAAACTCAGCAGTGACCACAGGACTGGAAAAGGTCCGTTTTCATTCCAATCCCAAAGAAAGGCAATGCCAAAGAATGCTCAAACTACTGCACAATTGCACTCATCTCACACGCTAGTAAAGTAATGCTCAAAATTCTCCAAGCCAGGCTTCAGCAATACATGAACCGTGAACTCCCTGATTTTCAAGCTCGTTTTAGAAAAGGCTGAGGAACCAGAGATCAAATTGCCAATACCCGCTGGATCATGGAAAAAGCAAGAGAATTCCAGAAAAACATCTACTTCTGCTTTATTGACTATGCCAAAGCCTTTGACTGTGTGGATCACAATAAACTGTGCTCATTTCACTGCACCCAAAATCCTCTCATTGTATTTCTAATGAAAGAAATGTGCTCTGCCTGGTCAGTCATGTCCAACTCTTTGTGATGCTTTGGACTGTAGCCCATTAGGCTCCTCTGTCCATGGGATTTTCCAGGTTAAGAATATTGGAGAGGGTTGCCATTTCCTCCTCCAGGGAATCTTGCTAACCCAGGGATTGAACCCACATTTCCTGTGCCTCCTACACCGCAGGCAGATTCTTTACCACTGAGCCATCAGGGAAGCCCAATGTCTTTCAGTGAGGTGGAAGGAATTTTCTGTATCTTTCTGTCTCAGCTCCACAGTCTACCTTGGGTTCCTTGATTTCTTATTTTCTCTTATTTTACAGAGGAGTAAACTCAGGATCAGTAGCGGCTGAGTATGATGAGGGATCTTTGCAGTCACAAAGTCTTATTAGAAAGGAAACGGAGATGATGCAACTCATCCAAATGATGGAATCAGTCAACTTTGTACACACTAGAGCCACAGAGCTAGTGCTAGAGCAGATACTTTCTGATTCCTTGAGGTCTAAGCTAACTCCATAGCCTAATCTGCTTACACTGCAGTAGGTTTTAAAACATACTGAAATCAACTGTTCATATATCTGCCTCCTATGCGCTGACAGAAACTTTCTTATGATGTGTTCTGGATATTCAGTGCTGCATAACAAGCCACCTCAAAATTCACAGGGTTAAAACAACCTTTTATTATCTTGTACAGTCCGACGGGTGACTGAGCTCAGCTGGGCAATTCTTCCCTGGGGTTTCTTATGTGTTTAGAATCTGTTACTGAAGCCAGAATCAGCTGACAACTCGCAGGGTGGGATGCTCAAGATGGCTCATTCATAAAACTAGCAGCTGATGCTGGTTCCTGAGCAGGAACTCAGAGGGAACTGTCAACCAGAGCATCTCTTCATGGGACTGAGTTCCAAGAGCAAGTGCTTCAAGAATCCCAATCTGGAGCTGCAAGGCTTCTTATGACACAGCCTCAAAAATCCCACTGCGTCACCTGCCACATTCTATTAGTGAGTGAGTGACTGAAGTCATCCAAGTTCAAAGGAATAGCAAAATGTTTGCAACCATCTTTGATATGCCACAGAAAGAGAAGGTCTTTTAATCATCTCTGTGGTCTCAACACCTTGAATAATATCTGACATACACAAAGACTAAATATTTGTTGATCAGACTCACACTGACAAATTGTGTGGGAAAGAAGAGTGTGCTGAGAACAACTTTAGTGACCACTACTTACTCCCTTGAAATCTCTTGGTGTCTTTTACTCCAAATAGCATAAACGCTTTAAAATATAAATCACTTCCAGCTTATCTGAAGTTTTTGTCTGGATCCCTTTAGCAACCATAAAGATGTCAGCACAGCAGAATGACGAGATGATGGAGAATTTTCCGCCTGGCTGGTTATGTATATAGACTCTAGAGTCACATTGCCTAAGGTTGAGTCCTAGCTTTACATTTTTCTAGCCCATATGCTTAAGCTAAATTTCTTATGTCTCTATTCTTTATTCATATAGTAGATAGTAAAAGCATCTACCTCTAGGGTTATTGTGAAAAGTTCATCATATAGTATACTATCCAGGATGTAAGAAGTGCTTAATAAGCATTATCTATTATTTCCAGACTTTCTCCCCTTTCTTAAATCTGCATTGAATAAAGATCTCCTTTGCTTTTGCCATCACTTTTCTTTCCCTTTCTCTTTTCAACTACCAGTTCCTACTTCTTCTAGGTATCACCTTTGTTATTACCCCTGGATTTGTATAGAATTTTACACTTTCTAAAGTACTCTTGCATCAATTTCATGATAAAGATAACACAATTATTGTAATTATTGCCATTTTATAAATGATTGAACAGAGGTAAAAACTCTGAAATACCGTGCTCAAGATCATCAACACAGTAAATTATGAGAACAGAAGTAGAATTTCAGTGGCATGTTTTAGGGGTTTCCCAGGTGGCACTAGTGGTAAAGAACCCACCTGCCAATGCAGCAGACATAAGAGACATGGGTTCAATGCCTGGGTGGGGAAAATCCCCTGGGGGAGAACATGGCAACCCTCGCCATCATTCAAAGTGCCTAGAGAATCCCATGTACAAAGTAGCCTGGTGGGCTACATTCCATAGCGTTGAAAAGAGTCAGACATGACTAACATGACTTAGTACACATGCATTTCATATTTTAGATTCTAATCATTTTCATAATAACCATGTGATCTCTAGTGATGTCACTGAGAGTCAGATGACACATGACTTCAAAGTCCAAGAAAATTCATTAGAGTCTGGGCTTTCATGGACTTCAGATTAAAAGTGAATGTTAATTCCTACTGAATTATCAAAATGGACTTAAGCTTCTAGAACAATTTGAAAAGCAATTAATTTTCCTAAAATAAGAGCAGCTGTTCTTGCCAATAGATATAAGCAGAAGTCTTGTGATGATTTAGAATTTTGCTAAGGATTCTTGGAAGCCAGACCATGATCATTTTGCAGCTAACTCATGGAGGCAGGTGCCCTCTCCCCTTTGGATCTAATTCATGACTTATGTGAATTCTCTGGTTGGGAGAGAATTGATGCCAAAGTCAATAAGACAAACTATCTTGATATGATTCCAGCATACTCAAGGATGACCCGCAGCAAACTGAGTAATCCCTATGAGTAAGTAGCATTAGCAAATGAAGGTATTCACAGTGGTGGCCAATGCAAAAACTTTCCAGCCTAGCTAGATACAGCACAATATGAGAAGAGAGCACTGGGCTGAGAATGAGAAAGAAACCTACATGATTTAAGTCCCTACTATATTCAGTTCAAATCAGCAAACGTTGGGAATTCACCTGGTGATATGCATTGTGCTAGAGACAATGACACATGGCCCTCCTCTCAAAGAGCTTATAATCTAGTAAATCAAGGACACCACAATTTCACGACCACGTAGTAGGTGTCCTGATAGGGAGATATGTAAAATGACATGCAGAGAGTAACATATGAGCACCTAGAAGGGACAGCTAGTTCACATTAGAGGAGGAGCATGAAAGGACAGAGGAGGCTTTCTGAGGGAGATGTTAGTGAATATATAAATTGTGAGAAAAACGTAGTTGTCGTAACAGCCTAGAAGAACTTGTAAGGGCACCAGAGGCAGAAGGAACAGTATGAGTAAGGCATAAAGGAGCATGATGAGGGAAAGGGAGACCATAAATCACTTCATATTACTCAAGCAAAACATGTCAGGCAGGAAGCAGCAGGAAATAAGTAAAGATAAGCAGGCAGCGTGCTAAGGAATTAGTATCACATTACCTAATCTATATGTCGTAGTACTTGTTCGGATTTTTAGTATTCCCGTGTTTTAGAGATGAGAACAATAAGGGCTAAGGAGACCATAGAATTTTCTTAGCTTATCTCTGAAGCTCTAAATATGTCCTCAGAAAAGCAGTATTCTGATCTTATTGAGACATAACCATTTTGGGGAAATCATTCTTCATTTCCTTGTCTCTTGTCCCCTTTTGTTGAAATAACTAGGATCAGACAGGGTACTTTCTCAGGCCACTGCCTACTGCTGCCTGTTATACTACAGGCTCCCTTAGCTACTGCTGCAGAGTTAGAACCACGTGCTTGCTTTCAGCACCATGGAGAGGTGCCGCAATGCTGAGAGCGGCAGACCTGAGGGTCAGTCAATGAAGAGGAAACCAGGAGATCCACAAATCTTCTTTCAAACAAGACATCAACAAAGACAGAAGGGCAAGGAGAAGGAATATCAGGAGAGGAGAGAGAGAGAGAGAGAAATTGTCCATCACCAAGTGTTTTCTCCAACAGCCACTGAGTGATATGCTGAGTGAGACAAAGTGAACTAAATAAAGAGAATAAATTGTAGCAGCAACATGTCCTCGACATCATAATACAGATGCTGTAATCATACAAGGCTAATAGTCTGAGTCACTCTGCAGCCATCGAGAACAAAAAAATTGATGGGACATGCCTTGTGACTGCTCACAAAATCCAATAAATTAAACTTACTGGCCATGGCCTGAAGACAGGGAGAGGCACAGTAAAATTATGTAACTGGTGGTTTATTTCCTGAATCACACACATTCTTCTTCTTTTTCTGTTTCCTACCCTCAAGATAGGTGCTCTATGGCCTCATGTATTTCCCTACCACAATAAAAAGTTCCTCTCCAGAAAAGATCCACTATCTGATTTATACTAAAGTGTATATAAGGGTGCTAAAATTTAAAGAACTATCTCATAGATAAATCAGAAAGAATTGATTCACTGTAATTTAAACTCCATAAGAACAGGATGGCTTTCTTTATTGTTCACAGCACCTATAATGCTGTTTAATGTGTGATCAATAGCAACAATAGCAATAATATTAACTAATATATATTGTGTGTTTACTATATATGGCAACCAGCTTTTTGTGTGGTCTTCTAATTTTCATAATGATTGTATGAGATAAGGATTATTATTATATCTCAATTTTCATATGGAGAACCTGGGACATAGAGAAATTATTAACTTCCCAGGGTCATATTGCTAGGAAATGCAGAGACAAGAGTCCAAACCAGGAAATCTAAATCTAGAGCCAACGTTCTGGTAGCCCAGATGGTAAAGAATCTGCCTACAGTGCAGGAGACATGGGTTTGTTCCCTGGGTCTGGAAGACCCCCTGGAGGACGACATGGCAACCCACTCCAGCGTTCTTGCCTGGAGGGTCCCATGGACAGAGGAACCTGGTGGGCTACAGTCCAGTGTGTCACAAAGAGTTGGACATGATTGACTGACTAACACTTTCACTTTCATAATGATGAGAAGATGAACAAATGCACAGAGAAGCCAGAAAGAGACATGATATATACAATAGTGAATGTTGACTCGAGACTTTAAAAATTGTATTAGAGCCTCTAAGGTCTGACAATGAGGGTTTAAAAAACACAATAATTAATTCCACTTAATACAGAGGGAGTGTGCTGAGCACTGAGGATACAAAATTAGAGAAGAAGCTGCCCTCATGGTGTCTGTAACTAGTGATGGGCAAGTACAGGTAAAGAGACAAGAGGATAAGAGGGTATGAGTGTTTAGAAAGAGGTTAGAGTGGGTGCTGTGGAAGTTCAGAGAAAAGGTACTTTCTCAGAGTTAGGGAGTTGGAGTACTACCCATGATAGGTGCTCTCTGCACAGATTCTAGAAACTTCACAGTTTAGTAATTAATGGGGTCGAGGTGGAGGAAATTTTCCAGTGTAGACATGAAAAGATTGACAGATCATGTTAGGATATTAGAGATCAGGTAGTCTAAACTTGGAGAAGGGCATGGCAGCCCACGCCAGTATTCTTGTCCTAGAATCCCCATGGACAGAGGAGCCTGGCAGGCTACAGTTCGTGAGGTCACAAAGAGTCGGACACGACTGAGCAACTAAGCATGTGTGCCATAATGCACTCTCCGATCTGTTTATGCAACAACATTTCTGAGTACCAAATATGTGACAGGCTCTGTGCTACCACTAGGGATGTACAAATAAGCAAGCAGGCATGTTTTCTGCCTTCACTGAGGTCACATTCTAAAATTTACTCTTGAGATTGGTGAAACAGAAGCCCGGAGAGGTAGTGTCCTGCCTAGGACTGGACATGAGGTAATGGCAAAGTACAGACTCAAAGCCAAGGCTCCAGTCCACTGCTGTGTCTCAGGAAATGCTCCTTGAATGAATAAATGAGTAGTGAACAGGATGGACTGGAAAATTCCTGAGTAGGCAAAGAAAGAAGTCGTTACCTTGGTAATTAGGCAAAAACTATGGCTTGAGTCAAGCTAAACTGCATAGATACCGTCAGGACACCAGCTGGTGATGAGAGCAGCCTGCAATGCCTGAGTCCAAACCTGCACTGTGGACACCAGCTTCCCTGCTCCTGCTTTCAGCAAGCCCCATATTCCTGAGTTTGTACATTTTGTTTCTGTTTGTTTTTTGTTTTTTTCAAATCCCCAGTCAAGCCAAGGAAAGTCAGAATCAAAAATATAACTTACTGAAGCAGCCTCAGGAAGCCCCACGGGAGATGGTGGCAGTCATAAGAGGAGAAAATAACCCAGCAGAGTGTAAATAAAGCCTGCAAAGTGATGAAGAGGCTAATTCACATAATACCCCCATCCACCCCCAACATTCACTCTGGAAAACCGCAGGAGAGCCTGGTGCTGGCGGGTAACCTTTAGATGCCCCAACAGCTGGCTGTGTGGCACAGCCCTCCAAATGGAGGCGAGCACCCGCAGCTTGAGTCTGATACCAAGGAGAGCTGTTTGGAAGAATCAGATAGGCTGATAGGTAGAAGCTATAATAAGTACTTTTTTTTTTGTTGTTGTTGTTGAGCTGCCTCATTTCCCCCCAGAGCAGTCAGTCTAAGAAAGGCCCAAGATAAGACATCTCAGGAATGCCCCAATGTGAAGTAATAAATGGATATTTAGTAATATCTGCTCAGAAGGGCTCCTTGGGGTGGGACTGGCCCTCAGCCAGAGAGCTCTCTTTGAGCTCATGTTGTCTGAGCCCTGACAGTGCATCTTGGTAACAATGGATCCCATGCCCATAGGTCCCTGGAACCTTTGTAACTGATGATTTATTTACCATATAGTCCAGCCTTCCTTCTTTCTCTTTCTCACTCATGGCTGAGTCCTGTAATATTTTCCATCTTGCCAGATGCTAGGAACTAGTCTAAACCCTGTAGACTCAAGCAGCTGACAGCCTCCTAATTTTCCCAAGTCCTACCAATACATAAATTATATCATACTAAAGAAATGAAAGGGAATTTCATCAGATAGGACTTGACCATCTTTGACTATGAGAAAGCTCCCCAGCGGCCTGATGCAATTTGAACTTCTGGAAAAATTACTCATCTATATAAATTCTATAAAAGTTAATCCTTAACATATCCATTCATAGCATCTGAAGTGACAAGTGGATGAAGGGAAATTTTAGTTCAACCCCCACATGCTTTAGCTACATTAACCCAATTAAGTTTGAGCTAAAAAAATAGTTGTTAAACATTTCCTGTGTGTCGGGTATTACGCGTGGAATTAGGATATAGAGGTGAAGGAAATACAGGTCCATCTTTGAAGAGCCTACCATCTAACAAAGAAATCACAGAAAATATGAATATGGTTCTAGAGAGAGCATACCATAACCATGACAGAATGACTAGGAGCTTAGAAGAGAGATATTGATTAATTGCAATCAGGGCAGAGAGGGTATGACTTCTGGAAAAGTATAACAGTACCTGTGATGGACAGGACTTGGTAGTTACAAATAGAAAGAACAAATTCTATATAGAGGGTATAACCAAAACAAAAGCTGGCATGCTAGATGTAGACATGTGTGTGTGTGTGTGTGTGTGTGTGTGTGTGTGTGTGGTATATGATGATGTCTTCAGGGAAAGTGAGGAGTCAAGTTAGATCTTCTACTCACTATGAAAGCACTTTACAGCCGTCACTGTATGCTCAAAGATCAAGATCTTTGGAAAGCTCCCCTCACCCTGACCATCTGTTGCTGGTTTAGATGCATCTGTAAAAAATTGGTATTTGGCATTATAATCTTACACTGCCTCTTGCCTTTTACCCTAAAAAGACTGTGAGCCACTTGAGGGCAAGTAAGTAAATGTTAGCCACTCAGTAGCCCATCGGGCTTCTCTGTGTATGGAATTCGCCAGGCAAGAATACTGGAGTGGGTAGCCATTCATTTCTCCAGGGGATCTTCCCAACCAAGGGATCAAACCTGGGTCTCCTGTATTGCAGGCAGACTCTACCATCTGAGCCACCAGCGAAGCCCTGCTAGCCACTCAAGGGCAATGACTTACTTATTCACTGAGCTCCCAAGCTAACAGTGTTCCTGGCATGCAGTAGTCACTCAGAAGAAATGTGTTGAATTAATGAGTTTTACTTGCCTTTTGTGTCTCTGATGCAACTTCTCACATAGGCATGGAGAAATCAAATAATTGGCTTCAATCACAAGAACAGTCATGGCAAAATTTATTTCCATATTTTTTTCTTTCATGGGGTGGCAATGTGTGTATGTTGGTGGGGAGGGGTTTGGGAAAGCAGGTGGGGAAAGTATGTTTTTAACCCCAAGGGAGGAGCCTAGTAGGCTGCAGTCCATGGGGTTGCTAAGAGTGGGACATGACTGAGCCACTTCACTTTCACTTTTCACTTTCATGCATTGGAGAAGGAAATGGCAACCCACTCCAGTGTTCTTGCCTGGAGGATCCCAGGGATGGGGAAGCCTGGTGGGCTGCCATCTATGGAGTCGCACAGAGTCAGACACTACTGAAGCAACTTGGCAGCAGCAGCAGCAACCCTAGAACTAGAGAGACCACAGTTGCTTTTGGAGTCATTGATCAAAATCTTTCAGAGAGGCTATTCATGTCCACCTCCACTCTCCTCATTCTCTATGTCCTCAAGCTATGTATTCTCAATACGACTTACATCGTATTAATATTTTCCTTTTTGTTCATTTGTTGGCATACCTTTCTCTCTAAAAGGAGAGTAGAATTAATTATTTGTCAATAAAACTAGGGAAAGAACAACAACTTAAAAAAAAACAAAACAGAGATTCTTGTTTATTTTACTTACTGCTACATATCCTGCACAATATCTAGCCTGTTCTAGTGTTGAATAACTAAGACAAACACAATGGGATGCAAGGAGCAGAAAAGCTACAGATAGGAATGTGCACATTCAAAGAAGTGAGACAGTCAACAAGTCCTCGCAATGTGTCCACAGTGGTAATAGCCTTCTGGTGGACACTCAGTCAGAGAGCAATAGTTAGAAATAGTCTTGCCTGAATGACCTGGTAATATGACCAGTCACCAGAGGCTTTGCCCAGAAATATCAAAATGGCACATATTGTCTTGTGAGGGTAAGCTGCTGTAGAGGTAGTGAAGAGGGGGTCAAGAGTAGCTGATGGGCAAAGCACAATCCATGAAAGTTCCAAGAGTACCGGAAACCAGGAGTGCAGCAGCAAACATGAGAACTAAGTGAACTGGCAACACTGAAAATATCATCAGCTAACAGCTCCAGCGGCAAGTCTCGTGTATGCACTGTCTCCTGCCTCTATGCTTCAGCATGTGCTCTTCCTCTCATGCTGTGCGGGTCCCCAAAGCCTGCTAGGTTAGCACCGACTCAGACCTCAGGATTATCCTCGGGCCTTATCTTTTACAGGAAGACTTTCCTTCTAGCTCATTTCTCCAGTATGCACTGTGAACATATCTGTTTTTAATTAAAATATTTTTTAATTTTTAAAAATTGAAGTATAGTTGATTTATAATGTGTTAGTTTCTGGTGTACAGAAAATTCAGTTATATATATAATTGAATTCAGCTATGTATTCAGTTATATATATATATAGATGCATTCAGTTATATATAAGTATATATATAACTTAATATATACGCATATGTATTCTTTTTCAGATTCTTGTCCATTATAGGTTATTAATATAGCTCCCTGTGAAGTTCCTTAAAACACTGAAAATAGAGGTACCACATGATCCAAGAATCCCACTCCTGGGCATATATATCAAGAAAACGCTAATGAGAAAAGATATATGCACTCCATGTTCATAACAATACTATCTAAAGTAGCCAAGACATGGAAACAACCTAAGTGTCCATTGGTAGATGAATGGATAAAGAAAATGTGGCATATGTATATACATATATACACACATATATACATACGATGGAATACTGCTGCTGCTAGGTCGCTTCAGTCGTGTTCGACTCTGTGCGACCCCGTAGACGGCAGCCCACCAGGCTCCCCCATCCCTGGGATTCTCCAGGCAAGAACACTGGAGTGGGTTGCCATTTCCTTCTCCAATGCATGAAAGTGAAAAGTGAAAGTGAAGTGGCTGAGTCATATCCGACTCTTAGCAACTCCATGGACTGCAGCCATCCATGGGATTTTCCAGGCAAGAGTACTGGAGTCGGGTGCCATTGCCTTCTCAACAATGGAATACTACTCAATCATAAAAAAGAATGAAATAATGGGAACATGTCTTTATGTTAACACTTGTTACATTGGATTACAGCTTTAATAAGAGGTAAAACTCTTGAATGTTCAAAAACTCAATTCAGTTCAGCTCAGTTCAGTCACTGAGTCATGTCCGACTCTTTGCAACCCCATGAATCGCAGCACGCCAGGCCTCCCTGTCCATCACCAACTCCGGGGGTTCACCCAGACCCACGCCCATGGAGTCAGTGATGCCATCCAGCCATCTCATCCTCTGTCATCCCCTTCTCTTCCTGCCCCGAATCCCTCCCAGCATCAGAGTCTTTTCCAATGAGTCAGCTCTTCACATGAGGTGGCCAAAGAACTGGAGTTTCAGCTTTAGCATCATTCCTTCCAAAGAAATCCCAGGGCTCATCTCCTTCAGAATGGACTGATTGGATCTCCTTGCAGTCCAAGGGACTCTCAAGAGTCTTCTCCAACACCACAGTTCAAAAGCATCAATTCTTCAGTGCTCAGCCTTCTTAACAGTCCATCTGGGTTTCAATCCAAAATCCGCCTCCATTTATCTATGATTACCTTGGGCAAGTTATTAATCTCTGTTTCATCCCTCAAATGGAGATAATAGTTCTACCCGTCACATAGGGTTGTTCAGTAAAGAAAATTAAACTTTTTTTGCCAACCCAATATTTAGAGTACTTTGGGCAGTGCTTGACAAATAGTATGAATTCAATAAAAGGTTAGTTCCTGGAGAGTGAAACACATAATTAGGAAACAGCTTCTCTAGGACAAGTGCTGTAATAAGACGTTTTATATTTGCCATTTTGTTGTTATTCTTAACAACTTTGCAAGGTAAGTAGTATCTGACCAGTTTTCACCTGAGGAAATTAAAATTTAATAGAATTTTTTAAAAGGTGAGCATTAAAGCTTATCTGTAGACTAGAATTAATAATGGGAGAAGGCAATGGCACCCCACTCCAGTACTCTTGCCTGGAAAATCACATGGACGGAGGAGCCTGGTGCGCTGCTGTCCATGGGGTCGCTGGGAGTCGGACACGACTGAGCAACTGCACTTTCACTTTTCACTTTCATGCATTGGAGAAGGAAATGGCAACCCACTCCAGTGTTCTTGCCTGGAGAATCCCAGGGACAGGGGAGCCTGGTGGGCTGCCGTCTATGGGGTCGCACAGAGTCTGACACGACTGAAGCAACTTAGCAGCAGCAGCAGCAGAATTAATAATAACTATGTCAGAGTTGTGAGAATTAACAGATACCATATAGGATTTAGTAGAGGAGCTGGATGTTATGAGTGTTTTAAATGACTTGTTACTTTGTGTTATTGGGTAGGTTGCTTCATGTTTCAATCAACATCAGGGTCTGAAGTTGTGACAATGAGCACAAACCCCCCCTGCCCTGAAGAGCCCATGGTTAGCGGGTTGTTACAGTGGCTCATGGACAATATCTACGTCTCTCTCATCTCACGTCAGTGTGTTAGTCACTCGGTTAGGTCTGAGTCTTTGCGACCCATGGACTGTAGCCTGCCAGGCTCCTCTGTCCAGGGAATTCTCCAGGCAAGAATACTGGAGTGGGTTGCCATTTCCTCCTCCAGGGGATCGTCCCAACCCAGGGATCAAACTCATGTCTCCTGTGTCCCTGCACTGACAGGTAGATTCTTTACTATCAGAAAAAGTTAAGAATGGAGGTCTCTTATAATTGCTTGCAGAATCTGGTTCCAAAAGGCCTTCACTCTACTTCTCTTCAGGTGCAGGAGACAAAGAGAATAAAGAGAATAGGACAGGCATATTTAATGAATGTGCCATTTATACTCTGGCTCCAGGTGGATAATAACTGTTAAAATGGAAACTCAGCAGAGTAATATAGAAGCACAGTAGGGAAGAGTATAGACCTCACTTGGAGCAGAGATGGCTTCCTGAAAAAGTGGGACCTGAAGTGAATCTTGGAAGGATGGTGTGATTTCAGTGACTTCCTGAAGAAGAGACACTTGAGGAAGTAACAGCAGATTAAACAAAGTTTTCAGGCTGAGCTCAGGCCAGGCTATTTGGAGACATCCACAGGTGGTTGGATAGTGATCTTTGGGGGAGAGGTCAGAGCTGACAAAGAATGTTACTGTAGTGGAAGACTGGGAGCCTGACATCTCTCTTGGCATGTAGGACAGATGATCCTCAAAGAGACTTCAGGTAACATATTTTGATTGAATAAATATTACATTTTGAAAGACTCTTAAAGAAATATATGGATTACTTATTACTGCAAAAGTGTTAAGGCTGTCTATCATTCCTTCCTTCATACACTAGACATTGTACGTCTCCATGACAGCTCTAAGAAAAGTCATGCTTCTTCTTGGTAACCAGTTCAACTTATTCAAGTGGATGCTCAAATGGCATGAGTATTCTCAAACTAATATTTGCTTCCCTGTTTGTGCAGGCAACTAAGAAAGTCAAAGCCAGATTTGTGGACACGTGTAACAGCTGTACCAGGTCATATGTCAAAAGTTTGCTTACTGATTCCACCACTGTCCTCTTCCTATTTTCCTACGAAGATTGTCTCTTTGTCCATCTTTGCTCATTTACCACCTTTTGTATTATTTATAACTACTGAATACACCTCAAGTCCTGTTTTGAAATGAGGTAGGGTAAGGGATGAAGAATTGTTGAATGTCTCATACCCTATAAACATCCCAGTTAGCACATTATAATTATTTGTCTTTTCTCCCCTACTTGAGGGTAAAGACTTGCTCTCATTTTAAAAATCATAACTACTATTTATTAAGCACCCACTGTGGGCTGAATGCTATGCTTGGTGCTTTATATATTAGCTATAGTTCTCACAATTCTGTAGTTCTGTTTCTTCTATTTTATAGGTGAGACAACTAAGGCTTAGAGAAATTAAGTGAATTCCTCAAAGTAGGATGTGGATTTAGGTTCATCTGACCTCAAAGTTGGAGAAGGCAATGGCACTCCACTCCAGTACTCTTGCCTGGAAAATCCCATGGATGGAGGAGCCTGGCAGGCTGCAGTCCATGTGGTCACTAAGAGTCGGAGACAACTGAGCGACTTCACTTTCACTTTTCATTTTCATGCATTGGAGAAGGAAATGGCAACCCACTCCAGTGTTCTTGCCTGGAGAATCCCAGGGACGGGGGAGCCTGGTGGGCTGCCATCTATGTGGTCCACAGAGTCGGACACGACGGAAGTGACTTAGCAGCAGCAGCAGCAGGGTACAAATAAACTACCAACACTAAACTCTTTAGTGTAGCCCAAGGCTTTCAGCAGAACAATAATGGACATGACCTTCAGAAGGAGCCTATACTCTTCAGCACCGCTCCAAGCCTGCCACAGCTGGTAGGACAGGCATTCTGCACGTCCAGGTTACACCTGTCACTGCACATGCCGGGGATGCTAAGGGAAGTTGGAAAGAGTGAAGACTCAGAATGAGAGGGCTGCTGCTTGCTGCTGCTAAGTCGCTTTAGTCATGTCCGACTCTGTGCGACCCCATAGACGGAAGCCCACCAGGCTCCCCCCATCCCTGGGATTCTCCAGGCAAGAACACTGGAGTGGGTTGCCATTTCCTTCTCCAATGCATGAGAGTGAAAAGTAAAAGTGAAATCGCTCAGTTGTGTCCAACTCTTCGCGACCCCATGGACTGCAGCCTACCAGGCTCCTCCGTCCATGGGATTTCCAGGCAAGAGTACTGGAGTGGGGTCCCATTGCCTTCTCCAATGAGAGGGCTGAGCCAAATAAATGCTTACATAGGGGTATGGCCCAAGCCAAAGCCTGACCCTGAGTGAGATAGGCCTGAAAAGACAAGAGCAATGCCTTGTATCACTTTTTTCAGAAAACTGCCCAGCCTGAAATAAGTGTCCCTCCTCTAGGCTCCCAAACCCTTCCGAGTTGATCCTTCTTGGCAGCACCTTCTTATGACTTCACATTCCATGACACCATGTCACTACATTTATTGACTTCTCTGATTACCTCTTTTACTTTTATGGACATAAAGATCACTAGGGAGTGTGTCAGATGTAGACTCCCCAGTTTCATCTCAAAGGCTTATTTTTCACTTGGCTGCATCAGGTCTTAGCTGTGGCATGTGGGCTCTTCCTTGCGGCATGCAGGTTTCTCTCTAGCTGTGATGCATACATTGGCTCTGGAATGTACAGGCTCAGTTGCCACATGGCATGTGGGATCCTAGTTCCCCTACCAAGGGTTAAACCTGCATCCCTACATTGCATGGAGATTCTTCACCACTGTGCCACCAGGGAAATCCCCATCCCAGATGATTTTGATTTTATGTTTTGAGTGAGGCTCGGGAATCAGCATCTTCAACCAGATTCCCAAGTTATCTGAAGTTAGTTGTTATAGACAGTAAATTGTCTGAATTGAACTCCTAACAAATGGACCTGTGCCCAACTTCTAAATCTGTAGCACCCAGGGCAAGATCTGGCTCAAACTATCATACCCCATTTTACAGACAAGCAAACTAAGGTTCAATCAGTTACATCATGTCTCCAAAACCTCCCAGCCATGAATTGGGGAAGCCAGACTTGGAACACAGGTCTGACTGATTCCCAGTGTCCCAAGCCCTTCCCATAGTCCCAAGCAAGGAGGTAATACAGCTTGTCTCAGTGTTATCTGAGTAGGTTGTGTACTTCCCAGCAGGTGTGCCAGATGATTGACCAGGGTGTGGGAAGAGCATATTGGACTTCTATTCATATTTATTTTAATATATGTTTTTATTTTCATATGTTTATGATATAGATGTAAGTATAAACATACACGTATATAATGAATATACAAATAAATATGCATTTATGGGGTACTTGCCCCAAAATACCTTACCAATGGGGTGCACAGTCAAAACCTTGGGAGGTCACTGGTTTAATTGCCTTTAATCCGTAATCTTAACACAGTGATGCCCAAGCTCATGCACCTTAAAAAACACTGCCCATGGCATGTGACACACCTTGCTGAGACTTCTCAGGGGGCAGCGAGAGAGATGGATGAGCATAATTACTGCAGGAGGATTAAGCACCACTGCTTAGAATTTCCAGGAATGGCACATTTGTCTTCTTGTCTACCCAAGACTGATTGTGATATACTGGGCTTGCTGGGACCACCTTCGTCTGCCACATAAGCAGAGACTGTTCAGCCCTGTGTTTCCTGGAGGGAAAAGCAAGCAGCTCTCTTCAGGGGAGAGGGGAATGAGGCCATTGGCTCAAGAACAAGGCTGCTGCTGCTGCTGCTACTAAATCACTTCAGTCAAGTCTGACTCTGTGCAACCCCATAGATGGCAGCCCACCAGGCTCCCCCGTCCCTGGGATTCTCCAGGCAAGAACACTGGAATGGGTTGCCATTTCCTTCTCCAATGCATGAAAGTGAAAAGTGAAAGTCAAGTCATTCAGTTGTGTCCGACTCTTAGCGACCCTATGGACTGCAGCCCACCAGGCTTCTCCATCCATGGGATTTTCTGGAGTGCAGTGCCATTGCCTTCTCCCAAGAACAAGGCTAGGTTTCAGCAAAGAAATGACTCCTCTGATGACTCATGGTAATATGGAAAAATGGGTTGGGGAAGACCCTGCTTAAAAGGAAGAGGAGGTTCTAGAATATGTTTTTCAAGGCCTGAGCATGATAGAGCAGCTTTGTTGTTGAAATTAAGCTTCAGGAAGGTGCTACCACTTTTAGAGACTAGCCAAGAGAGAAAGTAAGGAAGTTGGCCTGAGGTCCTGAAATGGCAGAAGCAGAGCTAAAGCATACAGTTCTGTACATCATGCCTGCATAAAGCGGGGGTGGAGGGGGATCCGAGGGCAGAGTGGAAGCTAAAATCTAGCACACTTGCACTCTGCTTGCCAACCTGGGGTCTTGGTATCACCCTGAGTCAGCAAAGAAGGGGCAGATTTTCCTCATTTGTCTACCTAGAGGGATCCTTTTCTAATTGGTCCCAGAGATTGGGAGGTGGTGGGGGGGTGCAGTGGTGAGCCTCTGCATAAAGGTATGGTATGGGCACCTGGTGGCCATGGATTAAAGGTCTCACTCACCATGTGACTCCACATTACGACTCAAAATTATTCAGGAAAACTACAAATATGATGTGCTAAGAACTACTCGGTTGCCTATGGAAGCCTGCAAAGTGTGGAGTTCTGTGCTCTTGTTGGCATATGTCAGTTTCAAGACTAACAGAAGAGCACAGGCAGAGAAAGAACCAGGAAACAGATGAAGTCAGGAGTTCCAGAAGTGCTGGGGAAGGCAGTAGATTCACACAAGCTATGACTGGTATGTCTGAGCCAAGTGTATCAACCTCTGAGAAGAGGGCTTCTGGGTTACTGTAGGGGTAATTGGTATGGCTCTCCTCTGTAGGCTATTGGGACCTAAATTGTCTGTTGACATCAAAGTTTAGAATGGAAAGAGCTGAACACAAGGAAATTGAGGCTCAGAGGAATCATTACATCTGTTTTAGTCTGGACCCAGACTACCTTGGGTTCAAATTAGCTCTCTAACCTTAGGCAAAATAATTAATCTGACTGTTTCCCAGGTTTCTTATCTGTAAAATGATGCTAACCGTAGCATTGACTCACAGGGTCATGGTAATAATTCAGTGTATGTGCCTGGGAAGCACTATGGAGATATTAGCTCTTCTTACTATTATTTTGCCTTCTAAGATTTCCTGAAATGAAGTCGCTCAGTCATGTCCGACTCTTTGCGACCCCATGGATACCAGGCTCCTCTGTCCATGGGATTTTCTAGGCAAAGTACTGGAGTGGGTTGCCATTTCCTTCTCCAGGAAACTTCCCAACCCAGGGCTGGGATCCAGGTCTCCCACATTGTAGACAGACGCTTTACCATCTGAGCCACCAGGGAAGTCACAAGATTTCCTGTAATCTCATTTAATCCTCACCACTATCTTCGAGCTGGGCAAGGAAGTACCTGGTCTCCTCATTTTAACGTCAGGACACTATAGCTTCAGGATGGGGAAATGAGCTGGGGCATCAGGGAATTTGCCATCAGGGACACTAAAGGACAGTTTTGACACTGGTGTATACATAGGTCTTTGATGAGTACAGATGGCACTGAGAATGTCAGAAAATTCATCCTTCCTCATTATAAACATTGCACTAAGACATAGCAATAACAAGCGACTAATACATTCTCATTAGTCCAAGAAAATCTGTTTTTTCAAGAATTCTCTCTACACAAAGAAAGACAGTGGTCACAATATGCCAAAGAAACACTCCAGGAGCCCTAATGAGGCCCTGACCCAGGAATTAGAGCTTGGAGAGAGAGAGAGAAGCAAGAGGAGGGAAAGTGGAGGACAAACTGGGGGAACCTGAACTAGGTCTGACCTAGAAAACCACTCATGTCCTTTTCCTTTCCAGTGGGGGGAATCAATCAAAGCTGCTGCTGCTGCTGCTGCTAAGGCACTTCAGTCGTGTCCGACTCTGTGTGATCCCATAGACCGCAGCCCACCAGGCTCCCCTGTCCCTGGGATTCTCCAGGCAAGAACACTGGAGTGGGTTGTCATGTCCTTCTCCAATGCATGAAAGTGAAAAGTGAAAGTGAAGTCACTCAGTCGTGTCTGACCCTCAGTGACCCCATGGACTGCAGCCTTCCAGGCTCCTCCATCCATGGGATTTTCCAGGCAAGAGTACTGGAGCGAGGTGCCATTGCCTTCTCCGCAATCAAAGCTAGAAATCCCAAAATTTTAATGCTATCTATGTGCCAAGCATTGTGCTCATAGTCTATATGCATTGTCATTTAATCTTCACCAACAGCAAGTGAAACAGGTAATATTATTGGCTTTTCTAAAATAAACAAGTTGATGATTAGAGAAACTGCTAAAATTTTTGCAGTCAAACAACTATTAGGTAAGTGTGTCAGACTTCAGACTTAGGTAGGGTCACATGGTGAAGCAACAGGCTCTTAAGTCAAGCTGCCTACATTCAAGCCTGGACTCAGCCGTTTTCTAGCTGCGTAGCCCAGAGAAAACTGCTTAATGTTTCTGAGTCTCCACATGCTCATCTGTAAAGTGAGATGATGATAGTCAAGAGTACTTCATAGGGCTATTAAATTTGTATACATAAAATGCTTAGAATATAAAGTGACTACAGAAAAATAAAAAGTAAACATTAACCATTATTATTGTTACTACTTTTTTTTGGTTTGGGGATTTGTTTGTTTTGGCCACACCGTGCATGTGGGATCTTACTTCCCCAACCAGGGATTGAATTTACACCCCCTGCAGAGGAAGCATGAAGTCTTAACTACTGGACCACCAGGGAAGCCCCTATTTTTATAACATTTTTTTAAAATTACTGTTTCTATCCTTACCCTGGAGGGCTTTGGTGTCACCTTGTTCTGATTTAGAACTCTCATCTTACCAGTTCCAGTGTCTTAATTATTGTACCAGGAATGTTGCTCGTTTCTGCTCCCCACCTTTATCTTGTTCTGTTGTTATTAGTGAGGAAGAATCCTACAAATTATATTTACAAGGATTCCTTGCTAACTGGCTCTCAGTTGAATTTATCCAATAAGAAGTACAGGCTAGAGACAGGAAGAGGTGGCCCTACCTCCTCCAGGACTCCAGCTCTCACTTGACATCTTCACCCTCTGTGGTCCCACCTCCCTGCAAGCAGCCTCCATCCATCCTGAGTTCCACTTCCAGCTGGATGGTCCTTACTCTGGGCTCTGAGAACTGAAGCTCTTGCTCCCTTTTCAGCCTAGGATTAAAAATTATTTCCTGCTGTTGCTAATCTCTGGGTTGCCTCACTTGGCCCCATTTGGCTTTTCAGTTTGCCAACACTTTTTAACCAGTTCATCATATTGAGTTACTGTCTACTGATGAGCTGCTCAGACCCTGGCTAACATAAATACAGTGTATGGAGATGAGAAGAACAGGTAAGAACAAAATCAGGCCTGATCCTAAAAAGATTAGCAGAACAAGGACTCAGGCTCTCCAGAGGCCAATGCAGAAACCCATCATGCCTGAAACACCACAGTCCAAGCCAGAGCAAGGAGACGTGATGCCTATGCATGGAATGAAGATGAACTCGCTTATGAAGGCAGGTTGGTACTCAAATCCCTGGGAAGGACTGGGCTTTCAGGTAGAGATCAAGAGGTTTGGTGTACAAGGAACGAGAGAATGAGGAAAGGTCTGAGAGACTCTGGAAGGTTGGGTGTTAACAGTATTTTGGTTAATTTAATTACACCGTGGAAGAGCTGTAGGAGAACTCATAATTTAAAAGAGCCTTGTGGGGAATCTTTTTGTTCTGCAAATAATTATCCCCGTAATTTATTTGCTTTTGTTTGGATTTTCATATATTGGACTTGTTTATTTATTTATTTATATCCAGAAACAATAGGGCCCAGCTCAGCTGGGGACAAGCAGTTGCTTTGAATTAGGCACTGTTTGGAATAAACCACAATCAGTTTAGTAAAATTTTGATTATATTAGCCTTGCAAATAGGCTTGCCCAGGGTGAGTAGCAGTGTATTCTGGATAAGTAAGGGGAAAAAATGAAATTATGATTCCAGTATATCTTAGGGCTGGAATTGATGCTTTTGAACTGTGGTGTTGGAGAAGACTCTTGAGAGTCCCTTGGACTGCAAGGAGATCCAACCAGTCCGTTCTGAAGGAGATCAGCCCTGGGATTTCTTTGGAAGGACTGATGCTAAAGCTGAAACTCCAGCACTTTGGCCATCTCATGCGAAGAGCTGACTCATTTGAAAAGACTCTGATTCTGGGAAAGATTGAGGGCAGGAGGAGAAGGAGATGACAGAGGATGAGATGGCTGGATGGCTTCACCGACTCGATGGACTTGGTTTGAGTGAACTCCGGGAGTTGGTGATGGACAGGGAGGCCAGGCATGCTGTGATTCATGGGGTCGCAAAGAGTCGGGCATGACTGAGCGACTGAACTGAACTGAACTGAACTGGAAGGATCCTAAAGCTGTCAGAAATAATCTTAAATACCTGGTCCTCATGGCCCTGTTTGAAACATCTTAACCAAGCGTATGCCAAGTGTAGCTTTGAATGTCATCATCTATCTAATGGTAATTTGCACTCACTGGTCATGGTTTTACCTGCTGGGAACATGGGAAACAAATTTGCTCCCCAAGACTTGCTCTATTTTTAGATATATTTTCTCTTAAAATGAAAATTTCTAATTTCTTCAGCCATTCCTCCTGTGACACTTCTTCCAGGCAGAGGACTGGCTAATGAGTTACAGTATACATACTAGGTAGAATAATATGTATCACTAAAATAATCCTCCTGAAGGAGGGAAGGAAACTCTTAATGCTCAAAGACAAGAGGAGATTACAAAACTGGAAGGAAGCCATTTCCATATTGCTGAACACTTAGACTCAGATGTGCTTTTGTGTTTTCTAATTGTAAAAATAATTTGGCAATAGTACAAAACACTTAGAATATAGAAAAAAGATCTCTACATTCACAAATGACAGTAGCTGCCCAATGTTGCTCTATGGATAAACTCTCAGAATCATTGGGAAAAAATCAAAATGAGAGACCCCAGGACTCCATCTGACTTACTGCATCTCTGAGGATGAAATCTTGGATCCTGTGTTTTCCACTGACTCCTAGGGGGCTCTGATGTGCAGATAACATGGGGGTCACTGCTTTATTAAACACACAATAATCATCTCTGTATTCCCTTCCAGTCTTTTTTTCACATGCATTGTTGTTGCTGTTCAGTCGTTAAGTTGTGTCGAACTTTTTGTGACCCCAGGGACTGCAACACACCAGCCTTCCCTGTCCTTCACTATCTCCCAGACTTTGCTCAAACTCATGTCCATTGAGTCTGGATGCTATCTAACCATCTCCTCATGCATTTGTTTATGCAATTGTACTCAACTCGTGGTGCTGGAGAAGACTCTTGAGAGTCCCTTGGACTGCAAGGAGATCCAATCAGTCCATTCTGAAGGAGATCAGCCCTGGGATTTCTTTGGAAGGAATGATGCTAAAGCTGAAACTCCAGTAGTTTGGCCACCTCGTGCGAAGAGTTGACTCATTGGAAAAGACCCTGATGCTGGGAGGGATTGGGGCAGGAGGAGAAAGGGACCACTGAGGATGAGATGGCTGGATGGCATCATGGACTCAATGGACGTGAGTCTGAGTGAACTCCGGGAGTTGGTGATGGACAGGGAGGCCTGGTGTGCAGCAATTCATGGGATCGCAAAGAGTTGGACATGACTGAGCGACTGAACTGAACTGAACTTGTACACAAATATTTTTAAGTAACTTTGAAAAGTTAGTGTTCTTTGAACTGCATGCCTGTTCAATGTAAAAATATAGGGAAGTCAGAAGAAAAAGTATCCTGTCATCATAGAACCTTAGACAACCACAATTAACATTTTGATGTAAGATTCTTACCTTTTTTCTAGGCATTATTTTTATTTGATTTGTTTTCATCGGGATGATTGAGATGCACAAGCAATACTAGAATTTATATTTTTCTGAACATTATGAGAGCGTGATTTTTTTTTCCATGCTATTACAAACTTTTCATAATATTTAACCACAGCTCTATTGTTGGCCATCATTATACTTATAAATAATTTTATGACAAAAGTCTCTGTGTGTAAAGCACTTGCTATTGGACTATTCTCTTACAATACATACCAAGAAATAAAGTTATTGGGTCGAAACATATGAATATTTAGAACCTTTTTTTTTTTTTTCAAAAAAGATCAAATCATCACGATTACCTCAAAAGTCCCAAGTAGGTCAGCTCATTGCCTCAGCATTTCTGTTTACAAAATACTTAATTCTAGCCTAAATACCTAAAACTGATTCTGCAAGGGAAAACATCTCACTGATGCAAAGAATTCCTTGAACAAGCTACATGCAATCTCATTGTATGGCTGAATCTGAGTGTCCTGCCATGGAGCTGACATGCTGGGGGAAGCCACATAATGAGGATCTTTCTAGATTTCTAGAGCTGGGTAGGGAAGGTCTGCAAAAGGAGCAGCTCTGCGGTGGTGCTGTCCCTGTGGAGGGAAAAACCACCCCTCCTGGGTGCCTGCACATGGTCGGGGCTCACCTGTGTGGATAATGGGGAAACGAGGAGCTGGCTCTTTGACAGAGAGAGCAAAGAACTCCGAGTGAGTGCTCATTATTGGAGGGCTCGGATTCTCCCGGAGAAATAATGAGTGCCACCAGCACTCAGTAGATTCCTCAAGGACCCTTCAGGAGCCCACAAGCTGGGCTTGATTAGGCTAATTTAACAACAGCAGTCTAGCAGGGGGAGGCGTGCAGAGAAAAGGGGTATCAGGAAGGGGCAAAGGGAAGTTTTGAAGGGGATATTGAAATATAAAGAAATAATCCATTTAAAATACCTGACCTCTAATACAGTGCGCTAAATTGCTAAAGCATCTTCCCTTCTAAGAACGTGGCCTACAATCTCAGGACATTAGGAGCTGGTGGACAGATGCTGTTTGCGTTCCTTCCTGCTTCTCCTCAGTCCACCTCTGACACAACTGTGTCTCAGGTACATGGTGGGTTTCCGGCACACTGACAGCTTCCCATCTCAAGTCCCTGCATCTCACTGCTCTCCTGCCCATTGGTTTCTCAGCATCTAGTGAGGTCTGCTTGGCTGCACAACTGGGAGGGAGTGAACTCCCCAGAAACAATCTTCAGCCCATGGGGAATGAGGAAAATGTAGCAATACCCCCAGCTTCCAGCCCATCTCTTGAGACAGTTCTGGAGTACATCCTACAGGGTTTCCTGAAATGTCTCCAGTGGGATTGGGCCCACCTTCTCCACTAAAGCAACCTATCATTAATGCATATATTAGTAACTTCTCTTCCCTGCCACTCTTGCCCTACTCCTTCATCTGTGCTTCCCAAGTGTGTGCTAAATCACTTTAGTGTGTCCGGCTCTTTCTAACCCCACAGACTGTAGCCTGACAGGCTCTTCTGTCCATGGAATTCTCCAGGCAAGAATATGGAAGTGGGTAGCCATTCCCTTCTCCAGGGGATTTTCCCAACCCAGGCATCGAACCCATTATCTCTTGTGTCTTCTGCATTGGCAGGTGGATTCTTTACCACTGAGCCACCAAGGAAGCCCTAAGACCAGCTCCCAAATAAACCACACAACCCAAGCCCCTGTCTGAGAGCCAACTTGTGGGAGAAATAAACTAAGATAGTAACAATTTTCATCTCTTTTAGCAGATTAGAATACTGAATTTCCAAGGGCCCCAGTGACTTTTACAAACTCCCCAGCTGCCATGTGGCAACATCAGAACCAGAATCTCACCGTCCAACTAGTATTCTCTCTACAAGGTAGTTTATTTTCCAAACCAAATAATAACTATATATTGAGTACCTATTAGACACTAGGTGCCCCAAGTCAGTGAAAGAGAAAGAGACAATTATTTACCATAAGGCAATATCTTATTAATAGCAATCATCTAGTTCAATTCCATTATTTACTGATCAGAATTTATTTAAGGTCTGGGGGTTGTTGTTTAGTTACTAAGTCCCATCTGACTTTTGCAAACCCATGGACTGCAGTCTGCCAGGCTTCTCTGTCCATGGGATTTCTCGGGCAAGAATACTAGCTAGAGTGGGTTGCCATTTCCTTTTCCAGGGAATCTTCCTGACCCAGGGATCAAACTTGTGTCTTCTGCACTGAAGGCAGATTCTTTACCACTGAGCCACCAGGAAAGCCCATTTAGGTCCCACAAGCCATGCCAGGCACTTTGCCAGGTACTGGGAGCCTAAAGATGAATGAAGCCTGGCCCCTGCCCTTGAAAAGGTTAGATTCTAATGGTGGGGGGCGGGGCAGGGGAGCTAGACACAGGCACTTTTCAATATACAGTGGCAACTGAGAACATAGTACAGGATGATACAGGAGCAGAAAGGAATGATACTGAACTCAGGCTGGCGGGGGTGTGGGGAATAAGTATTGGATAAAATGTTTCTTGAATGAGATTCATTCATTAATGCATGCAACTAGCGTTCCCTGAGTTTCTACTACATTCCAGGTGGCATGCTAGGAGTTTGGATTACACTGGCGAATCAAACAGCTGCAGTCACTGCTTCAGGCCACAGTTGAGCCTTAGAAGATGCCTAAGAGCTAGCCAGAAAGAGAGGACTGGGGAAAGGCCTTGCAGATGGTATCTGCATAACCAGGGAAACATGAAGCAGCATTGAGCAGGGAGGTATTTTTGCTGTGTGTGTGTGTGTGTGTGTGTGTGTGTGTGTTGGGTGGAGGTGAATGTGAGAACAGCATTGTTGGAGTATAAATAAGAGGAGAGAAGGCCAAGAAATGAGTTGCAGGGCTGGCCAGGGACCGTGTCAGGGTGGAACCTAGACAAACATGTCACTATAGGAACACCAGGGAAGGAAGGTGGTGTTAATTGCACAGGGTATGGAGTAGGACATCAGAGAGAGCTTCAAAGAGGCATCAGCATTTGAGATAGGCTTTAAAAAATTGAAGGGATTTAGTGCCATATAGAAGGAGAAAGGGAAACTCTAAGAAGATTTGGCTTATTCTACAGAGCAAATCCTGTTCCTTGTACACACAGAATGACAATCCAGCAAAATGTTCTTTCAGAAAACACGTTCCTCCAGGGTGACATTCAGGATGCCATCTCTTGTTGTGTAGAGCCCCACCTACACAGCTAAAAATAGTGTCTGGGAAGGCCTGACCTCACAAGGGATCTCCCTCAGTCTTTTAACCAAGTGTACAAAACACATCCAATTAGACATTCATTCATGTGAAGAACTAGCTGTTCTTCAATAAGCCTTTTTAAATGCAAATATGCTGGAAGGAGGGGAAGCCAAGACACATGACATCAAAACAGTGACTGGGTCAAATGGAGGCCTCAGTTCAGTTCAGTTCAGTCGCTCAGTCGTGTCCAACTCTTTGCGACCCCATGAATTGCAGCACACCAGACCTCCCTGTCTACACCAACTCCCATAGTTCACTCAGACTCGTCAATCAAGTCAATGATGCCATCCAGCCATCACGAGACCCCAAATTATTTCCTAATGTTCTCCTCTCTCCTCCTTCTACAATTGATGTACTTGACCACTACTGTCTTCCCTCAAAACACACAGTGCCTAGAATGCATCTGAGTCTCAAGCAGGAAGGATTTAAGCAGACACACTCACCATCTAGCCACCCTGATAACCATGAAGGATTCCCTGTTTTGGATACCTGGGCTTCAGGTTGCTGTGAGTACATGTCATCAAATTACCACTTTCTGGGCTCAGAAACCAGCTGATTAGTCCTGGACCTGTTACCACTTTGCCAACCTTCCATGCAGACATCTCTAGCCCACTTGGCTATGAGTCTTGCCCAGGGAAAATATCCTCTTTTACTCCCTATAGCTGGACAAGGACCGAATTCCTAAAATGAGTCCCAGCCACTCCCCACATTTGGGGGTCTACCTGGTCAAACCTCAGCTAGAAAGGCAGAGTTTATTCCCTCATTTATTTCACTAGAACTTATTGAGTACCTGCTGTGTACACAGCCTCAAAGATGGCCTCAGGGGTCAGGTGAGTGAATGAGTAATTGCCATGCAGTGTGAGGTGGGAGGAACTGGAATTGAACTGAGGAAGGCTGACAATAGGAAAAGGTTTGGGCTTAGATCCTTTTTGAGCATTAGTTTTCTCAGCTGTGAAATGGAGATTTTTTTTCTTTGTGGGGTTGCTGTTGGGATTTGAGATAATGTTGTATAAAGCATGATGTAGCTAAAGATGCTCCATACACAGTGGATCTTGCATTGTTCCCAGCTAGCATAAGACTGTCGAAAGGCCTATTTGGACTATATACAGTTCACTCTGGGGACCTGAAATGTTTGGTGTAGTACATTACCTCTTCCATGGAGTGTTTGCATTTTAATAGAGCAGCTCTTCCCAAATGTATCACTACAAATGTTTTACAGGTGTGCCCAAAGAGTGAGTCTCTCCTTCCTGTGGGAGACTGAAAGGGTGGGGGCTTTAAAGACTGGAGACTGGGGGCCTTCTTCCCAACCCTTCCTTGTCTTTTTATAAATAAGGGATCTAAGGCACAAGCAGATACACTAATTTGTCCTGGGTTATGTAACTACTTGGGCTTCCCAGGTGGTGCTAGTGGTAAAGAACCCATCTGTCAATGAAGAGACATAAGAGACCTAGGTTCACTCCCTGGGTTGGGAAGATTCCCTGGAGGAGGACAGGGCAACCCACCCCAGTGTTCTTGCCTTCAGAATTCCATGGACAGAGGAGCCTGGCGGGCTACAGTCCATGGAGTTGCACAGAGTTGGATCTGACTGAAGTGGCTGAGCACACACATGTAGCTACTAAGACTGTGGCGTATACCCAAACCCAGGTCTTCAAGGATGAGTTTATCTTCCTCCCATCCCCTTGCTGCTTTCCTTATTCTAGGCAGGTTCATTTATTAATGTTGGAATGGGGGTGAAATGAATATAACCCCAAAGTAGACTTTTTTCCCAGTGATTATAAAGATGCAGTAACTGACCCAGGAGCACTAAGGACTGCTTCAATATCTATGCTAAGCATCTTCATAAATCTGTGTGCAGGTGGACAGGAGCAGAGCTGGAACTGCTTGGAGAGGTAACATACTTCAAAGGTACCAACTCAGCAAAAGAGGGGGAAGGAAAGATCACACTGGAGACTAACCAAGAGAGCAGGATTTTGGATCAGTGGACAGCTGGAGAAATGCACATCTTGATAATTCCTATCCAGATCTTGCTTAATTATTTCCTATATCTGGATTTCAAAAATAATGTGCTTCCCCTATAGCTCCCACCAAGCACAATTTTGATCAAGGCAAACAGTCAAATGACTACTTGGGCTGATCAGTATCAGTCTATTCACACAAAGAATCCAAAGAGAATAAGGTATAGGACAGGAGTCAGATGTGTGGTATCTAATTTCAGATTCTGCCTTGCAGAAAGAACTGTTCCCTCAATGAACATCTATTTATCCATATATAAATTAAGAGTGATAGCAATAAAAAAAAAGTTTGCTTTCTTATAATTTTATATAGAACAGTATTCAGAATAAAGCTGGAATATAATGGATGCTCCCCTTCATGGATCACAGGCTTGCTATGGTGAAGGGGCTTGCATAACTCAGTGAAGCTATGAGCTATGCAGTGCAGGGCCACCCAAGATGAATGGGTCATAGTAAAGAGCTCTGACAATGTATTCCCTCAAGGAGGAAATGGCAACCCACTACAGTATTCTTGCTGTAAGACCCATATGAACAGTATAAAAAGGCAAAATGATATGATATTTTAAGATACCCCCCCCCAGGTTGCAAGGTGCCCAATATGCTACTGGGAAAGAGCAGACAGCAATTACTAATCGCTCCAGAAAGAATGAAGCAGCTGGACCAAGGTGGAAATAATGCTCACTTATGGATGTATCTGGTGGTGAAAGTACCACACTGTAAAGAACAATATTTCATAGGAACCTGGAATGTTAGGCCCATGAATCAAAGAAAATTGGATGTGGTCACACAGGAGATGGCAAGAGTGAATATCGACATCTTAAAATCAGTGAACTAAAATGAATGGGGATGGGCAAATTTAATTTGGATGACCGGAAAAGCTGGCTTAAAGCTCAACATTCAGAAAACGAAGATCATGGCATCTGGTCCCATCACTTCATGGGAAATAGATGGGGAAACAGTGGAAACAGTGTCAGATTTTATTTTTAGGGGCTCCAAAATCACTGCAGATGGTGACTGCAGCCATGAAATTAAAAGACGCTTACTCCTTGGAAGGAAAGTTATGACCAACCTAGATAGTGTATTCAAAAGCAGAGACATTACTTTGCCAACAAAGGTTGGTCTAGTCAAGGCTATGGTTTTTCCAGTGGTCATGTATGGATGTGAGAGTTGGACTGTGAAGAAGGCAGAGTGTAGAAGAATCGATGCTTTTGAACTGTGGTGTTGGAGAAGACTGTTGAGAGTCCCTTGTACTGCAAGGAGATCCAACCAGTCCATTCTGAAGGAGATCAGCCTGGGATTTCTTTGGAAGGAATGATGCTAAAGCTGAAACTCCAGTACTTTGGCCACCTCATGCGAAGAGTTGACACATTGGAAAAGACTCTGATGCTGGGAGGGATTGGGGGCAGGAAGAAAAGGGGACGACGGAGGATGAGATGGCTGGATGGCATCACCGACTTGAAGGACATGAGTCTCAGTGAACTCCGGGAGATGGTGATGGACAGGGAGGCCTGGCGTGCTGTGATTCATGGGATTGCAAAAAGGCGGACATGACTGAGCGACTGAACTGAACTGAACTGAATATATCTACTACTGTGGGCAAGAATCCCTTACAAGAAATGGAGTAACCCTCACAGTCAACAAAAGAGTCCAAAATGCAGTACCTGGGTGCAGTCTCAAAAATGACTAAATGATCTTGGTTTGTTTCCAGGGCAAGCCATTCAGCATCACAAATCTAACGTGCTCCAACCACTGATGCTGAAGAAACTGAAGTTGAACAGTTTTATGAAGACTTTCAACACCTTCTAGAACTAACACCCCAAAAAAGAATTGGAGTGCAAAAATAGGAAACCAAGAGACACCTGGAATAACAAGCAAGTTTTGCCTTAGAGTACAAAATGAAGCAGGGCAAAGGCTAACAGAACACACTGGCTATAGCAAACACCCTCTTCCAACAACACAAGAGATGACTCTACACATGGACATCACCAAATGGTCGATACTGAAATCAGACTATTTTCTTTGCAGCCAAAGATGGAGAAGCTCTATACAGTCAGCAACAACAAGACCTGGAGCTGACTGTGGCTCAGATCATGAGCTCCTTATTGCAAAATTCAGGCCAAAATTGAAGGAAGTATGGAAAATCACTAGGCCATTCAGGTATGACCCAAATCAAACCCATTATGATTATGCAGTGGAGGTGATGAACAGGTTCAAGGGATTAGATTTGGCAGACAGAGTGCCTGAAGAACTATGGACAGAGGTTTGTAACACTGTACAGGAGGCAGTGACCAAAATCATCCCCAAGAGAAAGAATGCAAGAAGGCAAAGCAGTCATCTGAGGAGGCTTTCCAAATAGCTGAGGACAGAGGAGAAGCAAAAGGCAAGAGAGAAAAAGCAAGAGATACCCAACTGAATGCAGAGTTCTAGAGAATAGCAAGGAAAGATAAGAAGGCCTTCTTAAATGAACAGTGCAAAGAAATAGAGGAAAATAATAGAATGGGACAGTCTAGAGGCTTCTTCAAGAAAACTGGAGATATTAAGGGAACATTTCATGCAAGGATGGCAGGATAAAAAACAAAAATGATAAAGACCTAACAGAAGGAGAAGAGATTAAGAAGAGGTGGCAAGAATACGCAGAAGAACTACAAAAAGAAGCCTTAAAGACCCAGATAACCACAATGATGTGGTCACTCAGCTAGAACTGGACATTCTGGAATGGGAAGTCAATTGGGCCTTAAGAAGCATTCAGTCAGTAAAGTTCAGTCACTCAGTCGTGTCCGACTCTTTGTGACTCCATGGACCGCAGCACGCCAGGCCTCCCTGTCCATCACCAAACATCAATTAGTTTACCCAAACTAATGTCCATTGAGTCGGTGAGGCCATCCAACCATCTCATCCTCTGTCACCCCCTTCTCCTCTTGCCCTCAATCTTTCTCAGCATCAGAGTCTTTTCTCATGAGTCAGTTCTTCACATCAGGTGGCCAAAATATTGGAGTTTAAGTTTCAACATCAGTCCTTCCAATGAACACTCAGGACTGATCTCCTTTAGGATGGACTGCATTACTATAAGCAAATCTAGTGGAGGTAATGGAATTCCAGCTGAGCTGTTTAAAATCCTAAAAGATGCTGCTGCTAAACTGCTGCACTCCATATGTCAGTAAATTTAGAAAACTCAGCAGTCAGTGGCCACAGGACTGGAAAAGATGTTTTCATTCTAATCCCAAAGAAGAACAATGCCAAAGAATGTTCAAACTACCATACAGTTGTACTCATTTCACATGTTAGGAAAGTTATGCCCAAAACCCTTTAAGCTAGGCTTCAGCAGTAGGTGAACTAGAGGTTCCAGATGTACAATCTGGGTTTACAAAAGGCAGAGGAACCAGAGATCAAAATTGCCAACATTCATTGAATCATGGAGAAAGCAAGAGAGTTTCAGAAAAGCGTCTACTTCTGTTTCATTGACCATACTAAAGTCTTTGATTGTGTGGATCAAAACAAACTGGAAAATTCTTAAGGAGATGGGAGTATCAGACCACCTTGCCTGTCTCCTGAGAAACCTTTATGGAGGTCAAGAAGCAACAGCTAGAACCAGACATGGAAAAACTGACTGGTTCAAAATTGGAAAAGGAGTATTGTCACTCTGCTTATTTAACTTATGCACAGAGTACATCATATAAATGACAGGCTGGATGAATTATGAGCTGGAATTAAGATTGCCTGGAGAAATATCAACAAACTCAGATGTGAAAATGATACCACTCTAAAGGCACAAAGTGAAAAGAAACTAAAGAGCCTCTTGATGAGGTAAAAGAGGAGAATGAAAAAGCTGGTTTGAAATTCAACATTAAAAAAAGAAAACCAACTAAGTTCAATGGCATCTGGTCCCATCACTTCATACTCACAAACAGAAGGGGGAAAGGTGAAAGCAGCTACAGATTTTATTTTCTTGAACTTCAGAATCACTGCAGACAGTGACTTCAGCCATGAAATTAAAAGACACTTGCTCCTTGGAAAGAAAAGTATGACAAACCTAGACAAAGTATTAAAAGCAGAGACATCACTTTGCTGATGAAGTTGCATATAGTAAAATCTATAGTTTTTCCAGTAGTCATGTACAGATGGGAGAGTTGGACCCTAAAGAAGGCTAAGCACCAACGAATTGATGCTTTCAAATTGTGGTGCTGCAGAAGACTCTTGAGAGTCCCTTGGACTGCAAGGAGATCCAAGCAGTCCATCCTAAAGGAAATCAACCCTGAATATTCAATGGAAGGACTATTGCTGAAGCTGAATCTCCAATACTTTGGCCATCTGACGCAAAGAACTGACTCATTGGAAAAGACCCTGATGCTGGGAAAGATGAAGGCAAAAGGAGTTGGCAGAGGATGAGATGGTTGGACAGCATCAATGATTTAATGGACATGAATTTGAGCAAACTCTGAGAGATTGTGGAAGAGAGAGGAGCATGGCATTCTTAGTCCATGAAGTTACAAAGAGTCAGAAATGACTCAGTGGCTGAACAATAAAAACAAATAATGGATGCTATTCAAAGAAATTCATGTTGGATTTAAGATGGTCTCCAGAAGACAACATTAAAGAAGGTACAATGTATATAGATTTTTCAATATTCTGAATTACTTGCTAAAAAGAAGTTAAATTTAGAATTAAGAATATGGACATTAGAATATTGGCCTTCTCTTGACTCAGCAAAGACTTTGCCTATAGCTTCTTAGAGCATAATATATTGTCTCTTCTGAAATATATGGCTGACATGGTCCTATGTACACAGACTGCCCAGTTGTTTAAACCTGAGTTCAGGCCCATGAGGACTCTGCTTGTTTCAAATTGAGAGACTCAAGAGGCTCATTGACCAGCCCCTGACAGGTGTTATCCACATAGACCTTATGTTGGTCCTGACTATCAGGTTAAGTTCAGTAAGTCTACTCCTTACACAAACCAATATTCACTCATAAACTGATATTCAATCATTCCACAAAACTTTATTGAACCCTAGGTGACAAGTGAAGGCTGGGTGAAAAGATGGCACAGATATGATTCCTTCCCAAGGTCTCCTTCATCTAGGAGAGGTGACAGGTGGCAAAAACTCTGTCCTTGTCCAAACTTGAGTCAGGCTCCTCTGAGCCCTACCCTAGTCTCTGCTAGGCCTTGACTTTGAGCTCCATCCTTGACTTGCCAAGCCAAGCAAAGAGCTTTGCTAAGTCAGCTCAGCAAGAATCCTCACCTTTCATATGTGATCAAGTTCCTCATCTTCCACCCTTGATGCCTAAGTCCTTGACCTTCCATTAGCAATAATGCTATTAAATGAGTTCAGTAAAAATTCCTCTACCCTTGATGTCTAATGAAGTTTCCCTTAGTAATTTTCATCCATTGACTTCCTTATTCTGTGTTTTGGCTATAAATCTCCAGCTGTCTTTGCTGTATTCAGAATTGAGCCCAATCCTATAAAGTAGGGCTCTCCTTCTCCTACTGCAATAGCTCAAATAAAATCTGTTTTGCCATTTTTAACAAGTGTTCAGGGAATAATTTCTATTTAAAACAAGCCTGCATACAGTAGACATAGTGTAATGAATGATACTTGCTTCCATTCCTTGGGCTCCTAAAAGTAATGGTACCATTATGTAAGGCTTTCCAGGTGGCTCAGCGGTAAAGAATCTGCCTGCCAGTACAGGAGATGCAAGTGTGATCCCTGGGTCGGAAAGATCCCCTGGAGAAGGAAATGGCAACCCACTCTGGTATTCTTGCCTGGAAAATTCCATGGACACAGGAGCCTGGTGGGCTACAGTCCATGGGGTCACAAAGAGTCAGACATGACCGAGCCACTGAACAACCACCACCAACAGGCAACATCTATTGAGTATTACTTGAGGTCAGGCACTGTGCTGCATGCTTTGGCAGCCATATTCCCTGGAATCTCCAATCAAAACTGAGCCCTCAGGGAGACTAGGACCTGGTTATTTCTGATCAATGCAAAAATCATCTATAGGCAATCTTGGAGTCAGAGCTTCCCATCAGCCTGACCAAGACCTACTCAGAGCCTGTGTTCCTTCTACCCATCCCTGCTTCCTTCCTCCTCTCCTTTCACAAATGTCAGAACTACATCACAGTCTGCAGCTATCCATGATGACTCCTGCTCTCCTCCCCTGTATATTTCAGAGATGCCCCCCCACACTAAGTCTCTTGCACTTATAGTAATAATTCTGTATTCACATCTGCTTCTTGGTGGATCTGAACTGATAAATATACATTATGTCATTTAATCTGCACCACAACCTTGTGAAGTGGATACTGTCATTACAACGATTTTTTACACTGAAGCATAGTTGATTTACAATGTTGTTTGTGTTAGTTTCAGGTGTATAGTAAAGTAGTTCAGATATCCATTTTCATATATTATTTTATATTCTTTTCCATTATAGATTATTATAAAATGTTGCAAGATATCGAATATAGTTCCCTGAGCTATACAGTAGGTCCTTGTTGTTTATCTATTTTATATCTAGTAATGTGTACCTATTAATCTGAAACTCCTAATTTATCCCTTCCTCCCCTTTCCCCTTTGGTAACCATAAGTTTGTTTTCCATGTCTGTGAGTCTATTTCTATAACAGCCAAGGCATGGAAGCAACCCTAGTGTCTAATGACAAATGAATGGATAAAGAAGATGTGATATAGATACACTCAATGGAATGCTACTCAGCCATAAAAAAGAATGAAATAATGCCATTTGCAGAAACATGGGTAGACCTAGGGATTATCATACTAAGTGAAGTAAGGCAGAAAGAGAGAGAGAAATATATGATAACACTTATATGTAGAATCTAAAAAATTGATACGAATGAACTAATTTACAAATAGAAACAGGCTGACAGACATAATGATTTTATAGATAAAGAAACTGAGACACCCAAAAGTTAGGCAAACCACACACAGCCAAGTGACAAAGCAGAGATTCCAACCCAAGTATGACTTACTCGAATAAAAGCATTAGCATCTAACCTCTTTCTATAGCTAATATGAGATAAAGGAAGCAAGCAAACACCTCCATCAAACTCTGTGATCACTGGTTGAGAAAGCTAGTGAACTTACAGATGAAGTCTACCCAACAAGCATTAATTCCTGCCCTAAGAAAGGGTTGAGAAATGCAAAAAGGCAGTTCTGATGCTACCACAGTGATTAAAATTAAATTTTAATTTAAAATTAAATGAAACGTTCCAATCAAGAAATATGTAAAGAAAGTAATATGGTTTTGCTGGATACTCTCTAATAAGCTCTGAATTTTAAAGGATATGTCAAAACCGTTCATTCATACATTCTTTAATTCACTCAGCGTAATGTGTATCATGTTACTGTCCTGATGCAGGCACTGAGGTATGGCAGTGAAAGAGATAGATGCTGTCTTGCCCTGTCATGTCCAAGGATTATGAGGTAGAAAAGTTTGGTAGGGTTGAACTTAAAGTCAGCCTCCATCATTCATTGGCTGTAGGATCTTGGGCTGGATGTTCAACCTTCTGGAACCTCTAAGAACTGAATCAAGAGGTTCAGAATATGATAAAGCTTATTAAAGTGCTAAAGCCAATACAAAGAGTATTACGAGCAATTTTCAGACTAATAAAAAGAACAAGGAAAGGACAGGTCCAGTACAAGGAAATGAAAAACGAATGTTTACAAACAGTGGAGGACTGGTGGTTAGGACCATGGACTCTGGAACGGGACTATCTAGGTTTAAATTCTGGAATGGGACTATCTGGGTTTAGATCCAGCTACAGCCACTCACTGGGTGTGTGATTTCAGGCAAGTTATTCATATTTGATCTCCCTTGTTTTCCTAATTTTGTAAGACAGTCGTGGCAGTGCTACGTACGTAATAGTGTTCCTTTGAGGATTGAAGGAGTTTACAAATATATTGCACTTAGAACAGTGTCTACCATACATTAAGAGTAATGTCAAATATTAGCTTTTTTTTTTCACCCTCTGGGATCTATCTTGGTTATCCACAGTATGACTATGTCCAAGTCTTGAACCCAGCCTGCCTTACTCTCTACTTTATATCTGCCCAATACTGTCTCTTTAAATTAGACTGACCCTCCCATAGGTTATTAAAAATAAAAAACAGCAAGACAGAGATTTGGACAAAAGCCCTGGAGTGTCTAGTCAGGGTTCCAGCAGAAAACAGATGGCACACTCGATTAGGATAATAGGATTATTTACAAAGTTGTGGGCAGCATACAGGGAAACCACAGGGGACTGTGTGGCTTCCCGAGGGCTAGTTATGGTGGGGCTCCCTGCTGTCTCTGGGTCTGAAGGGGAAGGGGAAGGAGAGGTCAACAGAGCCAGAAAGTGCAACAGGGACGCAGACCCGTGATTGAGGGACGCACACACCTCATGATGGTCTGAAGAAAGGAATCTGCGGAGCAAATGGCTTCACCTCCTCTCCCTCCTCCCCACCCTCCTTCCAGTCTCCTGCCTGTCTTCCCCATTGGCTGTTCTCGTTCAGAAACCAGATGATAAGAGATTCATTTACTCTCAGTGCTGGTCTGCCTCCAGGGGCACAGAACATGATGCAGAATGGCAGAGAGCGCCTGAAAAGGGCAAGCAGAAGTGGCCCCACATAAACTTTAGCCTCACAGCATCATTTGTGCTTTGCTTTATGCTCCCTTCTTAACTTCTCATGGTTCCTGAACTCCTGGCTTTGAGACCCAGCTTTAATTTTACCCCATGGACCTGATTACAGATTGGGTCCTCCAGTTGTATTCTTTATCATCTCTCTTAGAAGGGGTGTCTGTTCTAACCCATCTCCTTAAACCCTGCCTCATGTTCACCCAACACGGCCCTGCAGGCACGTAAAGCAAGTCCCACACTGTGCTGTCTATTCTAGTTCTTATCTGCCTGATTCCAAAAACTCGATTATACTACCTATAAAGCACATAACCAACAAGGACCTACTGCATAGCACAGGGAACTATTCTGCAGTAACCTACAAGAGAAAAGAATCTGAAAACAAACAAACAAACAAACAAAAATATATATATGTATAACTGAATCACTTTTCTGGACACTCAGAACAAGTAGAACATTGTAAATCAATTATACTCCAATTTTTAAAAGTCATAAAGGAAATGAAAAAGAAAGAAGATGCGTTAAAAAGAAGCTGGTAGTGTTTAATGTTCACCATTATTTTAAAGCTAGGGAAATATTAAAAACAAACAAAAACCCTCAAACCTGATTGTATTCTTTGGCCTTGACATCTGCTTTCAGTCCTTTTGACATGCTCCTCTGGGCTCTGTTGGCCGTGTGTCTGGTTACATACTGGCTTCTCTGTGGTTCTGAGGCTCTGCTGGATCCCTGGGCTTTTGTGCCTATTTAGGTGGAAGCTCCCCACTCCTTGAATCTCCCAACTGCTGGGACAATCCACCATGCCGAGCTGGAAGACAGAGAAACATGATATTTTGCATTAACGTTGAGCTATATTTACTCACTATACAGCAAGTGACCATCTCTCTGATCACACTGGATCTTCAAAACAATCATAGAAGGTGTGTGTTATTTTTGCTCCATTTTTAGTAAACTAAACTCTTGGTAAAGTGAAGTGACCTACCAAATGACACCCAGTTGGTAAGGACCAGGCACTAGGCGACCTACTTTATATAAAACCTCTCACCACAATCTCAGCTCCATGACAACAAGGATTTTTGTCTGTTTTGTTCATTAATTTTTCTCCAGTGCTTAAAGGAGTATGTGTCCTAACAGGAGCTCAATAAATGTCTATTGAATAAATATTGAATGAATGATTCCATTGGACCCTCATTCCAACCCCAGAGGGGAAGTATGATTATTTTCCTCATTTTTAGAGATGAAGAAATTTAGGAGGTTGAGAGAGGTTAAGCAGTTTCCTCGAAATCACATCTAGTTAGACTCTAATCCAGCCGTGAGTCTAAGGCCACACCCTAAAGGATGCTACTCTGTGTGATTCAGGGACCAAGGCTGGACTGTGACTTCTTTGTCTCTAGTATGTGATAAGAATAGAAATTGATGGTGAGCTTTTAGAGACTCTTATAATAGCAATTTTACATTGCTTTGGTTTTTCCAGTATGCGATTAGTGTCTTGTCTAATTTATTGTACAAGATGCTGACTAGGGTGCTGTTGAATTCAGAGACAGGTTGCTTGTGGTACAAAATGCAGGCCACTCATAGGACTCTGTATCAATCCTCAGTTGATTAGCAATGAAAGAGGAGTCTCGGTTTTCCCCCCGCAGAGAGTTTGATAGGCACTGCTCTAATTTACTCCATTTGTGCCAAATGTCAACACACCGTTCTTTCAAACCCAGCCCTACTACTAAACACAAGGGGAATATGTGTTTTCATGTTTTTAGTTCCTTCCTTCTCTCATCATACAAGCATTTACTGAGCAGTTTCTGTGTGCTGGGTCCTGTGTTGGGTGCTGGGGGGTAAGTTGGATAGAGCTGGGCCTTGCCACAGCTGACCCTTGGAGTTTACACATTATTTGGTGTAGCTGCATGTTCATGGACCTCTCTCTCTTGGGTAACAAAGAAATGTTTTCAGGAGAAGTCTTATCAATGGAGAATGAGCTAATGAAGTCACTCAGGCTCTCTGCAGTGCCCTGGAAAAATACTAGTTCTTTCGCTGTTACACTGTTAGGACTGCAGCCCTGAGATGAGGACTCAGAAGACACAGGGCATGAGCTGACTGACACGGATGGGTGACATCACGGTGAGCTGGTTTATGCTATTTGTGTCTGAGATACCAAGATTCTGACTACCTCCTGAATGCTTTAAAAGTGTATCAGAGACAGTGATCCCGTGATACTAGCAGGGGAAGTCACTGCAAAAGAAAAAGAACAATCAATGAAAATGACTGGTCAAAGCAATAATCTTCCTGCAAAGAGCTCAGGGTTGGAATCAAACAGACTGTGTTTAAGTCTCAGCTCTGGAGCATGGTGGCCTGTGGCCGCATGCAAGTGACTTAACCTCCCCAAGGGGCAGAATTCCTATCTCGAAAATGAAGATAATAATTCTTACTCCCCACTGTTGTCGCAGGAATCTGTGCTGTAAATTCAGTACAGGAATCCTGCTACAATACTCATAAGTAGCTGTGGTGATTGTTTTTGTTCGTTTGTTTTGCTGTTTGTCATAATAGGTACAAAGCTGGGTGGGAAGGTCTGAAGCTGAACCCTAACCCTTGTCACGTGCAACAGATTGTCTGGGTTTGAATCTTGGCTCTGTTGCTTACTCACTGGCACATAACAGCTGCTATGCAAATATTTATTTAAACTAAAAAGGTGGGTTTGATCCAAACAGGAAAGCAGAGTCTAAGCTGAGAGCTCACTGATTTTGGATTGATTTACTGAGGGCTTTACATGGTACTGGGCACTGGGGTCAAAGAATGAATAGTCTTGAGTTTCTACCTGTGTGGAGATCAAATCCAGGGGAGAAGGCGGGCAAGGCAAAAAGGAATTAAGTGGTGGGGGAAGATAATATAATATGAATGAGGAGGGTTTGGGATCAGAGAGGAAAGTCAACCTAAAGAAGGATGCTTCTGCTTAATCATTAGGCAGATAAGAAAGGAGCAACTTTCCAAGGATCAGACATGACCAGGGCAGCACCTGACCTATAAAGCCCTCGACATACATTTTAGAGCTGTCCCTTTGCTTGTGTGCCTCCCCACACCAGACAGTAAACTCCATGAGATCAGGATCATCTGCTTTGCCCTCCACTGTCCTCCATGGCCTCACAATGACATTTAATATGTTCTTAATAAATATTTGTTAAATGACTGAATACATATTCCAGACCTATTTGCAAGAGGTCTCCTATTTTGAGTTGTAAAATGACAATAGCTAGTACATGGTAATCATTTAGTTTGTTCCAAATGCTGTTCTAAGTACTTTAAGCAGTACATTATTTCATCATTACAACAACCTATAAACAGTCAGCAAATCTGTCAAGAAAATGTTGTTCAAACATTCTAATGTGCACAGCAATGGGTGAGATGCTGGGGAGGAAAGAGAATATTGAGTTTGCCAGTGCTCTTCCCTTGGTCTTTTCAAAATAGCTCCCTTCACTCCCTTTTTCTCCCCACTTAAGTGGAATTTTGCTCCAAATATCCAATCAAGCAAATCCTCTGCCAAAGGCCTTTCCATGATCTTGTTTGTTCTCACTCACTCTGTGCTTCCTAACATCCTCATTCACCTTGTAGCATGCGGAATTTATTGGAATGGCACTGAAAACCCCCATCCCCCTGAAGTTCCCCCGGAATCTGTAAGTGTGAAGAGCTGTCACTCTTATGACTGTGTTATAAGGCACAGCTGGGGTTTTTTTTAAAAAGGAGCATAGACAGGGGAGCCAGATATAATCACAAGAGCCCCTGAAAGTGCAGTACTTTTTCAGGCTGGTGGCAGAAGAAAAGGCAGGAGAGGAAAGCAAGGAGATTTGGCAGAACAGAAAGGCTAAGAGTCAAAGCATGAGAAAGACTCCTTCCTCCACTGCCTTGGAGATGGAGGAAGGGGCCGTGTGGAAAGGAATGTAACTGACCTCTAGGGAGAGTGAGCAGTCAGCAAAGAAACAAGCACCCTGGACCTACAGCCTCAAGGAACTGCATTTTGCCACCAACCTAAATGATTTGGAAGTGAATTCTTCTCCTTAGCCTCCACATAGGAGCCCAGGCTGGCTGACACCTGGACCTGGACCTTGAGGTGAAGTCGCTCAGTCGTGTCCGACTCTTTGCGACCCCGTGGACTGTAACCTACTAGGTTATTCCATCCATGGGATTCTCCAGGCAAGAATACTGGAGTGGATTGCCATTTCCTTCTCCAGGGGATCTTCCCGACCCAGGGATCGAACCCAGGTCTCCCGCAATGGAGGCAGACGGTTTAACCTCTGAGCCACCAGGGACCTGGACCTTATGAGACCCTAAAGCTGAGAACCCATATGAGTTCATCTAGGTACTGACCTACACACTGTGAGCTAAGACATGAGTATTATTTTCAGCTGCTAAGTTTGTGGTGCTTTGTTACAAGTTAGAAAATAAACACATCCCTTTATCCTACCATACTTCATGTAAACATCTGTTTACTTGTCTGTTCTATCAAGGCTTCCCGGTGGCTCACTGGTAAAGAACTTGCCTGCAGTGCAGGAGACAGGGTTCAATCTCTGTGTTGGGAAGATCCCCTGGCGAAGGAAATGGCAACCCACTCCAGTATTCTTGCCTAAAGAAGTACATGGACAGAGGAGCCTGGAAGGGTTGCAAAGAGTCTGACACAACTTAGTGACTAAACAATTCCTCTCTAGACAGTGAGTTCTTCAAAGGCAAGGACTGCACCTTATGTCTCTTTATCTTCAATGGGCAGCACAATGCCTGGCAGAGAGGAGATGCCCAGTAAATATTTTCCCTGGAACTAAAATGGATTCAAGCAAGGTTAGGGATCTGAACTGGACACACATAAAAAAAGAGGGAGAATTTCAAGAGACCAAGTGACCCAGGGCTGGACTGAGCTCCCATAACTCTCAGGGGAAGTCTGAGACAGTGTGGGTTGGAACATTCAGGGAAGACTTGAGCTTGTTCCTTATTCCATTAAATAGTTCCTCACTTCTCACTTCATGCTAGACATCTTATTCCCACTAGTGCAAATTGAATCTGAGCTGGTGGCAAAGGAAATGGATCCTCCTGAAAGCTCCAGATGGAACTTTGAGGCATCACTTAAAAGTCTGTGCTGATCTTGCATTCTGAGTGGACAACCCACAGATGTTTAGCCTCCAGTAGGAGAAGGCAATGGCAACCCACTCCAGTACTATTGCTGGAAAATCCCATGGATGGAGGAGCCTGGTGGGTTGCAGTCCATGGGGCCGCTAAGAGTCGGACATGACTAAACGACTTCACTTTCCCTTTTCACTTTCATGCATTGGAGAAGGAAATGGCAACCCTCTCCAGTGTTCTTGCCTGGAGAATCCCAGGGATGGGGGAGCCTGGTGGGCTGCTGTCTATGGGGTTGCACAGAGCCGGACGCAACTGATGCAACTTAGCAGCAGCAGCAGCAGCATTTGCCATGAAACTTGGGAAAGTCTCCTTAGATGTATTTACAGGCCTGGTCCAGGGAGTTGTCCAGGAAGTGAACCATCCTCAGAGACTGTGACCCAGACCTGGAGCCATGTTTCTGCCTCCAAGGCGTATTCAGACACAGAGAACCATCAAATGTGAGACCTCTAAAGTTACTAACTCCTATACTTTACAGATGAGGAACCTGAGGAGCAGAGAGTAGATAGAACTGGCCTATGCTAAAGAACAAATTAGTATGAGAACTGGGTTCACAGCTCAGCGTTTCTGATTCCCTAATCCACATCATCACTGACTCCCAGCATCCATTTGATTAATGGCCTCAGGCTCTTATTCTTCCCCAGGGAATCTCCATCTTTGCTCACCTAGAAATTTAAGACCTGAAAGGCAGAAAGAATGAATTTTTTTAGCTAATCCAAGCATGCATTGTAAATCTTTGTCTTCTTTCTGATGTGTGACATATAACCCTCTTCTTCAGCTAGCAGACATTTGGCTCTTTCCATGGTGATAGAATTGGTTCTAGAAGAACAATTCTCTCATAGGCAGAGAGCTGATAACTGTAAGACAACACATGTGCCGGGAAAGAAGGTTTTGGAATCAGGGAAACGTGTGGCGGGCATTCATGTAGGTTGGAATATTTGGGGGGAATTGGAAAGAACACAACTCTAGGGTTGCTGATTGTTTCTTCTCACACACAGAGTTGACAAGGAGAGGGGTTCCCATTTTCTTTAGGTGTCAACTAAGGTCTTTTCATTTAACACAGGAAGATGCATTTGACTTCCTTCCTCAAAAACTTGCAAAGGCTCCCCGCTGTTTACAGAATAAAATCCACAGGTTATATACCCCAGCATCAGTGGCTATTGATATTTTACTCTCAAATACATTTACTGCTTCATATTCTATTTTCACATTCTTTTTAGATTAGGATTTTTTTGTTTGCATATAACAGAAAACAAACTTGAACTAGCGTAAAAAAGGGGGGGCTTTATGATATAATTTTTTGTTATGACTCATTAAATCCATGGGCAGAAATGTAGCAGGGACCCTTTGAACTGAGGGTTCAAACACTCTTAGGACTTCTCTCACTCCTATCTACATAATTTCATTACTATTTTCTCTTTCTGCAGAATGACTTATCTTGAATCACAAGGAGAAGTATGACTCCAAATGGAGCTACTGGTTAAGTTTTTGGCTTCTCTTTATAGATTCCTGTTCTAAAATTCCAAGAGATCAAAACTGATTGGCCCCATTTGGGTACTCCAAATATGTACTCCAAGTATGGTACTCCATACTCCACTGGGGCAATAAACTGAGAACAGTGCCCGAGGGTTCTTTATACAAACATAGAACTCCCATGGTCACTTTTTCTAGGAGAGAAGTACTCATTTGACATCCAATGGGAGGCAAGGCAATGCAAAGAAATAGAAGAAACCAACAGAATAGGAAAGACTAGAGATCTTTTCAAGAAAATTAGAGATACCAAGGGAACATTTCATGCAAAGATGCACTCGATAAAGACAGAGATGGTATGGACCTAACAGAAGCAGAAGATATTAAGAAGAGGTGGCAAGAATACACAAAAGAACTATACAAAAAAGATCTTCACGACCAAGATAATCATGATGGTATGATCACTCAGCTAGAGCCAGACATCTGGAATGTGAAGTCAAGTGGGCCTTAGAAAGCATCACTACAAACAAAGCTAGTGGAGGTGATGGAATTCCAGTGGAGCTATTTCAAATCCTGAAAGATGATGCTGTGAAAGTGCTGCACTCAATATGCCAGTTAATTTGGAAAACTCAGCAGTGGCCACAGGAAAAAGTCAGTTTTCATTCCAATTCCAAAGAAAGGCAATGCCAAAGAATGCTCAAACTACCGCACAATTGCACTCATGTCACATGCTAGTAATGTTCAAAATTCTCCAAGCCAGGCTTCAGCAATACATGAACCATGAACTTTCTGATGTTCAAGCTGGTTTTAGAAAAGGCAGAGGACCCAGAGATCAAATTGCCAACATCCGCTGGATCATGGAAAAAGCAAGAGAGTTCCAGAAAAACATCTATTTCTGCTTTATTGACTATGCCAAAGCCTTTGACTGTGTGGATCACAATAAACTGTGGAAAATTCTGAAAGAGATGGGAATACCAGACCACCTGACCTGCCTCTTGAGAAACCTATATGCAGGTCAGGAATCAACAGTTAGTACTGGACATGGAACAACAGACTGGTTCCAAATAGGAAAAGGAGTACGTCAAGGCTGTATATTGTCACCCTGCTAATTTAACTTATATGCAGAGTACATCACGAGGAACACTGGACTGGAAGAAGCACAAGCTGGAATCAAGATTGCCGGGAGAAATATCAATAACCTCAGATATGCAGATGACACCACCCTTACGGCAGAAAGCGAAGAGGAACTAAAAAGCCTCTTGATGAAAGTGAAAGAGGAGAGTGAAAAAGCTGGCTTAAAGGTCAACATTCAGAAAACGAAGATCATGGCATCTGGTCCCATCACTTCATGGGAAATAGATGGGGAAACAGTAGAAACAGTGTGAGACTTTATTTTTTTGGGCTCCAAAATCACTGCAGAAGGTGACTGCAGCCATGAAATTAAAAGATACTTACTCCTTGGAAGAAAAGTTATGACCAACCTAGATAGCATATTCAAAACCAGGAGATAGTGATGGACAGGGAGGCCTGGCGTGCTGCAATTCATGAGGTCACAAAAAGTCACACACAACTGAGCGACTGAACTGAACTGAACTGGGAGGCAAGAGATTAGAGGGTGAGGGAGGGAAAAGCCAGCTACTCCATATCCTCTTCTTAGGACAGCATCTCTAGCAGTAGTTGCATCCTCAACATCGCTCAAGCTCCCACCTGGCATGCTGTGCTATGGTTTCAGCTCCCCCCAGGTAATTCCAGCTTTAGCAATACCACTTCATCCCTCTAAGTTAAAAGTTCTAGTGGCTCCCTGGTGCAGTTGATCTCTGAATTGCCTCACCAGCCCCTCTTGCCTTCTTAGACCTTCCATTACCTATGTACCTAATTCCCTATATTAAAGTATTTCACTTCATACACTTAGAATGGCTTGTTTCCAGTTTGGACACTGACTGATATGACCCGCTCCTCCTTCTTGCCATAGCAGTACGTAGACAGAGCCTTCACACACCCATCAGTCTCCTTGCCCTTTGTCACTATTTAGTGGCAGAGTAAAGATTATTGTTTCCCCTCAGGGGCTTTTGGATGATGCTATTGCCAAAAATACTCAGTGGTCTGCCTCCACACCCATGCTCCTTTTAGTATTCTGAGTTTTACCTTTGTATTTGGCTGATCCTCAGAAAGTTGCATACTTGCTTTAAATTGGCATTGCTGCTCTTCAGTCTCAAAGTCATCTCCAACTCTATGACCCTATGGACTGCAGCACACCAGACTTCCCTGTCCTTCACCTTCTCCCAGAGTTTGCTCAGATTCATGCCCACTGAGCTCCAATCATCTCTCTCTTTATTCTCAATGCATCAGTGGAATAAATTCAACAAACTCTCTTTTATTATATATCTAGTGCATGCCAGGTACTTTACCAAGTGACCAAGATCTCAAGATAAATAAGACTCAGTCATTGCCTTTAGGAAGCCGCCCATCCATGTTCTTTTAGAAATTAGTAGAGCAAAATGTTTACATTTTCAAGTCTTCTTGCTTCCTCTGGTACTGCAAACAAGCATCATCAAAGTCTCCATCTTACCTGTCTGCCAGGAAGCTCAGAGCTAATCTGAATTCTCAGTAATAGTGACCATATTAGCCTACATAACTAGTGATTTTGCCTCTTCCTTCTCCCACATATATTATCTAATTCTATGTTAACAGCTTTATTTTATACATATCTTTGATGGTTCAGTTCAGTTCAGTCTCTCAGTCATGTCCGACTCTTTGCGACCCCATGAATCGCAGCACGCCAGGCCTCCCTGTCCATCACCAACTCCCGGAGTTCACTCAAACTCACGTCCATCGAGTCGGTCATGCTATCCAGCCATCTCATCCTCGGTCGTCCCCTTCTCCTCCTGCCCCCAATCCCTCCCAGCATCAGGTCTTTTCCAATGAGTCAACTCTTCGCATGAGGTGGCCAAAGTACTGGAGTTTCAGCTTTAGCATCATTCCTTAGGGCCACTCAAATACCTTCTATATGTTGACTGAGTATATATTATAAATAATGCATCATCCGTCTTTGTAGGAAAATCTAGCATATAGGTATACAGTAGATGCTCAATAAAGAATTGATTCATTGTCAAAATCAGATGGTAATCTAGACCACACTTTAATGCAATTGCTAATCTATTCATGACAATTGCTTGTGCCAATATCCTCAGGCCTCAGCTCTTTGAATTTTTCTTCATCATATTAAAAATAGAGAAAGCGAGCAAGCTCTTGTTTCCTGGTGCCAATTAAGGCATCTTGATAGCTTCTTGAGAAAACTAATTTTCTCACTTTTTATGTCCAACATGGTGCTCAGCAACTGGACCCCCATCAGGCCATCCCCAGTTGAGTGAGTCTAATTTGAATCACCCTCATCGTGCTTAGAAAAGCAGCCACTCTCTGGCCTCTTAATATTCAATCTGGGGGAAAAAAAGTTCAATCCAAAGAGTTTTATTTTTCTTACTGTGTTTTTCTATTCCAAGACACCTGCCTCTTGGTTGATCATGTCTAAATGTTAAAATGAAGTATCTCAGTCCTTTGAAGAAAAAGGATGTGGTTAACTGCCGAGTGCGTTGAGTGTGCATGCTGGGGACTCCTACAGAATTCAGCTGTCTCAACCTGAGTCTCATTAGAATATATCCTGCTATATATATTCACTGTGCAAAGAGAAGCTAGAGGAGCAGCTGGATTAACCAGAACATAGGCATGGCCAGGGCCTGGTACTTATGTCACCAGCATAAATACCACTGACAAACTTGTCCCTCTTTCCCACTGAGCCCTAATGGGCCTCAGAATCTTTCTCAACCCAACACCTGAGGCACCTGCTACCACTGGGTCAGGTTCAGCACTTTAGAGATTCTTGTCCTCTCTTGCTTCCAGCTCTCAGGCCAGAGTCTTGGATTGGGCACCTGAACCCAGGGCACCTGGTGATAAACCCCAGGCCTGAGGGAGTGGATCCAAGGAGACAGCAGAACAGATTGTAGGCACTGCATTTCACCTAAGACTATTGCTTCAGGGGGCTATTCACCCCATGTGAACAGTTCACGTAAGCATTGTGTGCTCTTTGAATTTTATTTTATCTTTTTTTTTAATCAGAGCTAATACTTCTTTGTAATTATTTTTTCTGTTCTAATTTCACCTTTCTCTTAGACTTAGACTTGGCCACTTGCTGCTTGGTGACACTGGGTGAATCTCTTTACCTTGCTAAGCTAGGTCCTCCTCATCTCTGAGAACATAACACCTTCCATAAGCTTCTTTAGACTGAATAAACAATGTATTTACAGCACAGAAATAAGCAGCAAAAGTCTGGAACCAGAAGTATATTAAGCATAGGAAGCTCTGGTCTGAACCTTAGGAAAGTTCTTAACCCTTCAGAACCTGTTTTCTCATTAGAATAAAGAAAACAATTATACTGATCTTGTAGGGCCATTCTAAGTATCAAATTGGTATTCTAGTTAAAGGCTTCCCTGGTGGCTCAGATGGTAAAGAATCTGCCTGCAATGTGGGAGACCGGGTTCAGTCCCTGGGTTGGAAAGATCCCCTGGAGAAGGGAATGACTACCCATTCCAGTATTCTTGCTTGGAGAATTCCATAGACAGAGGAGCCTGGAAGGCTACAGTCAATGGGGTCACAGAGTCAGACATGACTGAGCAAACGACACACACACACACACACACACACACACACACGTAAAGGGGTTATGCTCTGGTTGCTTTGACACCTGGCTTCTAGCAAGAACGGACTAAATCTTAGTTCCCCTTTGTTTAACTCCTTTCTGAAATCATCGTATCTCCTCTTTTACCTCCTAGAATTAAAGTGAGAGGTGAAGCTTTGTTGATCCAATGAGAAGTGAAAACCTTCTGTCAGAGGGGAAGCAGGACCATCCAGGATCTGCCAATGTCCTGCCCTCGGCACATTCAGACCTGGACTCTGCCCCACTGCCTGCACCCCCATCCACCCTCTGGCCAACAACAGGCCTCTTTGGCTAGGGAACACTCCTTCCCCACTCTCCAGGAGACAGTGTATTCAGCTCCATAATTACACGCTTCTCCCTAGTCACGTAGTATTATACACATCACCACACTGCTGAAAAAAAACAACAACAAAAAAAACCCAAATGCTAATTAGTCCTCAAATTATCATTGATTTGATTTGATGTTGAATAAGCTTTGCCGTTTATATTTAGGCAAGAACTTTAGATTCAAGATGCTCTCTCTCAGATGGGGGTTTTAAATAACTCCGTGGGGCCTGTCTTGCTTGCTTGGTGTGTTTACCTCAAGAAATCAGTCTGGCTGCTCTCCCTGGCTGCAGATGAATGCCAGGTTGATTGAGTGCAAGGGAGGAATTATCCTCTTGGCCAGTGCTCTACCCACAAAGCCCCTAGGGGCCCCTGATGGCAGAAATCCCCATCTTGCAAGAGGACAGACAGGAAGAGAAGAAAGATGCAAGGAGGAAAGACGCTCTCTTGAATCAGAAATGCCTTAAACAGCATTTCTGATTCCCACTAGATGGTGTTTCTTAGTACTACGGGGAGCCAGGCTCTTTCATAGGCATCATCTCCTTTAACTCAGACAACAGTCTGACGACACGGGCATTTTCAGTTGTGACAGTGAGGCTCAAGAGCATGAGATGACGTCACTCATTACTGAGCCAGTGAGTGGGAGAAGCTGACCCTCATCCTCCAGTCCAAGTCTGTGGGGAATGCGCTCATGCTCTCTTCCTGGTCACTTTGTCTCTTGGCCTCCATGTTTCCACAGCCCACCTCCAAACCCCTCAGCCCTTTGTCCCCAGATGCTTGGCCAGCCCGTGGTTAAGTGAAAACACGATAAAAATCATTCAATGGCTTTATCTGAGAAAATACTAAATGGTGTTTGTGGGCTTTAAAATTTCCCTTTGTGAACCATGCTTTGAAGTGATCGTGCCACTGGGAAAAGAAGGAAGAAACAATCTTGAACACCTACTATTTATTAGCAATCTAAGAATATAAGAATTTGCCTTTACTAACTAGTGTCTATTCTTATTATTTGATCAAAATTATCCATAACTCGTATGTATAACCCTTTTTGAAACACAGCTTTAAAAATAAGCACAAGGGCACAATTTCACTGAAGTCTGTATTTATGTTATTAATCCCCATGTTGGACTTTGTTTAATAAATCAATGTGTACTCTATTGACTTTGACTTTCCTTCCTATGATAATAAATACTGTTTGAGAAAAAAAGAAAAGGAGGGAGAGGAGGAAGTGTGGGCAGGCAGAAGGAAGATAAGAAGGCAGTCAACATCAAACTCTCCGGCTGTACTATTATAGGAGAACCAGCAGATCCAATCCACCCATGCCTCTAGTCACAATTCCCTGTCCCCTTCCCCACACTCTCAGTGACAGGTAGTGTTGCCCAGTGGTTAAGTACATAAGCACTAAAGCCAAATTCAAATTTTAATCCATATTCTACTGCTCACTAGCTAAATGAATTTGGGCAAATTTCTGGATTTCTTTGTGCACCTTCCCCCGTTTGTAAAATGCGGATGATGGTGTTGACTCCTCTGTAGTGTGGGGTGAAGGTGAAATGAGCAAGGTAATACTAGCATGCCGTACACAGTTGTTAGCTGCCATAAACACAGAGATGCACTGCCCAGGCCCCTTCAAAGAAAGACTTGTTCCCCAGCCTCCAGCTGCTTCAGGATCTGCACACAGAGTCACGTCACCTGAGGTCACATCTTTTCTGGGATTGTCATATCTCATGACTCATTGAGGCAGGGGTAGAAAGGCATGGCCGTTTGGGTCCAATGCAGTACAGCTCTGATGGGGAATACCTGAGCCCAAGCCCTGCAATTTGGGCTAAGGTTAGGACAGTGACATCTTTAGGAGGACAGGAGAAGACAATGAGAGATGGGAAAGAGCACAGAGGTAGATATAACATAAATAATGTTTTTAATTTTTGTTTCTGGTGGTATATTCCTTCATTGTTTAATTAAGAAGATAAAGATGGACTGGGTAAATGAATGAGAAATAAATATATACAAATGAGTAAAATTTACATCAATAAAGAATCCCCCTTTAAAAAAAAAAAAAACTAGGGCTAAGGCCTGCAATGCAATCTGACTTCTCCCTCTGAACAACCCTTCACACATCTTGCACCCCAAAATCCATCTCAAAGGTCTTCTTCCAGAGCACCCATGCAATAGCTATTAACATTGCTATTAAACGCTATCACCTTCTCTCCCTGAATAACTATCTAATACAGCCCTGCTTCTCCAATCCTTCTGCCATTTTCCTGGTTTGAGTCCTCGCCCTTTCATACTTAGACCTTCAGCCTCCTCACCAACTCCATCAGCTCCGCTGCGTCCTCTTCACGTGGGTCTGCTCAGGGCCTCTCTGCAAAGACTTGCTTGATGCTCTGCTCATTCTCCATTGCCAGTCCTTAATAGGCAACAAATGCCTCTTGCTCCAGCAGCCACCTTCCCTCTACCCCTTCCCTTCTGCCCTCAGAATGTTTAAAATTCCTTGAATGCTTGATGGACTTTCCTACTTTATGCTTGTTTTCTCATGGCCTTTAAAAAATTTTTTTTATTTATTTTTAATGGACTGATGATCGGTTTACAATTTTGGTTTGATTTCTGTCATACATCAACATGAATTAACCATAGGTTTACATATGTCCCCTCCCTCCTGAATCTCCCTCCCACCTCCCACCCATTCCCACCCCTCTAGGTTATTACAGAGCCCCCATATGAGTTTCCCGAGTCATACAGCAAATCCCCATTGGCTATCTATTTACACATGTCAGTGTATATGCAGCCATCCCACTCTCCATTTATCTCACCCTCTCCCTGTTCTCCCCAACCCTTGTCGATAAGTCTGATCTCTACGTCTGCTTCCCATTACTGCTCTAAGGTCAATACCATCCTTTTAGATTCCATATATATGTGTTAACATATGCGGTCTTCTTAGCCAGACCAATTCTTGCTCATTGTTCAAGACCTAACTGAACATCACTTCCTCTGAGAGGCTCCCCAGGCCCACCAGGGAGATATAATTACTCTCTACCCACGGAAACTCTTGTCTTTGGGTTTAATAAGTAGTGTTGCATGCATTGGTGGTTTAGTCTGTCCTTTCTTCTATTAGTTGGTAACCAACTTCAGGGTCTGCATTACAACAATTTTTAGATATATATTATTTTTGTGTATTTTTCTTACTATAAAAGTAGCATAGGCTAAAGACAGAAAATTTAGAAAATGTAGATTAGGAAAGGATAAACGTTGCCCATAAATCTGAACACCACTACTAACCACCAATTTTCATTTTTTTGTGTATTCGTCCATCCTTTTTTCTGCGTGTACATATCTATTTTAAGGTATACAGCAAAAATTTGACTATATGTAATGCTGATTTTTTTAACCTGATTTTTAAGTTAACATTTAAAAAGATTTTATTATTTAAATAGTCCTTTTATTTTTAGAGCCGCTAGTTCTCCACTTTATGGATTAACCATAATTTATTCAAACTTGCTAGTGTTTTATTCATCTTTTTATTCCAACACATAACATTGTATCTGAAATACAATGCATACTTGGCAAATATTTATTGATTTTATTTCTTGCACACTGAGAAAGGAAAAAACTAAAAACCTTCCTTAAAGGAAGCTACTGATGCTGATCTTATTTCTTGTCTTTTCTTTACTGTCAAATCTCCTAACATTCTTTACACTCACAGTCTGGTCTTCCTCAGCTCCATTTACTCCCTAATCCATGCTGGCTGGCTTATGCAGCCACCTCTCCACTGTATTTGCTTATGTGACCTCCTTGTGATGAAATTCAATATTTCTGGTCCCCATCTTGCCAATTCTCTCAGAAGTGTGTGTGACTACTGCAGATTATGCCTTCCTTCTCAAAGCCCTCCTCTCTAAATCATCTGTGACTCCACCCCCTGCTGGATTTCCCCAAACTTCTCCACCATGGATCCCCCTCTTTCTGCCCATCCCTGAAATACCTTCAGTGTCTCTCTCTCTCTTTTTTTCCCCCAAGGACATTTTTAAAATGCCATTATTCTCCAAAGAATGACCTGTGTGCAAGAAGCAGAAATTCAACTTAAACTATCTTTGCCCCAAAAGGTGAGGCATTAATTATTCACAGGATCCAAGAAAGGGATGAATAATCAGATACAATCAGGGCAGTAAGACAGCTGGACATCAAGAACAATTGGACTTGGAATTTGAAAACTACCCATAATGGCATGTGCCCATGTCTTTTCTCTGACTCCCTCAGTATGTCAGCTTTATTTTCTCTCATTCGGGATGCCTTCTTTCACAAGAGAGGAAACATAGAGGCCTAAACCTTCTTAGGCTCACATCACTCACTTCATTCCTCTGGAGAGGTACACTGATGCAGTTTCTTAATCCCAGCTCCAAAAATGTAAAGCAAGAGCTCATATTGGCCAGGCTGAGATCCGATGCCCACGTATAAATCAGGCAGTGGTTCTTGCAGATTGCATAGCTATGGTAGGGAAAAGGAAAGGCATAGTTCTCAGAAGAAGAAAAAATACTCTCTTCAGAGAAAAGTGAGAGGGGTGCAGTTGAATAAATAACATTATAGTGGTCCACTAAAGCCTTGATAAAGGATGTTAGCTAAAGAGTTGTACACAAAGTCTGTATGAAAAGATGCAAAAGAGCATGCATGTGTCAGGGCACCTACAACAGTGAGTATGAGTGTGAATGTGTGTGTGTGTGTGAGAGAGAGAGAGAGAGATAGAAAGAGATTGAGATACTACTATATGTGATTGAGATACTACTATATGTGAAGGTTACAACTAATTGTTCATTTAAGAGGCAGTGCTTCAGTACAAACTCTGATGAGACATTTTAATTCTCTTTATTTTAATGCCCTGATCATCAGAGCTAATTTGGCTTCCGTAGCTTCAAGAGAAAAAGATCTTTTGGACAGGGTACCAAAGATACGGGCTGCTAAAAAATTGTATAGCTCTAACTGTAAACAAATAATTTAACAGCTTGTTTTCCCAAAAATCTTTTGTGAAGTTCATCTTGTTTCCCTAGTTCTAGCATAGAGTAAGATTTCAAAGTCTTCACAGGGTCAATGCACACAAAAAAGCAAGAGTGAAGTCCCTCTGAAACCATTCACTACTAGTGCAAATAAGAATAATGTCAACTCCAATTTGCCAATGTGAAGACAGACCCTAAACCATTATCTTCTACAAGGATAACTGAAGGGGCCTTTTACTGTTTTTGTCCCATGGATCTCATTTTTAAAAATATCTTCTTTGTCTATGATAGATTGGGGATTATTTTTCTGAACTCTTCTCTGTTTCTCTATGATAGGATTATATGTTCCCACGTATTTACATGTGACATGTCTACACACACTGAGGGAGGAATCTGCATCCTGGCCTCACTGACTTTGAGCTTGGCCATGTGACATACTTTGGCCAATGGGAGATCAACAATGTGTGACACTTGTCAAATCCAATCAGGAGCTTAAAATGTGCTTGCAGGGTTTGCCTTGATCCCTCTCATTCCCACCTCCACTTCGAAAAGAGCATTTCCAGCTAGTGGCCGCTCTTCAGTTTAGGCTGCAGTACAAGAAGACACATAAGCTAAGTTGAACCCAGCTGATCCACAGCTTTCATATAATGTGAATAAGAAATAAATATCTGTTGTTCATGAGCCTCTGAGACAGAGGTTGTTTATTATTGCTCCAAAACCCGACTGATATACTACCTAAATAAACTCTACATATTGTCATAATTAAATCATTTCCAATTTTTTTATTTCATCAAGTGCCATGTATAACCACTAGCCAGTATAGGCTAGGTAAGTGATAATTTGCTAGAGTGGCAAGTTTACGGGCAGTGAAGTCAATCAAACTAATAGCTCGTGTAGCCCAGATTCTTCCTCTCCACAAAACCCTGTTAACTTGTAAAAATCAAGATCACATTATTGTTAAGGTGAGAGAAAATCATGTATGTGAGATGCTAGCACAGAATAACTTATTAGTGAATGATTGTTCAATGAAGGAAGAAGGAATTCATGAACCAATGAATAAATTTCATATTCCATTCATCAGTCTCTAAATATTTACTGAACACTTATGCACTAGCCCTTCCTAGAATATGGTATTGAGTAAAATGGGGGAAAACATCTCTACCCTCATAAAGATTAAATGCCCATGAGAGAGACAGAGGAAAACCAAATAAATAAGTAAATCTATCATGCAAGGTAGAATAAATACTATACAAAAAATAAAGCCATGAAAACAATATCACATTAAATCATGAGAGGATCAGAAAAGCCCTCCCTGAGAAGGAACACTTGAGCAAATACTTGATTTAGATGAGGGTGCATAATGGAGCTTCCCTGGTGGTTCAGTGCTAAAGAACCCACCTGCCAATGCAGGAAACGTAAGAGACATGAGTTTGACCCCTGAGCTGGGAAGATCTCCTGAGTGGGTTGCCTTGCCCACTCCAATATTCTTGCCTGGAGAGTCCCATGGACAGAGGAGCCTGGTGGGCTCTAGTCCATGGGGTCACAAAAAGTTGTACATGATTGAAGTGACTTAGCATGCACTATGCAAATACCTGTAGGAAGAGGATCCAGAGAGAGGGACCAGCAGCTTCAAAGACCCTGAGGGGAATGTACTTGAGATGGTCTGTAGGAAAAGCAAAGAGACTTATATGACCAGAGGACAGCGAGAGAGTGGAAGAGCAGAATTAAATGAGGTGGTGTGGTTTAAAGCCAGATTCTGTGACATCTTACAAAACTGCAGACTTTACTATAGGTGTGGAAGGCAGTATGGAGGCGTTCTGAGGATAGCAACAATACATTTTGACTTAAATTTGAAATTTTTGCTTCATGGAGAGTAGACTGGAAGCAAGCAAGCAAGGTCACTGTGAAGCACTATTTCAGGGGCATCTTCACTCTGAAGCTGATGTGGACAGTGTCCCTGGAGTTGTACTGTGTACCATGTATGTAATCATAGCCATTTACCTTGAGGCAAGGCTGGAAGTAAAGGGTTTGGTCAAGCAAGTGCAAAAGATTGATGGCAAGGATGAGAATGGAGGGGATCAGGAAGAAATGGCTAGATTGGATTATATTCTGAAAGTAAAACTGATGATATTTTCTGATACATTGGCTATAGGCTGTGAAAGAATGGCAAAGGTCATAGATTATTCCAACTTTGGACCAAGTAGCTGGGTGAACTTGGTGCCATTTACTGAATATGATATATTGAGGTAAAGGCAGGCTTATGGAGCAGGGCGGAGGATATGTCAACAGTTCTGCTTTAGCCACATTATCTTTGAGATGTTTCACACCTACATGAACATGGAAAATAGGCAAATGAGATGAGTCTGAAGGTCAAGAAGAGAAGGTGGGACCAAAGAAATAAAATGGGAGTCATCACGATAGAGATGCACTCAGTGTCATGGAACTGAGTAAAACTCCTCCAAGAATGTCAGTTGAAAAGAAATTAGCCCGTTAGTTTTTGTGTTTCCCCCAGTGACAGGATTAGTCATGTAGTGGATTTAACAAATTAGTTACATTAGATGTAAAGGCTTTGGACTAAAAAGAAGAATACGACGCAGAGACAAACATCCATGACATAATAATGACCTTGGCATTTTGCAATCTAGGCTATAAGATATATCTTGTTAATTATTTTTAGGTCTAGTTTTTAAGGGTTGTCTGAGTTCTGATCCCAAAAGATAGAATTCTACACTCAGCTGGCATTCACCGTGGTGTCTGCTCTGAGTCTTTAGATTTCTTGGTATGTGAGACTGAGATTTTTTAATTTGAAATAATAATATTCATAATAATAACAACATTAGCTTCTATTTATTGAACACTTATGTATCTCAGGGTCTTTAAAAATATACTCACAAGAATCTAGTGAGCTAGCTAGGTATTATCATCCTCAATGTGCAGTAAGGAAACAAAATCCCTACTGCTCCTAACTGCCAGAAACGGGATTGGCACTTACTTCAGTTTGGCTTCAAATTCTGGACTCTTTCCATACTTTCTGGCTGCAAGGATTCAGTCCTTTACTAAAAATGGGTTCAATTGGATAAAATATTCATTTTTCATATTTAGGATAGTAATAACATCTCTCTTTGTTGAGAGCTTGCTATGGGCCAGGGAAATATGCTAAGCAATTTTGATGTATTATCTCATCTACTCTTCATTAGGACAGTTTGAGGTAGCTATTATTACAATCACCATTTTACAGATGGGCACATTGAAACTTAAGGTTATTGGCGTCTCCTAGGTCACACAACTAATTTAGCAACAAATATAGGATTCAAGCCCAAATTTGGTTCCCGCACCTTAGCACTTGTCCAATGCAATGGCTAATACTTGCAAAGTAATACGATTTAGAACAATAAATAAAAGCTAAATAAGAAAAACGTTTGGATCAGAGGAATTTGTTAAGAGAAACAAGCAACTTATACAGTGAATTTTTAAAAGCTATTTTGAACCAGATAATGAAATTTATTTTATAAATATTTTTCATTTTTCTAAGTAACCCAAGAGGAAAAGCTAAAGTCACTCTTTAATGCTATCTGAAATGAATCATGGTAGCATAATCTATTGGGAAGAACTCATTTTCAAAAACCGACTTCAAGTCTTAGCTCTGCAACTCTCTGGCTCTATAATCTTGGATAAACTACTCTCCTCTTGACTTTAGTTTCCTCATTTGTAAAATCAAATACTAACAGAGGGGATCAAATAATGGAGTAAATAAGAAGGACCTTATAATTGACTTAATAAGGAAATATAAGGAAATGCCTTATAACTTGTGAAGCACTACAAAAAATATGCATGCTTATTATTAATCTATGGAAATGAACAGTCTCCAAACGTAAATGGATGAAGGAGCAAATTACCCAGAGAGACAATGGTCTCTTTTAATTGCAGGCACACAGTAGGTGTCCTATAAATGCTTAGTTAAGTTCAATGGGTACAGAGTATCAGTCATGCAAGAAGGAAAATTTCCACAGATCTGCTGTATAACAATGAGCATGTAGTTAACAATACTGTAGATGTACCCTTATTAATTATTAAAAGCATAAATTTGTTACATGTTTTGGTACAACAATTTTTTTTAATTGTGACTACAATGTGAAGACCACTTCCATTTCAAAAGTTTCTTCTAAAAGCCAAAGTCACTCTTGAACACCTGGGGAACACCTTCAGAATTCCACACTAAAGCAAACCTTTATTTCAGAAATCAACTTTGATGCTTGAAAATAAAAGACAAAAGGCTGTTTCTTGGGGACAGAGAGGACTTCTATCAACTTTTCTTGGCTTGAGAGGCATAGAGCAACCTGAGAACTGCCTGGTGTTCTTCATCTCTGCGCCCTCTGCCCTCTGTTCACGCTTCCCCCCAGCCCTCTGAACACCCTACCTTCCCCCACGTGTTTACATCTTTGTCAACTGCTGCTGCCTCCCTCCAGCCTCACTTGAGTCCTTCATTCCTCTCAACCACCCTCACCCCACTTTCACTTTCCTGAAGTTAGCCTTTATATGGAATTTACCACTAGTGCCACCTGGGAAACACTTATACGGAATTAAGGCATAGATATTCTTTCATTTCTATGGCATTCTTAAGTTTTTCTAAAGCTGTGATATCCCTATTAACTTAGGAAATTCCAATAATTCCCTTTTAATGAAATATTCAAGAGAATTGGACATTTTGTATTCAAGTTATTCATTGAACAAATATTATCCAGAGCACAACTCCATCTGGGGATACATTTGTGAACAAGACCAATTCCATCCCTGCCCTAATGGAGTCCACAATTTGGAGATTAGAAAAGTAGTAATCAAAATATGGTGTGAACAAATTGTTGCACAGGGCTATTTAGAGCAGCACTATTCACAATAACCAAAAGGTGGAAACCACCTAAATGTCCATCAATAGATAAAGATGAACAAGTAAGCAAAATGTGGTGTATATATACACACAATAGAATATTACTCAGGCTTAAACAGTAATGACAATCTGATACATTATATATAATACAATGAATGCACTTTTCAAAAACACTGTGCTTAAAACTCAACATTCAGAAAATTAAGATCATGGCATCCAGTTCCATCACTTCATGGGAAATAGATGGGGAAACAATGAAAACAGTAACAGACTTTATTTTTTGGGCTCCAAAATCACTGCAGATAGTGACTGCAGCCATGAAATTAAAAGATGCTTACTCCTTGTAAGAAAAGCTATGACCAACCTAGATAGCATATTAAAAAGCAGAGACATTACTTTGCCAACAAAGGTCCATCTAGTCAAAGCTATGGTTTTTCCAACAGTCATGTATGGATGTGAGAGTTGGACTATAAAGAAAGCCAAGCACTGAAGAATTGATGCTTTTGAACTGTGGTGCTGGAGAAGACTCTTGAGAATCCCTTGGACTGCAAAGAAACCCAACCAGTCCATCCTAAAGGAAACCAGTCCTGAATATTCATTGGAAGGGCTGATGGTGAAGCTGAAACTCCCAATACTTTGGCCATCTGATGCAAAAAACTGAGTCATTTGAAAAGACCCTGATGCTGGGAAAGATTGAAGGAGGGAGGAGAAGGGGATGACAGAAGATAAAATGGCTGGATGGCATCACCAACCAATGGACATGAGTTTGAATAAGTAAGGAATTGGTGATGGACAGGGAGACCTGGCATGCTGGAGTCCATGGGGTCACAAAGTCAGACACGACTGAGTGACTGAACTGAACTGAACTGAACTGAAACAACCAAACACAAAAGATTATATATTATTCCATTCCTTTTATATAAAACAGACACACAAAGCACCAGGTGCTAAGAGGTAGGGGGAAATGGGGATTGATTCCTTAAGGGCAACAGGGATTTCTTTAAGGCTGATGAAAACGTTTTGGAACTCGATTGAGGGAGTGTTTGCTCAACATTGTGAATGTGCTAAATCTATGAAGTTTGTGAATGAACCACGAAATTGTATACTCTAAAATGGGGACCTATTTTCAGGAAAGACAGACACATAGACATTAAGAGCAGATGTGTGGATGGAGGGGGTGGGATGAAGTGGGAGACTTCTATTGACATATATACACTACCATGTGTAAAGCAGGTAGCTAGTGGGCACCTGTTGTATACTGCAGGGAGTTCAGCGGGGTGCTCTGTGGTGACCTAGATGGATGGATGGGGGAGAGGCCAAGAAGGAGGGGAGACACACACACACACACACACACACACATATAGCCAATGCACTGTGCTGTACAACATGACTATATCTTGATTTTAAAAAATATGTAAAACATGCCCAATGTCAGCATGCCATATCTTTTTAAACTTATTTCCTCATTGGGATATATTTAATAGTTTGTGAAATGCATTCATTGAAATTGTGTAACTTTTGAAATGCTTAACATACTATCTCTGTCTTGTGATAAACTTATAGTTATTACATATCATTTGCAAAGGTCTATGCAACCCACTCCAGTGTTCTTGCCTGGAGAGTCCCAGGGACGGGGGAGCCTGGTGGGCTGCCGTCTATGGGGTTGCACAGAGTCGGACACGACTGAAGCGACTTAGCAGCAGCAGCAGAAGATTAATATTTTATAAACTTTTTGAAAATCTTTATAAATGTGAGTTCTCAAATTTCCAATGACTTAAAATGGGATAAAATAATCTAAAAAACATGTTTCTTCAACATGTACTATTCTTTGAGAACCTCCTCCATATAGACAAAGAAAGTGGATCGATATAAAGAATATTTTATTAAATGTTGAATGTTTTCTAGATTGTCAATTATCCACATCAATCCCCATTAATAACGTATAACAAATAATAATAATAATTACACAAAATAAAATGGTAATTTTATACTACATGTACTTCAATTTATTTTTTTTTAATATATGGTATTAAAATTGCTGTAATGGAGTAAAGGAAGATGAAACTTGTTTAGGATAAGTTTTAGGGAGGAGATGCGCTACAAAGTATATTTTAATCCATCTCACAAATATTCATCAAGGTTTTTCTGCACAGTGGGACCTGTTCTAGGTGCTGTGGATACAAGTGTGATGAGGACAGCAATGTCCCTCTTCCGTTACATTGTCAGAGGAGCATGGGAGAAGCAAGCAAACATATAATGAGACTATTTTATTTTAGGAGGTGTTAAGTGCTGTGGGAAAATACAGTAGAGTCCAGATCTTGGGGGCTTTAGAACATGCTGAAATACAGCAAAAATCATCAGACAAAAGGGAAAATGTTCAAAGGCCCAGGAGAAAGAGAGTCTGACATTTTCACTAAACCTTATAAAATTTCTTTCTACTTGTATGTGGATAACTCGTGAATCTTCCCCATCCTGAGCCAGCTTAATATTTCTCTTTTATTCCTCACCTCGGTTAATGTTATCTGTCAAGCTAACATTTTAGTGCTATTTTTAGCATATCCCTGTTCTGTAAGACTTGAAGATAATTTTCCAAACAGAAATATTTTAGTTGCTGTTCAGTAAAGAATGTGCAGTGCTCTTAACTCTAAAATTAATATTGAAATTTTTGAATGCAGGATTTTATAAGATATCCTGAAATCTTAAGAATAATCTTATGATATCCTAGGTCAATTTTTTTCTGCTGAATACATCTGCAATTTTATAATTTGAATTAAGAAGGAAGAATAGGATTTGCTTTTAGAAATTCTAACCAGAGCTAAGTTTTTCAAGATTATTTCTACTCTGTAAAACAAACTAATATTGATTTTATTAACTCTATGGTAAAAGCTATAAAAATAAGGGAAGAGTTGATCAGTAAAAGAAAGATAAAGTGAAAGTATTAGTCGCTCAGTCATGTCTGACTTTTTGTGACCCCATGCCAGGCTTCTCTGTCCATGGAATTCTCCAGGCAAGAATACTAGAGTGGATAGCCATTCCCTTCTCCAGGGGGTCTTCCCAACCCAGGAATGAAACCCAGGTACCCCACATTGCAGGCAGATTCTTTACCATCTGAGCCACCAGAAAAGCCCCATATCCCTGACTAAATACAGTCTGGTGTTTTTCTCTAAAGAATGTTGCTTTTATATATTTTTCAGAGAATCTTAGAATTTCCTGCTTTCTGCTTTAACCATCTTCTCTCTGTTCTTCTCCCAACTCACCCACAAAGTTCCTTTCTATTGTTTTTCATCAGGTACTATAGATATCCATTCCCCAATTTTTCCAGGACAATAGTAAAAGTTCAGGTATGGGGTAAAGAAGGGAAGACATGTCACGTTCATGAGCCAAGTTCATTGACCCAAAAAGCCTTCCATTCAGGAGTCTCTGTTGTTCAGCTTGTATTGAATTCAGCTTCTTTTGGTTCCACTACCAACTCCCCCAACCCCACTCCACTCATTTTGAAAGGATGCCAGTGATGAGGCTATCGGAATAATGATACAACTTCAGAGCCTCAGACTCATGAAAGGCAGCAGCTGGGTTAAGATGAACCTGTGCCTTTTAATCATCATAGTCTCTCCCTCATCGAGAAAAGATATAAGAGCCTATACTGAAAAGAGCGTGGGGCTTCTCAGCATCCCAAGTCACAAAATCACATGTCACAGGGATGATGTGCTATGACTACTCCAAACAAAAAATTAAATCCTTGGGCTAGAATGAACTAAATCAGACTTTGGAAGTTGAGCTAGAATCTATGTGCCCTTAGTGCAACCTCAATCAAGCCACTTTAAAGCTTAGTTTTCTCATCTGTGAAATGGAATGACTACTTCTCAGGGTTGTCTTGCATAGTTGGAAAAATCTGGCACACAGTAGGTCCTGGAAAAAGATGAATCTCAACAGATGTTGTTTGAAATTTTCATCTTGCTCCAGATTGCATGTGAAACATGTTGTGCTTTTGAGGGCTGTGGTGATAAAACAGCTGGGTGTTTTTTCCAGTGTCTTTTCCTCAGTTTATGTCCAGATATTCTGAGCCCGATGCAGATCTAGCAAATGCAGTGCATTACCCACATAGCATCATTTGTTGGATAAAAACAATGTGAGTAACTTGAAGTACAGAAATTAAGAGTTAAGGGAAAGGAGGAAAGTGTGACTGACATATGACAGAGTCAAGCCTTATTTTCACAAGTCTTTCCTTATCAGTTCAGTTCAGTCACTCAGTTGTGTCCAACTCTTTGCAACCCCATGGACTGCAGCATGCCAGGCCTCCCTGTCCATCACCAACTCCCAGAGTTTACTCAAATTCATACCCATTGAGTTGGTGATGCCATCCAACCACCCATCTTCTGTCGTCCCCTTCTCCTCCTGCCTTCAATCCTTCCCAGCATCAGGGTCTTTCCAAATAAGACCCATCTTTTTTATAATAGTCCATCAGCTAAAAAGAAGGCATGTTAGAGATTACGACTGGAGGATAGAAAATTGTGGCCCAGAAAAGTCACATGACTGCCCCAAACTGACAGCAATTAAGGACAGAAGCTTGGACTAAAATCCAATAATCCTAACTCCTAGTCTCGGGCTCTTCTATTCACATCCCCAGCTTCCCTTAGCAGAAAACAGTACAGACCAGTGTTTGAATTGTAAAGAACCTTGTGTGTAGGTGTGTGTGTGTGTGAGCTCAGTCGTATCTAATTTCCTTGCAATCCCATAAAATGTAGCTTGCCAGGCTCCTCTGTCCACTGAATTTTCTAGCCAAGAATACTGGAATGGGTTGCTGTTTCCTGCTCCAGGGGATCTTCCCAACCCAGAGACTGAATCTGAGTCTTTTTCATCTCCTGTACTGGCAGGCAGATTCTTTACCACTGCACCGCCTAGGAAGCCCAAAGAACCCTAGAGTTTATCTAAAACATAAAAATTAGTATCATAGGGCTTCCCTGGTGGTGCAGTGGTAAGGAATCCACCTGCCAATGCAGAAGATGTGGCTTCCATCCCTGATCTGGGAAGATCCCACATGCCTTCACTGAGCCTGTGTGCTGCAGCTACCTAGTCTATGCTCCAGAGACCTGCAGCCACAATTACTGAACCCATGTGCTATAGCTCCCAACATCCGCACACCCTACAGCCTAGCTCCACAACAAGAGAAGCCACCCCAATAAGAAGCCCTTGCCCTGCAACTAGAGAAAAGCCCGTGCAGCAATTAAGACCCAAAATAGCCAAATAAATAAAAATAAATAAAATACTGAAAATAAAAATAAATAAAATTAGTATCATATATTAAACACAGCATGCACCATGAAGTAGAGATTATCTGCAATTTACTGATGAGTGGAACTTAATATTCAGATAGGGTGAGTAACTTATCCAGGTACAGAGGTAGTAAATGAGGAACTGAGATTTGAATCCAGGTAATCTGATTCAGGCCCTTAACTACTTTCAATGATGATAAAAGCAAATTATATTGTCTATTAATAAAGAAGACAAGTGATATATTGGAAAGGACTTGGAATTAAGAGTTAGACAAACCTGATATCAGAATCCTTGCTCTGCTACACATTGCCACTCACCAAGAGATTTTTTTATTTTTATGCAGTGGGGAAAGATATAATCTTAACTTAGTTATCACTTCCCTAGGTATATGACAGTGTCCTGGTTAGTAGTGTTTATCTCCCTCCTGGTAGACTATAAACTCACTAAAACAGAGCAGCATCCACATCTTTCAGCGGGACCATCGTATTTCCAGCATCTAGGAAAGTGCTTGGCACATGGTAAAATAAACATTTTATTGCGTGAACTGGAACTTCAGTAAGTCACTTTCTCTGCTTTGGCCTCACATTTTCCATTAATAAATGTACTTTTCTGCAAAAGCACTTCCTAGCCCTGAGGTTTTCTGAATATTTGATTCTCAGACGGCCAGAGAGATAACATGAGTTGCAGCTTTTAGAATATCTATATATATGAAGCTTCTTAAAGACAGCAGCACTTGAGCTTCTAGCAAAATATGACCAAGACAATTAGATAGTTGTAAGTGGAAGAGGCCACAACTCAGGAAGAATCTGAGAAACTTTGAAGATGGCTAATCTTGCTGCTGCTGCTGCTGCTGCTAAGTTGCTTCAGTCCTGTCTGACTCTGCGACCCCATAGATGGCAGCCCACTAGGCTCCCCCGTCCCTGGGATTCTCCAGGCAAGAACACTGGAGTGGGTTGCCATTTCCTTCTCCAATGCATGAAAGTGAAAAGTGAAAGGGAAGTCGCTCAGTCGTGCCCAACTCAGGGACCCCATGGACCACAGCCTACCAGGCTCCTCTGTCCATGGGATTTTCCAAGCAAGAGTACTGGAGTGGGGTGCCATTGCCTTCTCCGATTGCCACTGGCTAATCTTGGAAGAGTCAAAAGATTAAAAAGTGTCTCAATGAATTGGTCATCTTGGATATGACCTCAGCCTATAGATTTACCACTTATAGGCAATGCCTGTGGGCACCAGTGATCAGCAAGATCCTAATGAGATTGTGAATGAGTCAATAAATAGGAAAAAGGAAAAGAGTTCCAGAAAAACATCTATTTCTGCTGTATTGACTATGCCAAAGCCTTTGACTGTGTGGATCACAATAAACTGTGGAAAATTCTGAAAGAGATGGGAATACCAGACCACCTGACCTGCCTCTTGAGAAATCTATATGCAGGTCAGGAAGCAATAGTTAGAAATGGACATGGAACAACAGACTGGTTCCAAATAGGAAAAGGAGTACGTCAAGGCTGTATATTGTCCCCCTGCTTATTTAACTTGTATGCAGAGTACATCATGAGAAACGCTGGGCCAGAAGAAGCACAAGCTGGAATCAAGATTGGCAGGAGAAATATCAATAACCTCAGATATGCAGATGACACCACGCTTATGGCAGAAAGTGAAGAGGAACTAAAAAGCCTCTTGATGAAAGTGAAAGAGGAGAGTGAAAAAGTTGGCTTAAAGGTCAACATTCAGAAAACGAAGATCATGGCATCTGGTCCCATCACTTCATGGGAAATAAATGGGGAACAATAGAAACAGTGTAAGACTTTATTTTTGGGGGCTCCAAAATCACTGCAGATGGTGACTGCAGCCATGAAATTAAAAGACTCTTACTCCTTGAAAGGAAAGTTATAACCAAACTAGATAGCATATTCAAAAGCAGAGACATTACTTTGCCAACAAAGGTCCATCTAGTCAAGGCTATGGTTCTTCCTGTGGTCATGTATGGATGTGAGAGTTGGACTGTGAAGAAAGCTGAGCACCAAAGAATTGATGCTTTTGAAGTGTGGTGTTGGAGAAGACTGTTGAGAGTCCCTTGGACTGCAAGGAGATCCAACCAGTCCATTCTGAAGGAGATCAGCCCTGGGTGTTCTTTGGAAGGAATGATGCTAAAGCTGAAACTCAATACTTTGGCCACCTCATGTGAAGAGTTGACTCATTGGCAAAGACTTTGATGATGGGAGGGATTGGGGGCAGGAGGAGAAGGGGACGACAGAGGATGAGATGGCTGGATGGCATCACTGACTCGATGGACATGAGTTTGGGTGAACTCTGGGAGTTGGTGATGGACAGGGAGGCCTGGCGTGCTGCAATTCATGGGGTCGCAAAGAGTTGGACATAACTGAGCAACTGAACTGAAACGAGCCAGATGAGCATAATATAACAGCACAACATATTTTCATTCAATGTTCATTATATCTCATCCTTTCTTCTGAACTCCAAACCTGTATACTTAACCGCTCACTGGACACTTTCACATGAATGTCACACTAACATCTCAAACTGAATATATCAACTCTGACTTCAATATTTTTTAGCTCTCAATTTCCTTATCTCTCCAGTATACTTTATAGCAAAGCTCATAGCCCAAACAAAAGTCCTGAAGTCTTCCTACCCCTGCTTGAGTCTCCTTCCATTAAAAAGCACTAATTCCATTTCTTTATTATTTCCCACACTTTCTCTTTTTTCTCATCCACTCATCACATATACCCAGCTCATCCCTTCATAACTGTTCGCTCAAACTGTTGCAGTTCTCTTCTAAATGATTTCTTGTATTCTAACACTGGCTGTTCAAATACAATCATCCAAAGTATTCTTTCTAGGGTTAAAATCTGGCCATGTCACTCCCTGCATAAAGGTTGTCCATACTACTTTACTGATAGGCTTTGTCCAAACCTCCTGTCTTTTACTTGGCTCTTGCATACCTCTCTAGATTGATTCATCAATAGTCTCCCATTTGCCTCATGTGTTCCAGCCCCAGCTCTTGGCACCACTGAAATAATTGTGTGGCTGTCCACGGTGCTGAATCAATTAGCATTGGCTGTTGGCATTTTCTCTTCTAGGATGCTGGACACTCTTGTCCAAGTACTCATAGAACACTAAGTTTTTCTTTATTTTTATTTTTTGTATTGATGAAGTCTTTGAATTTTTATACAACAATATGCCTTTTCATCTGTACATATTTTGCTTGAGTGAAGTCGCTCAGTCATGTCCAACTCTTTGTGACCCATGGACACTAGGCTCCTCCATCCATGGGATTTTCTAGGCAAGAGTACTGGAGTGGGGTGCCATTTCCTGCTCCAGGGAATCTTCCTGACCCAAGGATAGAACCCAGGTCTCCTGCATTGCAGACAGACACTTTACCGTCTGAGCCACCAGGGAAGTCTCTTAGGCAGTTCTATTTTTCTTTTCTGTTTTTAGTCTTTGGAAAATAAACTTGGGAGAAACATTTGTGAATCTATGTACCTACATGCTTTAGTTGGTTTCTATAGACATTTATTGATTACTTATCAAGGTACTTGTAGCACTGGATCAGGCATTGGGCAAAGGAAAGGAGGAAAGAGTCTGTACCCTCTAAGAGCTCACAATTAAAGATGTAGATATGCAAGTAATTAGAATGTAGTATAAGTACAGGATGGGATAGAGGAGGTATACAAATGATGTCATAGAAATCAGGGTAAGGGGACATATAATAAAGTTAAGGCTGTATAAAATATTAAATATACATTGATTTTCATTCAGTCCTTACAACAACTACACATGATTAATATGTTTATTGTCTTTATTTTAAAATGTAGAAAATTGAAGCTCAGAGCATGGAAATAATTTCTCCAAAGTCACATGGCTGCTACATAGTGTAACTTGGATTTGAACCTAGTTCTGATGGCTCTGGTGTGCTGCAGTCCATGGGGCCACAAAGAGTCGGACATGGCTGGACAACTAAACAACAACTGATGGCTTTAGGAACATCAGTTAACTCTTTACAACTCTTGCTTGCTTTTCCCCCAGGAGTATCTAACCATGTCTAAGGATTAGATAATGAAAGCTACCAAAGGAGAGACTTGGATCACTGGTGAATTCAATTACCCTTCAATGTCCACTTAAGAAAATCATGGGATCATAGAATCTTTGACTTGGAAGTGATTTTCGGTGTCAGACCAAAATGTACAGATTGGTGAATTTCCAAAGAGATTTTATTATTTATTCAGTGTCACACAATCTTCAAATAATAAGTTTGTATCTATAATTAGATGTCCCATATCTGAGACTGTTATACTTTCTACCCTACTACATAGGTAATGCATGTGAAGATGGAGAAAAAATGGCTAATGAGTGAGGTCAAATAAAGAACAAGGGATGGGTGGAGTAAAATGATGTTTTTTCTTTGTTGTTTCACATTGATCAAATTCCTGGTAATTTTTAATATTCAGCAAATTTTTTAAATAAATGAACTAAATGTAAACTGGAACAACCAATCTCATCCAATATCAAATTTCAGTTAAATTTTGGTAAAGAATATGTATTAAGTAAAAATACCATTTTCTCTCTTTCTAATATGTGCATCATTTTCAAAAATGACTGTTTACTGAGCAGTTACCAAATGTCAGTCAATATGCTAAGTGCTTTACACTTACTATCACATTTACTTTTTTAACAATTCTAACAATATATATATAGAGAGAGTTAAGCATGTTAATATGTTGTCCTCATTATGATGAGGTAACTAATGACTGGAGAAGTTAAAAGTCACTCAAGACCAGAAGCTACGAGAGAAATAACTGGGATTTAAATTCCTTCAGTCTGACTTCATAATCCATGAACTTAATCACACCATACTCCTGCTAACCTCACTTCAGTGGAGCTAAGAAAACTTGTCCTTTTTTAACCCAGTATACAGAGGAGAATCCCTCGGTCCATATAAATCAATGTGATAATATCAGTTTGGAAAACTGGAGGGAGGAAACTGCATCTAGGCTAAATGAAAGAGGAGAAAACATTAGCAGAGGTGGTCTGGGGAGAGTTCAGTGTGTCCTGATCACAATGCACTCCCTTTTCCTCCCAGGTCTGCTTTAAAAAGGGTCAGAGAGAGTCAGACATCATTCTCTCCTTGAAAACCTTAAATGATCCTAAGCCCCATGGATTTCACCAGCTGAAATCACTTTGCCACTATATGTGTGCCAACCCTGTTGTGTGTTAGTTGTTCAGTCTGTCTGACTCTTTGTGACCCCATGGACTGTAGCCTGCCAGGCTTCTCTGTTCCATGGAAATCTCCAGGCCAGAATATTGGAGTGGGTAGCCATTCCCTTCTTCAGGGGATCTTCCCAACCCAAGAATCAACCTGGGTCTCCTGCATTGCAGACAGATTCTTTACTGTCTGAGCCACTAGGAAGCCCAGTTCCATCCTTAATCATACCCTTTTCCCAGGACACTTGTGATCTCTGATGAGAAATGGTTCTAGAGTCCCATTTCATGATGCCAACTGAGGCCTACTTATTCCTGGAACCACAGTTTTTAGGGCTGGAAAATCCTTTACTATTTCCTTGTCCTCAGACTTTCAAAATGTTTCCTCACAGAGTCCAAGGCCTAGGGGAACGTCTTTGGGAAGAAGACAAGGAGGAGTTGAGAGGGTTAAGGTTCCTGACTTCAACCAGGTCACCTGCTCTATTGCCCTTTGAGATAAGGATTACTACACAAAGCTTAAGAGCTAGGGCACTCAAATCAGATGACCTACGTCTGAATGCAGCTCCACCACTTACTGTCTGTGGGACTAGGTCAAGTTACCTAACCACCCTGTGCTTTGAATGTCTCATCTTTAATATTTAGATAATAACAGCACTTATAGAGTTGTTGAGAGGATTTAAGTTGCTGCATATAAAGCACTTAGAATAATTCCTGGCATGATAAGAGCATTCAATAAATTTTAGCATTATTAGTTTGCTTATTTTCCACATTTGTTTCTATGTGAAAATACTATACTTTTTTTTTTTTTAAGAAAATAAAGGGTTGCATTGGAAAAGAGAGTTTTGTATGCTACCACAACAGGTTACTGTGAAGCTGAACAGAACCTAGACATCCTGATTTCTTCCCACAGCTCATTCCCTTAGATGACACCATGTTATCCTTGTTACTGGCATCCTCAGCGGTCCTGAGAAGGACCCCTGAATAATTTTGTCTTTCATCATTTTCTCTATACAATGGATCTGGGTAAGAAGAATCCTTGCACTTTTTCTGCCACTCTGAATAACAAGTGAATCTTAATTCATTGAGTTTGTAGTGAGAGTGGGTAGAAGATTGCCTATATAATTCCTATACCCTTTGCCTAGAAGATCATCCCCCCAGATCTTGAAAGGGCTGCTTGCAGTTCAAATATCTCTGAATCCAAAAAGGCCTTCCCTAAACATTCAAACTAAAACATCATCCTGCAGTCACGCTCTACTCATCATTTTATTTTCTTCACTGCAATTATCTTTACCTGAAATTTTGAGATGCTTTCTTACTTATATTTTGTATGCTCTACTATAAGAACAAGAAAGTTGTATGTTTTTATCTCTGCTACTTTCCTAGTCCTTAGAAGAGTATCCAATATGTAGCAGATTATCAGTATATATTTGTTCATTGGATGAATGTATGGATAGTTGGAAGAGAGGAAGTCAGGAAAACTGAAATGAAGAGGAGTAAGGGAAGGAGGGAGGGGAGGAGGGAAGAAAGGGAGAGGGAGGGCAGATAAAATGGATGGATGGATGGATGGATGAATAAATGAAAAGAGAATAAGGGAGATCTTTGTGTGTTATAAGGCCTGTTTTAGTTCCTTAGACTTACACTCTGAAATAGAACAGAATGGTTTCCAGGGGTCACTCAAGTCACACAAAAGCCAAAGGAGAAAAGAAGACCACATGAGGAATAACAGGTGTGAAAAGTCTGAATATGGACAGCCTGATTACAGTGCTGCTGCTGCTAAGTCGCTTCAGTCGTGTCCGACTCTGTGCGACCCCATAGACAGCAGCCCACTAGGCTCCCCCGTCACTGGGATTCTCCAGGCAAGAACACTGGAGTGGGTTGCCACTTCCGTCTCCAATGCAGGAAAGTGAAAAGTGAAAGTGAAGTCGCTCAATCGTGCCTGAATCTTAGTGACCCCATGGACTGCAGCCTACCAGGCTCCTCTGTCCATGGATTTTCCGGGCAAGAGTACTGGAGTGGGGTGCCATTGCCTTCTCCAGATTAGAGTGAGAAATCACAATGTCAGCTTATAGCTACAAGGGAGACTAAAGACTGTCAACAGAGTTAAAAGGAAGGGTTAGGTTTTGCTGACAAAAAGGGGAGGAGAAATAATCCATGTTGTTCTGTATGAAGAGCAGTAGGAGAGAAGTTAGATGACACTACCAACTGTGTGGCCTTACACACTTCACTCAACATATGTGAGTCTGTCTTTTTTGTTTGTTTAAAAAGGCTTTATCCATTTTTGATCAGATAGAGGACAACCTGAATGTCAACTTGTCACCTAATAGTAAATTTGAACTTACAGGATTAACAGCTCTAAAGACACTGCACCTACTGACTTTGACAACATAACTTAAAGTGGAAATCTTTCTTTTTGTTCCCTAAGGTTGCATGTTGAAAAAATAAACAGTCCCTCATGACTTCCTGGCGGTCCAGTGGTTAACACTCTGAGCTCCCACTACAGGGGGCACAGGTTCAATCCCTAGTCAGGGAACTGAGATTCCACATGGGGGATCTTAGATCTTTTGGCTGGTACACCAGCCAAAAATAAATAAAGAATGAAGGTTATGTTTAAAAAGAAAGAAAAAATAAGCAGTCCTTTGCAATTGTCAACACTGGTGCTTGGCCTAAGTTTAAGGTCAACTAGCAAAACAGGAGCAAAACAAAGCCAAAAGCATTATAACTTGATAGCCCATCAAGTACAAACATCACTGGAACAAAGCAAGTTTCAGGCACCAAATAAAACAAACAAACAAAGCCAAGTTCATTAGCATAAAGAATTACACTTAGTTGAAGGTACTGTGAGTCTGTTCACTCTAATTCTCATATTGTCTTCTACATGGGAAGAGAGGGACAGAAGTTGTATGCTTCCTAGGGTTGTTGTGTGGGTATACTAAGATCATGGATATGAACTGCTTTGTGAACTCTCAAGTGCTGTGGACACAAGTGTTATATCCATTCTTGAGACTCGAAACATTACTCTTTAGCCTCTCTCCTTCCTTTTAGGGTTTCAGGGAGAGCACAGGATGAATCTCTGCCTTTGGTGTGAGTCGCCAGTGCTTGTCACTGACATGTGACAAGCAGGCACTCCAAATGCTTGTTTATTAATAAGATGGCATGAAGACAGGAGTATGTGCGTATGTGTCAGTCACTCAGTCATGTCTGACTCTTTGCGACCCCATGGACTGTAGCCACCAGGCTCCTCTGTCCATGGAATTCTCCAGGCAAGAATACTGGAGTAGGTAGCCATCCCTGTCTCCAGGGAGTCTTCCTGACCCAGGGATGGAAACTGTGTCTCCCTCATTGCAGACAGATCTTCACTGTCTGAGCCAACAAGGAAGCCCATAGACAGGAGCGGTGCCCCTTTTCATGAAGGAGGCTTTGGAATGGTCCTGAGTCTGAATCTTGCTGTGCCACTTCCTAGTGGCATGGCCACATGCAAATTATTTAACCTCTTTGAGCCTGTTTTCTCAACTGTCAAAACAATGTTGCTCATACTATTTATTGGGTTGGTACAAAAGTAATTGCAGTTTGCATTGTTGAACTTTGGCGTTTGATGTTGGAATACATTTTTAAACGCGTCTTTGTTATACATAATGCACATTTCTCACTTAACGTTTTTTTTGCTAATGGCTCATTACTTGCTTTTTCTCTTATATTTATTTTAGACTAGGGAAATGATGTTAGACAAAAAGCAAAAATTTGAGTGATTTTCTTATTCGAGTTCAAAATGGGTTGTAAAGCAGAGGAGAGAACTTGCAACATCAACAAAGCATTTGGCCCCAAACTGCTATGAATGTACAGTGTAGTGGCGGTTCAAGATGCTTTGCAAAGGAGATGAGAGCCTTGAAGATGAGTAGTATAGTGGCTGGTCATCGGAAGTTGACAACGTCAAATTGAGAGCCAACCAAATTGAAGCTGATCCTCTTGCAACTACAGAAGTTGCTGAAGAACTTAATGTCAACCATTCAACAGTTGTTTGGCATTTGAAGCAATTGGAAAGGTGAAAAGGCTCAATAAGTGGGTGCATCTTGAGCTGACCACAAATCAAAAAATCAGTTGAAGTGTCATCTTCTCTTATCTTATGCAACAATGAACCACTCCTCGATTGTTTTGTGACATGCAATGAAAAGTGGATTTACATGACAACCGATGATGGTTCAGTGGTTGGACAACCGATGATGGCTCAGTGGTTGGACAAAGAAGCTCCAAAGCACTTCCCAAAGTCAAACTTGCACCAAAAAAAGGTCATGGTCACTGTTTGGTGGTCTGCTGCCAGTCTGATCCACTACAGCTTTCTGAATCCTGGTGAGACCATTACATCTGAAAAGTATGCTCAGGAATCGATGAGATGCACTGAAAACTGCAAAACCTACAGCCAGCAATGGTCAACAGAAAGAGCCCAATTTTTCTCCATGACAATGTCTGACCACACATCACGCAACCAAAACTTCAAAAGCTTAACTGGGCTATGAAGTTTTGCCTCATCCGCCATATTCACCTGACCTCTTGCCAACCAACTACCACTTCTTCAAGCATCTCAAAAACTTTTTGCAGGGAAGACACTTCCACCACCAGCAGGAGGCAGAAAATGCTTTCAAAGAGTTTGTCAAATCCCAAAGCACAGATTTTTATGCTACAGGAATAAACAAACTTATTTCTCATTGGCAAAAATGTATTGACTGTAATGGTTCCTATTTTTGATTAATAAAGATGTGTTTGAGCCTAGTTATAATGATTTAAAATTCATGGTCTGAAACTACAATTAGGTTTACACCAATGTAATAGCCAAGACATGGAACCTGAGTGTCTGTCAACAGATGAATGGATAAAGATGATGTGGTGTGTGTATATAATAGAATATTACTCAGCCATAAAAAGAATGAAATAGTGTCATTTGCAGCAACATGGATGGACCTAGAGATGATCGTACACAGTGAAGTCAGTCAAAGACAAAGACAAATATCACATGGTATCACTTATATGAGGAGCATAGAAAGATGATGCAAATGAATTCATTTACAAAACAGAAACAGACTCAGACATAGAAAACAAATTTATGGCTATCAAAGGGGAAAGGGGGAGGGATAATGTAGGAGATTGGGATTAATAGGTATACAATTATTTACAAAATAGATAACCCACAAGGACTTACTGTATAGCACAAGGAATTATACTCAATATCTTGTAATAAGCTATAGTGGAAATGAGTCTGAAAAAGTATACATGTATATATGTAACTGAATCATTTTGTTGTACACCTGAAACTAACACAACATTGTAAAACCAACTAGACTTCAATAAAAAAAGAATTATAGAATAAAATGAATATAGGCAAAAAATAATAATGCTGCTCAGTTCATAAAGTTATTCTAAGGGTTCAATTAATTGACATTAAAGAAGGGGGCTCCTGAGCACACAGTAGGTGATATAAAGAAAGTATCTGTGGTGATAAACATGAAGATAATCAAGCATAAGAGGTAAAAGTAATGAAAGGTGACACTGGTGTCCCAGTGGGGTGGAGAAGAACAGGATGGATTCTAGACAATCACATCATCTCTGCACATCGTCTGACATCAGCCCTGCTCCAGGAACATAATCAATGTAAGTGAATTTCCTCCCTGTTGGGAGCACAGTGTGAGCCTCAGATGAGAGAATGGTTCACACAGACAACAGAGAATGAGAGGACTCAGACCTGAGCTGTCTCTGCCTCTACTCCCTGCCTCAGTCTTCTCTTCCATAAAATGGGAAAGGGAGAACAAGATAATCAAAAAGGCCCTTCTGAATGTAAAAATCTCTTGTCTCCAGAGGAAAAATGATGCCAACTCGAGGTGAGTGGATGGAAAAGGGAGACTTTTTTCTTGGCAGATGAAATGTGTGTGTTGGTTGCAGTCATGCTGAGAGGTTAATTAACATAACTGAGCCTGTTCTCTCATCTGCAGCAGGGAATGTTAATACCTATCTTGCTGAATGGTTGCATGGGTAAAATGAGGTGATGTGTGTTGGGCACAACATTGGCTGTCATCAAACACTCAAAATATTCTCATTCTCAACCACCCCCTCACCATCTTTCCCCAGGCAGGCTGGAGCTCTTAACCTCTCTTTACACTACACTGCTGTGACTGGCTTCTAAGGGACTCCCTGTCTGGCATCCAGTAGACACATTTGCTCATCAATGAATGAAAAGGTAAAAAGTCCCATTCAGTCCCTTCAATCCCCCCTCCACCAGGCTGTCAGGATTATCCTTAGTGGCATAGCTCTCATCTCCTTATTACCCTGCTCAAAAGACATCTGTGGCTCTTTCTCCATCACCCTAGAACAAGGACCACAGGGCTTGGCCTATCTTTGTTGTTGCTGTTCAGTTGCTAAGTCATGTCCAACTCTTTGTGACCCCATGGACAGCAGTGTGCCAGGCTTCCCTGTTCGTCACTATCTCCCAGAGTTTGCTCAAATTCATGTCCATTGTGTGGATGATGCCATCCAACCATCTCATCTTCTGTCGCCCCCTTCTCCTCCTGCCCTCAATCTTTCCCAACATCAGGGTCTTTTGACTGAATTGGCTTTTCACATCAGTTGGCCAAAGTATTGGAGCTGCCACTTCAGCATCAGTCCTTCCGATGTATATTCAGGGTTGATTTCCTTTAGGATTGACTGGTTTGATCTCCTTGCTGTCCAAGGGACTCTCTGAGTACTGTTAATCACTACTTGAAACAACCCATTTCCCAGCCAAACCAAATTCAGCTGCAGGCTCCTGCTTTCTCACCATTCCCATGCCACCTATAACACCAGCAAAGCAAAAGAATTATTTCTGTTTTGGATACTGAAAGCCACATGGGGATATTTCACTCTGGTACAGTCCAAATCAGAATTTGCTGCATCAAAGTGGGAGAATTTCTGCATTGTTTTTCTCATGAAAACAGTACTCCCTCAGTAATGAATTCAGCAGGGGCTCTTCCTGGCCCTAGTCTTGGGGGTTCCCCTAACAGAACAATGCTTACTTTCCTCCATTTCTCCTCCTCTAATGGGGGCTGTCAAGAACCCTCCTCCCAGCATCCCAGGAAAAATGCATAAATCCAACTGGAAGCTTTGCATGGCTGTCACATTTTCTTTCTAATCAGCAGCCCTTCCCCCCACCTCTGTTTTCCACCAGGGAGCAGAGTTACTCCAATCTCCCTCCTAAGCTCCCCGCACGCTTAAGAGGACTTCTGCCCTCCCCTTCCATCTTCCCCCAATCCTAGGAGGTTGCAGCCCCACATTATCCAAGGAGGCTCCCCCTTGGAGGTTCATTTCATTTATCAGTTCGGAGCTTTACCCCTGACTGAGCCTTCCTTGGGTCACGATCTGCCCTCCTCCCTCCCCTTCCTGGGTCAATTCCATAGATTTTTTGCTGCTGCCAAGAGCAGCTGCTAGGGAGCTAGGGAGGGGCACTGGGAGAGATTGGCTGTCTCAGCTCTGAGTGAGACACTGAGGAAGAATGAGACTTTTAACAACTGCAGCTCAGTGATGAGAAAGTGATGGGGCCCCAGCACCATCACTCAGACCCTCCTTTAAGCCCTCTGCACTTGCCAGGTGAAACGGAAAACATTTTGATTAGGCCTAACTCGATGATAAATACAGGAGTCCGGCCCATGCAGACGCTAAATCCATTTCCTGCTGCAGATGAATGGGCAGGCAGCCTGCAACCTGATCACAATTTTCCTTGGCCAGAGCGGAAATGAAGGCCCCCGTGCCATCACCCATTGAACTCAAAATAGCTGTTTATTCAGCTTTTATGAGAGGAGCCTCTCCTCCACACAGGACCCCCATATGGCAGTTTTAATAGCAATGTATGCTGGTGCTGGTTATTTCATGGTATTGTGTAATCAGAGCTTTAAAAAAAAAAAAAATTTTTTTTAAGGCCATTCAGTCAATGTGCTCTTGTTTTAAAGCCCTGAAACCATTTTTGCAAATAACTTCTTACATAGTATCTCCATACAGGAAACAGACAAAAACGGAGCTTCTCTGAATAATGTTCTTCAGAAACTTGGAGTTCCAGGGACTTCTCTGTTGGTCCCAAGGCAGGATTCACAAGTTCGATCCCTGGTCAGGGAACTAGACCCCATATGCCCAACTAAGAATTCACATGGTGCAACTGAAGGTCCTATACCCACAACAAAGACAGAAGATCCTGCCTGCTGCGACTAAAACCCAGTGCAGCCAAATACATACATATATACATAACAGTCATAGAGTATGAAATGTAAAATTGTAAAAAGAAAAGAAAAGAAAAAAACTTGGGTTCCAGAGACAGCTTTTTGAAATACAATGATTCTTCCAATCATCAAGCATAGGTAGCCATCTGTTCTGCCATATCCTGGCATACAACCACTAGCTTGATTATCTCTAGTGATGAGAAGCTTATTGGGTTAAAAGTAATAACATTCCCATCCTAGAACCTCTTCCTAGTGAATTGTGTGACAGTGAAAGTGAAGTTGCTCAGTCGTGTCTGGCTCTTTGAGAACCTATGGGACAGTAGCCTGCCAGGCTCCTCCATCTGTGGGATTTCCCAGGTAAGAATACTGGAGTAGGGTGCCATTTTCTTCTGCAGAGAATCTTCCTGACCCAGGGATCGAACTCAGGTCTCCTGCATTGCAGGCAGACTCTTTACCCTCTGAGGCACCAGGGAATCCCGACTGTGGACATGTCATTTAACCTCACTAGACCTCAGCAATGGCACCCCACTCCAGTACTCCTGCCTAGAAAATCCCATGGACAGAGGAGCCTTTTGGGCTGCTGTCCATGGGGTTGCTGAGGGTCGGACACGACTGAGTGACTTCACTTTCACTTTTCACTTTCATGCATTGGAGAAGGAAATGGCAACCCACTCCAGTGTTCTTGCCTGGAGAATCCCAGGGATGGGGGAGCCTGGTGGGCTGCTGTCTGTGGGGTCACACAGAGTCGGACATGACTGAAGTGACTTAGCAGCAGCAGCAGCAGCAGACCTCAAGCATCCTCACATAAACATATGGGAAAACAAGAACAACTGCCTGTTAAAAGGAAACAATGAATATCATGTGTGGAAACATTTGAAATTCAAGAGTTCAGCAGACACACTGGCAGAGCAGAGGGCCATCCATAAGTGAAAGGACTAAACTTGGAGTTGGATTTCAATTCATACCTGAGTCTGCGCCTATTAACTGTTTGACTTTGGGCAACTTACCTAACCTCTCTGTGCTTCAAAATCATCTATTTCAACAAATGATTCATGGAATTGTCTGAAGATTAAATATGAGACGAATGTGAAAGTGAAATTCGCTCAGTCGTGTCTGGTTTTTTGCGACCCCATGGATGGTCCATGGAATTCTACAGGCTAGAATGCTGGAGTGGGTAGCCTTTCCCTTCTCCATGGGATCTTCCCAACTCAGGGATTGAATCCAAGTCTCCTGCATTGCAGGTGGATTCTTTGCCAGCTGAGCCACAAGGGAAGCCCCAAAATACTGAAATGGGTAGCCTATCTCTTCTTCAGCAGATCTTCCTGATCCAGGAATTGAACCAGAGTCTCCTGCATTGCATGTGGATTCTTTATCAAGGGAGCTATCAGGGAAGTCCAGATATGTAAGAGAGATGCATTTTCTAAAATACAGGGGATGGTGATGATTGCTATGAATAGGGTGCACACTGAAAGCTAGTCTCAGCCATCTCGACCTTGGTGGGCAGTTGACAGTGACCACACTCAGACCAGAAAAATTCTGAACCATCTGGTAAGGACAGTCCTCTGAGGTTCAACCCAGTGTCCTGAAGTACAGTAATTGTGTCACAAGGGGGATGAGGCTAACTATTTTTACACCAGACTATTGAGGTCTTGTGAGGTTAAGTGACTTGCCCATTGTCACATAGCTCATTAGTAATAGGTTCTAGGATAGGAATGTTATTTGTAAGCCAATCCAATGAGCTTCTTATCATTAGAGCTCATCAAACTGGTGGTTTCTTGACAGGATATGGTAGACAGGATGCCTACATATGCTTGATAATTGGAAAGAATCACTGTATTTCAAAGGGCTTTCTCTGCTTTTCTACCACCCCATGCCACCTATAACCTTCTGGAGAAGTTGTTATTTATTCAGAGAAGCTCCATTTGTATCTATTTCCTGTACTGAGATACTATATAAGATGTTATTTGCAAAAAACCCTTTGTATACAATGCTAGATGCTAATATGAAGGAAATAATTTAACTCCTGTTTGCTCTCAGCAACTGTTCTCACCCTTCTCCAACCCACTCTCTGCCACAAGGAGGCTGCTGCTGCTGCTGCTAAGTCACTTCAGTCATGTCCGACTCTGCGACCCCAGAGAAGGCAGCCCACCAGGCTCCCCCGTCCCTGGGATTCTCCAGGCAAAAACACTGGAGTGGGTTGCCATTTCCTTATCCAATGCATGAAAGTGAAAAGTGAAAGTGAAGTCGCTCAGTCGTGTCCGACCGTCACTTACTGGGAATTCCTCATTCATGGGGAATAATTGCTATCCTCGATCCCCATCATGAATGGGGTTCAAAGGGTTATCCGTGCCTCCTGGCGTAGGGTAGGCACACGCTGAGCAAGTCAGTGTAGCGCGCTTGCAGCCCCGGACACCTAAGGGCATCATAGACCTGTTATTGCTGAATCTCGGGTGGCTGAACGCCACTTGTTCCTCTAAGAAGTTGAGGGATGCCGACCACTCGGGGGTCGCGGAACTAGTTAGCATGCCAGAGTCTCCTTTGTTATCGGAATTAACCAGACAAATCGCTCCACCAACTAAGAAGGGTCATGCACCACCACCCACAGAATCGAGAAAGAGCTATCAACCTGTCAGTCCTGTCCATGTCCGGGCCTGGTGGCTAACCCTCACCAACTGCAAGTCCAAGGCTCATTGCCAAAAGGCAAGGTTTAGCTAGTTGGAGGCACTGGGGGGAGACTGGAGGAAGGGAGGAAAAGAGAAGTCTAGAGCATGTCTCACCTGACCCTCTTTGCTTTAGACAGAGGCTTGGCTGTAGCCCCCAGGTAAGCCTTTTAAGCCATGATCTGAGTTCCCACCAGGCAGCCTCCTCAGTACCTCCTGCTCTTGACTGCCTGCCCCAGGAATGGCAGCCTGCCAGGTCCTGGCTAGCACTGAGCTCTGAAACCAGGGCTCTACACACAACCCTTAGTCCAGTGGCTTCCTACCCTTCCAAATCCTGGAATTACCTCACTTTCCCCAGCTGCTATGTTGCTCCTTCTACCAACCCATGACTGACTTATATTAAATTCCATCTATGGAACCACCCAATTATGAGTTCTATTTCCTACAAAACCCTGACAAGTACACCCTCTAACAGCTCTATTTTTCCCTGTTTACCTTTGAATGAACTGAGTCTCAAAGAAGTTAAATAATGTCCTGAAGATTACAAAATAGAGTGGTTGAACTGAATTCAAACTCAGTCTATGAGACTTCCAAGGAAATCTATGTTCTTTCCACCAAATCAAAGCCTTCTCCTGAGATTAGTTAAATCACATGAGGCTAGAAGTCTCTCAATACTGGAGAAATCCTTGTTAAGAATTACAAAAAAAAAAAAAAAGTCTTCCTGAATTTGTTTCAGGTTTTCATTTTTTTGGTATTGACAGCAGATGTTCTATTGTTTGAGGCTCAAATTTGCTATTAAAAGACACAGTGATATAATAAAAAGAAAATGGAAGATTAAGTGGGCTTCAAATTGAAGATCTTGAGTCTGCCCCTAACTTGGCTATGAGACCTCAAGTAAAACCCTTGTCCTATTAAGGCCTCAGTTTCCCTATCTTTAAATTGAGGTCTTTGGAATCAATTATCCAGCATTTTAATTTGGTGATTCTCATGGTGCGGTTATATAGTGATTTTTGTTTCACACTACAATGAAACTTTACATGTGTTGAAACATTTTTTGGCACATGAAACCCTCAATTAAAGTGAATAAATGAAGTCTTTAGCATGTTACTCTTAAAAGGTTTTCAGACCCTGAATTAGAATGAACAAAGGAAGACTTAGCAGGAAACTTCAGAAAGGTGGCTAACCTTGATTTAGATCATCAAGATGTTGTTAGGGAGATTGGATTGCTTAGCTGGCTGTAGCTCATCTGGGGAAGTTTTATGGAAAAGTGAGTTCAGAACAGGGTTCTGAATGAGAAGAGAATCTGGTTCACACTCCACAGGCATGTTCACTTCCAAGGAGGCACCTTGTACCCCACCTGCAGTACAAGCCCACTCAAGTCTGAGAAACTTAAACTGTTCCTACTCGGGGAATTTGTGAGTCCAGGATCTTCGTGGCACATAACGTGAGCATGCTGACTATGCTAGAACCTTGGTCTTGGTTTGAGTATCTGAGCTCCTTAGCTTGAATCCCTGCCTTTCTGTTAGTTCCATGAAGTTGTACCCAGTGCCTTAGAATCATATCCCCATATCCCAGGATGCAAGCCAAGGGGCCTGAGGAAGTGCCTTTGGGAAAAGTGTTGTCAATATCAATTGTCAGCAGTAACTATCCAAGACCAGTCCAAAGTGAAGTTCTCTAGCTCAATATCTGGACCTGACTACTTCAAAGGAACAGGTATACTTTTAAAGAAAGGTGTTCACACCTTAAACTTAAGCAGGGTTCTTGCACAAGCCTAGATATAATCATGGCCCAACCTTCAAAGAGTCAAATGTAAGAAACAACTGAGAAAGTTCAAAGGTAGGTCATAGGATAAAATAGCTCTTGGCCTTCTCATTCATCAGTAACAACTCTGAAAGCAGGGGCCACACTAGAAAGAGGGGTCATGCTAAAAAGCAAGAGAACTTTAACCAGAATGCTCATAATATGGAACACAGTACAAGGCAGGAAGGTCGATTGTGACCTTCTTGGGAAGGAGTGGGGCTGCAGAGATCCATAAAGGGACCACTAGAGTCTTTCTGGATGAATACTTCTAAAGAGGGTAAATCTAGGTAACTTCAGGGCTGTTCCTGGACGTGGGCACATGAGTGAGGAAGCCAATAGGGAGGGCTTGCAAGTTCAGGGCCAGAGGGAAACTATTAGCTTGTTCAGAAAAATGAGGAGCAACTGGCCACACCCATCACTGGTTCTCCTTCTTTGTTCCTCTACCTTGTAGCACCAGCCTCTCCTTTAAACCCATCGATGTGAAGGGCTGCCTTACTGCTGGCCTGTCCAGGGCACCCATTGATCCCAGACATGTCTCAGTCTGTCCTGATGCACAGGATTACTGTGATAGCATAGGGAAGGCATGTCCTCCAGTGGACACATGGAGAAGCACTGCTTTCCTCTCCAGAAACTTTCATTTTTCCTTTTGTGCCCAGAAACCTCCCCTGCCTCCTCTGAGTTCATTTGTGCTGGAAAAAGGTGATCCATGTGTACATGCTGATATCTTCATCCAAGTGCCTTACTTGTAATTAAGCCTGTAATCCCCTTCCAATTAGCAAAAGTAAGAAATGGTTATTGAAGATTGAAAAATGCTGATGAAGAAATAGAATTAGTTACCCATCCATGTACTCAAACTCTGAGTAGACAGAATCAGGTGTGTAGCTAACATTTGTAGACAAAGGATGAACAAGTAGCGTCAGAGTGTAGAGATTTGATCAAGGGCAGCAGCTAATACATGCCAGTTCTAGCTCTCCAAACTCTGCTCTTTCTACCTCATTCTAGCACAGTAATAAGACACTATCAGAAAAAAAAAAAAATGAGTTTGATGGAGACTGAGAATTGATGCTTTTGAACTGTGGTGTTGGAGAAGACTCTTGAGAGTCCCTTGGACTGCAAGGAGATCCAACCAGTCCATTCTGAAGGAGATCAGTCCTGGGATTTCTTTGGAAGGAATGATGCTAAAGCTGAAACTCCAGTACTTTGGCCACCTCATGCGAAGAGTTGACTCACTGGAAAAGACTCTGATGCTGGGAGGGATTGGGAGCAGGAGGAGAAGGGGACGACAGAGGATGAGATGGCTGGATGGCATCACAGACTCGATGGACGCGAGTCTGAACTCCGGGAGATGGTGATGGACAGGGAGGCCTGGCGTGCTGCGATTCATGGGGTCGCAAAGAGTCGGACACAACTGAGCGACTGAACTGAAGTGAACTGCTACATTCATACTACTCCTGTCACCAACTCTAGTTATCTGTAAGATCCTGCTTTAGGAACCCTAGACTTTACTGTACCAAAATAACAAGCCTGGTCAATTGTTCATTGAGTTAGAAATTAGTAGATGGGGAAAACAAAACAAAACAAACTTAAAGCCTTTGTAGCATATACCACAACATACACACACACACAACACACACAAAGATTTCTCCTATTTCAATTACGTTTGTTAACGTAGGTAGAATAGAATGACAAGTAAGAAAATACCAACAATTCTACTTTCTTCTTTGTTAGTCAAAAAGAAAGAAGGGATGGGAATGGGAATTATAATGCATTTTTTATCTACTGTGTGCCAGGAACTATAATCATTACAAGTGTTCCCTGTGTTTAATGAAAAAAGGAAACTGAATTCTTCTGAGCTAAATACACTGCCACATATATAGTAAGCAATAAAAACCAGGATTTGAATTCAAGATTTCCTGGCTTGAAGTCTAGGTATTTTCCCTTCGGTATGCAATTTTATCTCCTGAAGAGAGAAACAAGTCAGCAGACTATTATCAAGCTCTTGTTTTGTGTCAGGCATTCATTTCCACTCATTTCAACAAACACTTATTGAGCCTCTAGTAGGTGCCAGACACTGTAGCTGTTATCTGGTGGCTCATGGTCTGATGGGGGAGACAAGCAAGCAGCTCATAAGGAAACTGACAGAAATTCAGTGGAATAAATGGGTGTCAGAGTGCAGACAAGGGACATTTCTTATTTGTGTTTTTCCCTTTCCTTTTCTCTCTGTGGTTATCTCAGTGCTCCCAGGTTTAAAAAAGATGGTCAAGGCATCAGTCCTATTTTACATGCAGCCAGAGGATAACACTGGAGACTGATACAAGCGAAGATCCCTCTTCTTGAACAGATTATAAAACATGGAGCACGTAAACCTGCCCCATCAAGGGAGCCAGTGTAATTGGTGCACCTTCTCTTGTAGCATTTAAGGTGTTATCTCTATAAATACAGTGCATTTTGCTTTAATAAAAAATGAATTTTCCAGAACAGTGACAGTATTGACCTTACATATTATCCAAATAGAAATTGTAATGAAACAAGTCGAACAGTGAGTAGTTATAATAGATATGCAAATATTGGTCTTTTCTTAAAGGTCTTTCGGCCTACTCACACGTGTCTCTCCTGTGTCTGAGAGGGCAGATTCAGCCTGCCTTTATATCTAGGAGGACACAGAGGAGGAGGGAGAAAGAGAGAGGAGGGGATGCTTGTCAGACAATCATGGATAGTAGAGTCCAGGAAGACTGTGCTCTATTCCACAGCTTCACAAACATGTTTTGTGGACTTCCCTGGAGGTTCACAGGTTAAGACTCTGAGATTCCACTGCAGAAGGAGTTGGGGTTCGATCCCTGGGCAGAGAACTAAGATCTCACATGCTTTGCAGCCAAAAAATAAATAAATAAATAAAAGGAAATTTCTTGAACTGAGTGAAAATGGGAATATGACAAATCAACTTTAAAAATTTTTTAAAAGAAACAGATGTTAGGATAACTGCTCTCATATGTGCTACCTCATTTGACCCACATGACAACCTGTAACATAGGAATAGATGTTGCTATTTTATGGGTGAGAAGACCAAAGCTCAGAAAAATGTGTTATTTGCCCAAATTCATACAACCGGGGAATAGCATCATTGCAATGTGCATCATAACCTCCCTACCCTCAATTAGTTGATTTTTCATCTAAAAACTCACCTGGGTAAAGCCTGGCTGTAATAATCAAACTGAATCAATAAATTCATTTCCTCATTAACTGCATGGATAGTTACTGAATGTCTCCTATATGCCAGGTCCTTTCCTAGGTGTGATAAGAAATTATGAAATAAAAATTGGTTTATGGGGCTTCCCTGGTGGTCCAGTGGTTAAGAATCTGCCTGCCAATGCAGGGGACATGGCTTTGATCCCTGGTTCAGGAAGATCAAACCAGGAAGATCCCTGGTTCAGCTAAGCCCATGCATCACAACTACTGAGATTGTGCTCAAAAGCCTGACAGCTGCAACTCCTGAAGTCTGCAATCTCTCAAGTTTGTGTTCCATGGCAAGAGAAGCCACCACAATAAGAAGCCTATACATTGCAATTAGAAAGTAGTCCCTGCTCACCGAGAAAGCCTGGGTGCAGCAATGAAGACCTAGCATAGCCAAAAATAGAAATAAATATTTTAAGTGGTTTATTTGAGAAACTAATGTTTAATAATAAATAAGAAGTGGTTTCTGATCTAAAGTGTTCCCAGCTTGTCAGGAGATTTCATACAGACTTCAAACAAACTTTAAAAGGAAATATAGAAGCAAATGTATAACTCGGTTTTCCTTAATACAATCCCTTTAAGAGCCTTCAGACAAACTCACCAGCCAGTCTCCACCTGAAAAGTGGAACAGTTCAATTTCAGATTTACTATACAGTGCTAAATATGAATGAGAATTTTATATGGTTCAATCCTTAATTATCTCTAGGTGGATTGGATACTTTGTAGGCTATCAGTGGAAATTTGCAGCTAGTTTATTGACCAGATTGAACTTGATGGAATGCAACCAAGGAAGAGTTTTATTTTTCTCCCATCACTCTTTTCCCTCAAGCTCAGATGAATCTACCCCTTAATGACTGTCCTACAGACCTCTGATTTTCCTGGTCACTTTCATGAATTAAAATGTCCAGCCAGGTTTGGATCAATTTTCTCACCCCAACTTGATGCTCACTTCTTCCTCTCACTCCTGACCTAGCAGGCCTGGGTATGAGGAACTTGTGGGTGAAGAGAAGGCTTGAAAGGTCTCTAGACACCTCCATTTCCCCCTATTCCTCCTCTGCAATGGTGGGTACAGTATAGTAGAAGAATCTCTTACCTAGGGCTATTTCCCTCTTTTTTTCTTGACTAACTCTAGGTCGCCATTCATTTCCTCTGTGTTGTATAAAACCAAGTGATGCTTCCATCATTGTTGTTTAGTTGCTAAGTTGTGTCCAGTTCTTTTGCAACACCATGAACTATATATAGCCTGCCAGGCTCCTCCATCCATAGAATTTCCCAGGCAAGAATACTGGAGTGGGTTGTCATTTCCTTCTCCAAAGGATCTTTCCAACCTAGGGATCGAAGCCATGTCTCTCGCTTTGGTGGGTGGATTCTTTTACCACTGAGCCACCGGGGAAGCCTGATTCTATCTTAGGCAAATGCAGAGTCTTAAGAGCACCCTGCTTAGAAAGCCAGTCCACTCTATGATAAACTGCATAACCAGAAATGAGATCCCAATTTCCCCTCTCGAAAGCACCCCAATCTCTATAATACTTCTCTTGGAAATTTCCTCACTTAGCTGGAGGGAACAGCCTCGAGAGAGGGAAAGAAAAGAGCACAGTACTGCTCCCTAGCCACCAACTTCTCTCCTCTTCAGTCTTTTATTAATGCAAGGTTTGTAGAAATAGATGGAAATGAAAACTAGGATAAACATTGAGGTTTCCAAGGTCCTCAAAGTAGTGTCTGCCCTCATTCACTTGGCACTTGATTCCCTTTGACATGAACTTTGGGTTCCAATTGCCAATCCTGGGCAACCAGCAAAGTTCCTATTCAATAATCTACAAGTATAATGATAGTACTGGTCTATATGTTGTCTAAAATCTGCAGGAGCCTTGCTTGTTTGTGTGTCATAACACCACAGCTGGCATAGGACACTCAAGATCTTTTTAAAAGCAGCTTACATTCAAAGGAAGAACTATAAAAATATACTTATGTGCATATAACATTACCAAATCAGTGATGAGTACTGTGCAGGTGATTCTCATGGGAAGTAACGGAAGCAAATTTACATTATATGATCCAGAAAGGTTGTTCTAAAGAGATGACATTTGGGCTGTGATTTGAGTTAACAGAACTAGTATGGTAAGATCAAGAAAGAACATTCAAGATAGTGAGAACAGCTCATACAGAAGCCCTGAGATGAAGCTCTGTGGGTGGAGCCCAGTAGGAGAGTGGGCAAATATAGAAGTTTGGGTCAGAGATGTAGCTAGACCACAGATCTCCTGGGAATTTTTCACTGAAGTAATGATTTCTTTTTATTATTTTCTAGATGAAATAGGAACCCACTGGAAGATTTTAAGCAGTGAAGTGATGAGATAAAGGTTGGATTTCTTTAGTGGCAAATTTCTTTTGGCAAATGGGGATAAAATGGAAGGGAATAGTAATTCAAATAAAAAATGGGTGTTTGGCCTAGGTCTACAGCAGTGAGAATAGAGAAATGAGAGGGTGAACAGACACTTAGAAGAATAATGCATCAGACTAGCTGGTAAATTGGATGTGGAGGTAAGGCAAGGAGAGAAATGAAAAGTAATGCGTACATTTGGGGCTTGAGGATCTTTGTAGGGGGCAGTGACATTTCTGGAGAAGAGGAAAAATAGAGAAGTAGTTCTGAGGTTCAAGAGCTGTCTTTTAGTCCTACAAAGTTTGACATGACTCCATGTCAGCTTTCAAGGAAGATGTCCAGCAGGCAGTAGGCATTTAGAGGTGTGAATCTGACGTTCCTGAGGGCAGCAGGGTGTCATAAGCATGCTTGGCAGTCAGCAGCAAACACATACTGGAAGCTGTAAGAGTAGATGTGTTCACAGGCATTTGAATCTTGTTAAAGTGCAGATTCTGGTTTAGCGGGTCTGGGGTAGGGCCTGACAGTGTAGGTATCTGTGAAGCTCCCAGGCGATGCAGGTGTAGAGCCTGTTTTGAGCAGCCTGAGTCTAGAGGAGATGAGCAGAGGGAGAGGCAGACCTAGACAGAGGCCCCTGAAATCCAGCATCTACATCCGGTGAACAGCCATCAGTACGGGAGGCGTCCCTCTTCCCTTCCCCTCAGTTCTTTCCAGCCTCCCTCCCTCTCTTCACCCAGAAACATTTATGAGGCCAGTTCGGCGTCAGGAGCTGTGTTCAACAGTTTGTTTCTCTATCAACTGACGGCTGCCAAACCTTAATTCAGTCTTTTGCTCTGCAGGTAAATTTCCCATCCCCTGCTGCTCAAACCTTTCTGCTGAACTCAGAGGCTCTGTTTACCTGTTTCCAGAAGTATCCAGATTAGAAATTTAAGAATGTAAACACCTGTTTGAAAGGATCGCCTCAGGAGCCTTAACTATCTCTGGGCAGATGAGGCAGGGGAACAGGAAAATGCGGGGTTAGAAAGATTTGGCTAAGCTTGACCTTGGGGAAGAGAACAGCTGGGGATTTAGCATTTCAGCCCTCATCCAAATGCAGCCAAGTGTGGCATTTCTCCTTCTAATTTCAGGAAAAAGATAAAGACAGTTCCCTACCTAGTCAGGCTGGTGCTCCATCAAAACCAATACTGATTATGCCTGACAAAGAAACAAGAAAAGAAAGAAGCATAACAAGGAAAAAACCTACCACCAACATCTAGTTAAGGGAAAACTCAGACTGAACATGACTCATCTGAAAAGAAACAAGTCAATTAACCAAGGATCTCTCTAAAGCAACCCAGTCCCCCTCCAGTCCAGCTACTAAATTGCCTCTTGCTTACTTCTCGGCTCAAAGACAGAAAGGAAACAGAGGGTGGGGATGCAGACTGGATTTATGCATGGAGAAAACATGGTGATAAAAGACAGGGCTTTGAAGAGCAATCAGAGCTGCCAGCCTCCCAACCGAGAATTGTTTAAAATAGCACACCATCAAACAAAAGCTGCATGTGTACCCGCCAAACCCTGAGATTCATTCCGGACATGCTTTCCAGAATTCCAGAATAATACGGCAAGTCTCCTTGTCTTTTTTCTTTTCTTCTCTCTCTCTTACATACACACACACACACACACTGTGTACGCACACACAATCAAAGGATGTTAGAATTCAAGATGGCTCTAAAGAGAGGACAGTGAACCTGAGATCTATGATTTAGCAAAATATGAGGAGGAGTAGGGAGAAGGCAATGGCAACCCACTCCAGTGTTCTTGCCTAGAGAATCCAAGGGATGGGGGAGCCTGATGGGCTGCCGTCTATAGGGTCGCACAGAGTCGGACACGACTGAAGTGACTTAGCAGCTGCAGCAGCAGGAAGAGGATAGGTTGTTTCATTAATTCATGGCTCTATTCCCTCTATTTTTAATGACATGAATGCCTTGCCTATGTGGAAGACTTCCCAGAGTGAAAACAATTTCACACACATGATCCTATATAAGCCTTCATACCAATCTGTGAAGAAAGTAAAAAATATTATCTCTCTTGTTTTCACACATGAAGAAACAGACTGAGACATAATGGGATTTGTCCAAAATTACTTTGCAAATCAATGCAAAAGGACATAACCAAGAGCTTTGGCTCTCAAGTTCAGGGTTCTTTCCACTCTACCAGACTAACTTTAAACTTTTGGTTGGAGATGTGAAGAGTGACAGCTTTGTCCTCAGGCTCAAGCTGTGTGGCCTCTTCTGGGAAGTGTGCTGAGTTCTCAGCTGGAGAGCATTTCCTCATTCTAGAATGTGAAGGTCAACAAGTCAAGTCAATGAGTCTATCGTTAAGTGCTGACAGGTCAAAACTGTGCTAGCTAGCAGCACAGGAGATACAGAAGAAGTTAAGATGCACTAGATGCTTCAACAGTCAATATATGCTTATGGCAAGAGTGTGAGAAAGAAGCTTTATTAGGCAGCAAGAAGGGGAAGTGATAATCATAATGATGGCAGTAGTGCATTTCTTCATTCAACTGGAATTTATTATGTTCCAGGCCCAGTGCTATCAGTGGGAGGACGGTGATGGTGATGGTGATGGTGATGGAGATGACTATCAATCACAGAACTGAGAGCACACATATTTGGCAGTCAAACTAACCTAGATTCAAATTCCAACTTCATCACTTACTAGCTGAGGGATTTTAGGCATCCACCCTTGAGCATCAGTTTACTCCTTTCTTGAATGGAGGTGACATTAACTTCCTTGCTTGCCTTTACATCATGTCTACCAAGTTGACCACCTACTCTGTGCCAGGCAAGGTGCTAAATGCTGAGGATACATAAATGAATGAGACTCCACTTCTGCCCTTGAGGAGGCCATGTTCAGGTGGGGGTGTGGAGGCAGAATATAGGTTTATTCCAGTACCTAGTGTCAGTACCTATGAAAATATCAGGTATATACAATGCACTCTGGGAGCACAGAGGAAGGTGTGGCAAATTCTGCCTGGATTCAAGAAAGGGCTTCAAGGAGAAGGTACTTCAAATGAATCATTTAGATTTTTCACAGGTGGAGAGAGAAGAGTAAAGGCAAGGCATAGGAACTTGAAATAGCTGCTCGTTGTGGGAATAGCAAGTTTCTGTTGTGACCATAAAACACGTTTGTGATGTGAAGGCCTTCCAGACTCCATAAAGCACCATCTCTGCACACTTAGGGGCACGTTTTGTTTATATGGATCCATGATCAGTCTGAATCACTGAGGCTATATCTCTTCTTGCAGCTTTTCCATCTTTATATCCTTTACCCTGCTTTCCATCTTTATATCCTTTACCCTGCTTTCCGCTTCAGTTTCTGCAAAAAAACATGGCCTCCCTTTCATAGCCATGGAGCTAGACTCCCTCAAGCAAAGGAGACAGAGAACATAAGACTTTGTGAAAAGATGCAGAGGAATCATTCAGAGACACATTGTAAGATGGCGGGCTGTCAAGTCACCATCAGGAGCAGTCACTTGTGCTTGTTTTTGGAAAGTAAAATACCGAAACAAGAGCTTCAGACTTTGGAGCAATCACATCAGGAACTATAATCACTTATTTCCTAATTATACAGGTAATGCATACTCCTCATACAATATTTTTAAATAAAAAAAAATTTTTTTAATCTCATCATTTAGGTAAATAAGTTTGATCTTTTTTAACTTTTTCCCCCAAATTATAATTATTCTAAATAAATTGCTTTGTAAATAGACTGATTCCAGTTAAAGTTGTGTTGTGAATATTTTATCATATCATGAAATTCTTCTGCAACATGATTTATTGTTATTTTGAGAGACTGAAGATATTTAAAAAAAGATTCAGAAAACATAATGCATGCCCATGTACCTACCTACCAGCTGGAGTCTGTCATGATGGTTGTGGCTGTCGATCTGCAAAGAGGCAGGGCATGGCCCCCTCTACAGATCACAGCCTTAGCCATCCTGCCTGCTTCCCCAGTACCAGGAAATTCTTAGGCTGGCATGCGGCTAGACAGAAATAACTCCATGGCTCACCTGAACAAGCTAGGTCTGGAGGTGTCCTCATCAGATGCTTTCTGCTCTCTTGCAGATCAGACCACTAAAGAAAGGCCATCATTGTGTGTACAAAATTCTTCTCTGTGTAATGACTACATGCTTGTTTGTATCCTTACTGGACTCTTTTCAGGACAGAGAATCTTGTCTTTGTTCATTTCAGCACCTACCATGGTGCCTTGTAAGTGCCTGTTAAAAAAAAAAGTGTGGCTGGAAATTTCTAGCTCTGGGGCATGATAAACTAGAGGTTAAGAAAATGAGCTTTAAAATCAGACTCCCTGGGTTTCAGTCTCAGCTCTACCATTGTCTTATTATTTAACTAACTCTCTAAGCTTCAGTTGCATCATGAATAAAATTGAGATAGACATAGTTCATACCTGCCCCTCAGCTGTTCTCAACCTTTGAGGCCAACAGCTCCAATCTCATGACCCCTTCTCTGTGGCCTAATATTCCACCATGAAAAATCTGTTCCATTATGATACTCATAGTCCTTGGAATGCTGAATCAGCATATACATGCTCCCTTCCATGCCCTACCCCAGGCTCCACTAAGTGAGACTTGGTTTTTAAACTCCCCTGACTCTGAGCTGCAGATGATTGGTTCAGAGATGGCACCTACACTAAGCTTGGCTAAGAACTCTGCTCTGGGATTTTTGAAACAGAAACCCAAAATGCCAATGTTGGTCCCTCCTAGAGGCAGATGTAAAACTCAAGACTAAAGACTTTTCCTGCTATGTCTCTCACCCTGGGAAAATACTGATCTACGCTGAGAGCATCGGATCTTGCTTCTATCACCGGTCACATCCATAACTGGGTATTGTTTTTGCTTTGGCTCTATCCCTTCATTCTGTCTGGAGTTATTTCACCACTGATCTCCAGTAGCATATTGGGCACCTAATGACCTGGGGAGTTTCTCTTTTGCTATCCTATCATTTTGCCTTTTCATACTGTTCATGGGGTTCTCAAGGCAAGAATACTTAAGTGGCTTGCCATTCCCTTCTCCAGTGGACCACATTCTGTCAGACCTCTCCACCATGACCCTCCCATCTTGGGTTGCCCTGCAGGCATGGCTTGGTTTCATTGAGTTAGACAAGGGTGTGGTCCTAGTGTGATTAGATTGACTAGTTTTCTGTGAGTATGGTTTCAGTTGTCTGCCCTCTGATTCTCTCTTGCAACACCTACCATCTTACTTGGGTTTCTCTTACCTTGGGCGTGGGGTATCTCCTCACAACTGCTCCAGCAGAGCCACTGCACCTTACATTTGACGAGGGGTATCTCATTACTGCCACCGTTCCTGACCTTCAACGTAGGATAGCTCCTCTAGGACCTCCTGTGCCTGCCCAGCCACCACTCCTCGGGTTGCTTCTCCCGGCCGCCGGACCTGGCCTCGGGCGTGGGTGGCTCCTTTCAGCTGCGACTCCAGGCCTCGGGGGCGAGGTGGCTTCTCCGGTAGCTCTCAGCTGCGCTCAAGTGCTGCGGCCGCCTCTGCCACCTGCGCCCGAGTGCGGCGGCCGCCTCCGCTGCCTGCGCTCAATGCCCCAACCAGTAATGCTGAAGAAGCTGAAGTTGAACGGTTTTATGAACCTGACCTTCAATGTAGGATAGCTCCTCTAGGCCCTCCTGTGCCTGCCCAGCCACCACTCCTTGGGTTGCTCCTCCCGGGCGCCAGCCCTGGCCCCGGGCATGGGTTGTTCCTCTCAGCTGCTGCTCCTGGCCTCGGGGGCGAGGTGACTTCTCCCGGCCGCCCCAGACTTCAGACCTGGGGTGTCTCCTCCCTGCTGCTACTGGCCTCGGACGTGGGGTACCTCCTCCCAGCCGCCGCCCTGACCTTGGACGCAGGGTGTCTTCTTCCGGCTGCCGCCCCTGACGTCAGACACGGGGTAGCTTCTCCCAGCCACCACTGACCTCGGATGCGGGCCATAAATGAAAAACAGAGAAAATACTAAGTTTTCACTGTTTCTCTTTTGAACTTTTTTCTATTTTTTTACCCAACTGTATTGATTCTATTTAATCTGGAGTGCATATGTTATTTAAACCTAAAAAGGTTTCATTATATATATAGAAAGATATAATATTTATCTATATGACACATAATGCTGCTAAGTCACTTCAGGCGTGTCCGACTCTGTGCGACCCCAGAGATGGCAGCCCACCAGGCTCCCCCGTCCCTGGGATTCTCCAGGCAAGAACACCAGAGTGGGTTGCCATTTCCTTGTCCAATGCATGAAAGTGAAAAGTCAAAGGGAAGTTGCTCAGTCGTGTCCGACTCTTCACGATCTCATGGACTGCAGCCCACCAGGCTCCTCCGTCCATGGGATTTTCCAGGCAAGAGTACTGGAGTGGGGTGCCATCGCCTTCTCCGTGACACATAATAAACCATTCTTATTTTATGCCCCAAACATAAAACATTTTCTTATATATGAATATTCAATCTCCTGATTGTCTTCCCTATCTCTTTAACACTGCATCTCCTCATGTACTCTTCTCTTCCTATTACAAAATTCTGAAGCATGGTTCTTAAGTCAGATCAGGGCAAAAAGCAAGGAATGAGGGTGGAAAACAATTAACCTCTTTTGATAAGAGTGTAAGATTTAGCATTGAATATTTTTTGTCACAAAAATTTTTTATGAAAAAAGACAAAAGTTTATGTTGAGCCTAGTAGAATACTACAATTATATGGGGGAAATTAGCAAATTAGTTTTGCTTTTGTATCAGCCTGTTAACTTATTTTAGTCCCTTAGATTATATGGGTACTATGGTTTATTTCTGTCAAAATGTTTTGATCCTGCTTTGAAAAACAAGTAATAATAATTTCTATAGCTCTTTTTTAAATGACAGAGCAGAGTAATCATACCTCAAACTAGATACAATGTTTATGGCCTATAGTGCTTTTAATTTGATATTTATTTTTCTATTATTTTTAGCAACCATGATTGACACCATATGTTTTACTATCAAAACTCCAAATGTTTCTAATTATCTCATAATGAGTACCAAGTGGGGAGTTAGATTGTTAACCCCTAAATACACTGGGAAAAAATGGTAATTACATATAATGTTAAATTTTACTTTCTTCAGACTTAATTATATTGTATAGGTTTCTAAAAGGCAATGCAATTATTTTATATCTTTTTTGTGTAATATAAGAACATAGAAAATAATTACAAAATGTTTACATGATACCAAATGTAAGAACATTATGCCAGACAAATTGTTCACAAATTGTCACACACTGGATTAGGCTGCCATTAAATCTTGTAGTATCTATTGCAGCAGTCATGCAAATGATATCAATATTGCCAGTCTTTGATTCACAGCCTAAAACAGAGACCTAATCATGCCATGCCCATGATTTCAGAATAAAATCATGACCTACCAAGCACTAAACTGATTTGTTTTTTCAGCTGTGTCCCTTTCCCAGCATAAATCCCCAAATCTCCAAAACACATGCCTTTCAGGAAGCCTGTCTGGCTCTTTCATACTTCACAATCACCATTAACTATTCATTCATATTCCTCTCTTTACCTCTAATGTTCACCTGTATCTCTGCTGCCATGGTCTTCAACCTCTGCAAGATGAATGAAGAGCCCTAACGCAGATGTACTTGGAGTGCTTTCCCCAGATGGATCAATCATGTTAATTGTTTTTCCAGAGCAATCTTTGTCCCCACTTCTATAGCAGGTAGGAAAGATGACCCAGGATTGTAAGTTACACACATGTGTGTTTACCTGGTTAAATTATCAGATCTCTAAGGAGAGGTGTAACATAGTAAGTTTGTATCCTTAGATACCTTGTATGTGGTGTTCAATAAATGCATGTTATATTGACAATCATTGTTCTTAACTTTTTAGTATTTCTAATTCCTAGCTTTGTTCTTTATTGTTTCTTGAGCTCTTAAAATACACTATATTATTCCATATTGTCTATATGATAGATATCTGAGAAAAAATACCTAAATTACTCAATATCTGCACTGTGATATGGGGTGGGTGTGATATTGCTACTTGTTTGTTGTTGTTTAGTTGCCCAGTTGTGTCTAACTCTTTGTGACCTCATGGACTGCAGCATGCCAGGGCTCCCTGACCCTCCCCATCTTCCAGAGTTTGCCTAAGTTCATGTCCATTGCATCAGTAATGCAATCTAGCCATCTCATCCTCTGACACCCTCTTCTCCCTCTGCCCTCAATCTTTCCCGGGGACTTTTCCACAGTGTTGTTGCCTATTTGCATCAGGTGATGAAAATACTGGAGTTTCAGCTTCAGCAATGGATATTCAGGGTTGATTTTCTTTAATATTGACTGGGTTGATCTCCTTGCTGTCCAAGGGACTCTCAAGAGTCTTCTCCAACACTAGAGTTCAAAGGCATCAATTTTTTGTCGCTCTGCTTTCTTTATGGTCCAGCTTTCACAACTGTACATGACACTGGAAAGACCACAGTCTTGACTATATAAAGCTTTCCAAGTGGTTGTAATGTGCAGCCAAGGTTACCACCACTAAGTTTTGAGTCATTAATTGATGATTTTTCATTGGTAAGATCATTCACTCTCTTTGTGACCCCATGGACTGTAGCCCTCCAGGCTCCTCTGTCCATGGAAATTTCCAGGCAAGAATACTGGATTGTGTTGCCATTTCCTTCTCCAGAGGGTCTTTTTATCCAAGGGTTGAACCCATGTCTCTTGTGTCTCCTGCATTGGCAAGAGGATTCTTTACCACTGTGCCACATGGGAAACCTTCACTCACACTTAGTATGAGTTAACCCTGCACTTCTTTTTAAAGGTGCAATATCAACTGACTATTGGGCTGACTGGACCCCATAGATGAACCCATCAGAGGCTGGCACATTCTGACATCACATGGGCCATGCACACTGTTGCTGGCCTCCTTCAGTCACAGGCAACTGGTGACATGGCCTCATGTGTGGATGTGACACTCTATAGACAGTGAAAAGCAAATAAAATAGTGAATTGGTTACCATTAGTTACTTAAAAATAGAAAAATAAACGAATAATTCCTGCAAATATTTGTGAGTCTGTCAAAGCCCATGAATTGAGTCACAAAAGACAGTGATTTCTAAAAAATTAACAACACTTTATTTTCTACCTTTAACAATGGCCTCATTTACGCTGAAACTCCCTGGGTCGGGGAGAGGGGGGATGGAAAGAACAAAGATGAATTAACACCTATATACTAACTTTTCTCAGGACTTGTGAGTAATCTAGTTAAAATTAAGTCAAAAAGACATTGTTTGGAATCTACTGAATGCAAAGTAGCTTGTGTGATAGTTTCCTTCTTATCTGATCCAAAGGGTTAATGTTATTTACAATTATAGAATAACATTTGTTGACATAAATTGAACCAAACATCATTTTTTTCCCCAAAATTCTATTCAAAGTCTAAGTTTCAGGCATATTAAGATACTCAGAAACACTTAGTTGTATATTATACAGAGCAATAAAGCAGCCCAAAAATATAGCTATAGAGAAAAACTGGAAGAGAAGAAACCTCTTATTTTACACTAAGTCAAGCAAAATGTCCTTTTTAACCTTCTTAATAGCACTCTCCCCTATTTTAAATTGAGTCATTCTGAGTACCTGAGTTTCATGTTTTATAGTTTTATAATTTGTAACGTCTGGCAAAGATCAAGGTTTCTCACTTTCCACCTCACAGATGTCTTGCAAACTGGAACAAGATTTAAATGGTTTACATACATATATTACTTCATTAGTGCCTAATTAAAAATATGTCTGACAGCTGGCAGACAATGAGGTGCTTCAGATAATCCAAGGGAACTGATCAAGGATGGAGAATTGTGCTTGTAGCACATATATGAATTCATGGCATTCATTTTTCATTTTTAGGAATAGGACTTTTTTTCTCCACCAACTTTATACATTTTGTATACACACTGTTACTGACATATTAATGCTGCATTTAGATTAAATATCATATTTTAGTAGGAGTGTGTGGATTATTTTTCTATTAGAAATCCTTCCTAGAAAAAAGTGAAGGTCTTTTTATATAAGTCATGAATTTTCTCATGATTGCCTGATAGCTAACATTAGCTACACATTATATACATTTGTTTTCTATATTTGTTAAGGTTTTACTTGATCCCTGCCTTCAAGTATTTATACATTTTACTGCTAACTGGGCTTCCCAGGTGGCGCTAGTGGTAGAGACCCTGCCTGCCAATACTGGAGATGCAGGAGACAGGAGTTCAATACCTAGGTCAGTAAGATCCCCTGGAGGAGGAAATGGCAACCCATTCAGGTACTCTTGACTGGAAAATCCCATGAACAGAGGAGCCTGGAGGGCTACAGTCCATAGGGCCACAGAGTCCATAGAGTCAGAAATGACGGAAGCAAATTCGCACACATGCTAATGAAATAAATAGGGAGTTACCAAGGATATTGTATTAGTCAGGGTCCTCCAGAAAAATGGAATAGACTGAGGTAGCTTTTGGATGTGATTAAAATCTATGGCCTTAGAATTTGAGTAAATCAGATTACCCTCCATAACATGGGTGGGCCTCAGTTGAAAATCTTAAAGGAAACGACTGAGGTACCCTGAAGAAGGAAGTGTACCTCCTGAGTGCCTTTGTACTTGAGCTATCATAGCACCTCTTTCTTGGGTCTCCATCATTTCCTTCTGCCTTGCAGATTCTGGAGTAAAATTAATTTCTATTTCTCTCTCTTAGCTCTGTGTGTGTGTGTGTGTGTGTGTGTGTGTGTGTGTGTGTGTGTGTATGTGTATACATAAGTCAGTTCAGTTGCTCAGTCATGTCTGACTATTTGCAGTCCCATTGACTGCAGCACTCCAGGCTTCCCTGGCCATCACCAACTCCCAGAGCTTGCTCAAACTCATGTCCATGGAGTCGATGATGCCAGCCAACCATCTCATCCTCTGTCATCCCCATCTCCTCCCGCCTTCAATCTTTTCCAACATCAGGATCTTTTCAAATGAGTCAGTTCTTAACATCAGGTGGCCAAAGTATTGGAGTTTCAGCTTCAGCAACAGTCCTTCCCATGAATATTCCAGGCTGATTTCCTTTAGGATAGACTGGATGGATCTCCTTGCAGTCCAAGGGACTCTCAAGAGTCTTCTCCAATGCCACAGTTCAAAAGCATCAATTCTTCAGTGCTCAGCTTTCTTTACAGTCCACTGTCACATCCATACATGACCACAGGAAAAACCATAGCCTTGACTAGACGGACATTTGTTGGCAAAGTAATGTCTCTGCTTTTTAATATGCTATCTAGGTTTCTCATAGCTTTTCTTCTAAGAAGCAAATGTCTTTTAATTTCATGACTGCAGTCACCATCTGCAGTGATCTTGGAGCCTAAGAAAATAAAGTCTGTCATTGTTTCCCCATCTATTTGCCATGATGTGATGGGGCAAAAGGCCATGATTTTAGTTTTCTGAATGTTGAGCTTTAAGCCAACTTTTTCATTCTCTTTCACTTTCATCAGAAGGCTCTTTAGTTCTTCTTCGCTTTCTGCCATAAGTGTGGTATCATCTGCATATCTGAGGTTATTGATATTTCTCCTGGCAGTCTTGATTCCAGATTGTGCTTCATCCAGCCCAGCATTTCACATAATGTACTCTGCCTATAAGTTAAATAAGCAGGGTAACAATATACAGCCTTGGCGTACTTCTTTCCCAGTTTGGAACCTGTCTGTTGTTCCATGTACACACAGACATTGTGTGTGTGTATACTAAATCTGCTCAAGATTACAAAATAATGGCTGAGTTGACAAATAAAATATAAGTTGATGATCTTTAGATTTTAAATTTTGTATTCTATCAAACTTAAATACTACAAGAAGAGAACTGGAGACACTAGGAATCACTGAATAACAAAGCAGTAGTTTATTTTCAGAGGAGGAAGAATCTGAAGTGGCATGAGTTATACTAATAAAATGTGACTTTTTTTTTTTAAACCAGGTTCTGAAACATAGTCTTGAATAGCTTTGTTTGGAAGATCTTTCTACAATGATAGTAATATTTTATATCTGTGTTGTCCAGAACAGTAGCTACTAGACCCATTTGGTTACTCAGCACTTGAAATGGGACTAGTAAAGCTGAGGATCTGTCTTTTAAATTTTATTTATGTTTAACTACTTTATATTCAAATAACTATTATACAGAGCAGTACAGAAAATGGAAGACCTGTTTTTAGATGCAGGAAAACACTTTGGGAAGGACAAAGATGCAAATAATCATAGCTTAGATAAGAAAGATTTAAATCTATGTAGCAAAGTATAGAGGCTGAGATATTGTCTTCCAGAAAAATACTTCCGTATCTAGTTTAGTGTAAATTTTTGAGGAGAGCCCAACAGAAGATTTTCAGTACATGTGAGGGGCACTTAAGAGTGAACTCATCTGAAGGAATGAAATACCAGGTTGAATCGGCCCCCAAACTTCCTTGTCAGTAAAGAGAAGGAATTATACACTATCTAGCTGTTGATAACATAGATTTGGGTCCTTGAGACAGAAGTCACTGAAAAAGAGAATTGAAAAAAAAAAAAAAAAACTACTTTATGTGAGTCCATGTAGAGTACAAACCATACTTGAAGAATTAAACAAGATGGAAAGAATTATTTTTCATGCTACTTTCCCCCTTTTCCCTAGAGAGAGCCTCAGAATGTGATAAATGGTACAACAATTGCAATATAGCAACTGAATTTCAAGTCATGGAAAACTCAAATTAGTTTTAAGCAGAGAAAAGAAAGACTTGGTTCATATAATTGAAAACCATACAGTATAAAGATAT